>CM035845.1:8218857-8535829 GCA_020510985.1 Pholidichthys leucotaenia
AAATACTGGAAAGGATGTCACTGTTGACATATATAGCAGGGAAATTACAACAGTCACAAGAATTGCCATGTTTCTCACATGGCTCAAACAAACACAGCTGCTGCCGTTACAGTAATGATTGGCAAGACTTACAGATGAGATCCTTTTAGATTCTTGGCCCCATGCCACATGTCAAAGCTTTGCTTGACACCAGGAAAAATGCCACGGGCTGAATAACAGAGATTGCATTTTCAATTACAATAATAAATATTCAACTAGAGAATTGTAATACCCACTTACCCATGAGTGTCGTTCTGCTGAAAGTGACCTTGGTATACTTGATACAGGTGGCAATGGTGTCACAGTACATTTCCTTTTTGGTTTTACAGGAGTAGATGTGATCGGCTCATAATTGCCATAATACCTGTAAACAGATAGCAGCAGTCTCTTCATTTAGTTATGGTACAACATATTACATGACTTTTTATAGTTATACTTTTACCAACAAAAGACATGTACAATAGTTTTGGTCATTTACAACTGTATTTGTCATAAGTAGTAGGCTTGGTAAATCCAAAAAAGACAACATCATTGGACTGCTAGGCTGACAACACGCATTGAAAACAAACCAAAAAGACTGAACAATAGATACAGGTCAAGGTGACCCCTGACCAAGTGAGCACCCTAAGTGGACCACGGGATCCTATCTGTACATTCTCAATCCTGAGATTTATAAATGTGAAGAAGGAGAACAAGAATTTTTTTATAAAACTGTTGGGAATACTTTTCACAGACACCAAGAAGTATAAAAAATATATATGTAGATGTAAGATGACAACTAAGCTGAGCCGGAGAAGGTTTTGGCTCCGTTTCTGCTTTCTAAAGACTTTTATTCTCCACCACTGCTGCTCATCACCGCTGGCTACTCCCAGATGAATTTCACAGAATAGGTATGTGGGACTAGAATGTTCTGAATGAGGCTTTAAAAAGCTCTGAATCAGTTTGTAAATCACTGGATTGAAAATGTACTTGTACATGTATAGATTGGACACCTGGGTCCACATGGGGTGGTCACATGGTCAGGGGTCCACTTGACCTGTTCCCCTGCAAGATCATTAGCTAAAGATTCAAAGATTTTATTGTCAATACTACTATACGTGCAGGACATACAGGACAACTGAAATGGCGTTTCTCTCGCTACATTGGTGTGCATTTTATAAAAAGAAAGGAATTAGGCTGGATTAAAAAAAAAACAAAAAACAAGAACAAACAGCAATGGTAGCAGTCTATGTCCAGTCTATATACAGTTACATACATTGATACAGCGACATTTCGGGCAAAGTGTGCTTCTTTCAGTAAATGGGGATACACTGTGGTAAGATCATCTAACACAATGTAAAAGCAATTTATTTTCTAAACGTCAAAAACGTTTGATCACGTAAACAACAGATCCATTGTTTGACGTATCATAAGCTAATGCTAACTGTATCAAATTTTGATTCTGGCGAAATTAGACAACATTAAAATTATTGGCAAAAAGTGCTTATTTAGATAAATGGCCACAAGTGTGTGGGAGATCATCGAACACAATGTAAAACTAATGTATTTTTAAAAACTCATTATGTTCGTTAGAGAAAAATGGAGTTTCTTCCTTCACGGAAGCTAATGCTAACTGTAGCTACACTAGACCAGAGTGGAAAAATTATTGTTTGGAAAGGATTACCGAGCAATTCCTGTGGTCTGTCCCATCGCCATACACCAGTTGATATCATCACACAGTCATATTAATAACAGGAACATCTCATAGACAAAATGTAGGTTACAGATAGCTACGCAAACACTAGTTAGCTTAGCTTAGCGGTCGAGTAGCAAATTGGCGACTTCAGTATGGATTTGCAGACCTTTATGATTCCTCAGTTTGCGCCAGCGATCAAAAGCTGAACCAATACTTATTCTGGTCTTGCCACTTCATTTATTACTTCTTACTTGAGAAGAACAATGGAATGAGCTATTCCTTTCAGAAGCAGCCATGGCTGCCTCTAACAGCCCGCACTGATCTGGAAGTGCAACAGCACGTGACATCAACACATTAATTGCATTGGATAAGAAATCTGAACCGAACAATTTTCTGTCTAAAAAAATGTTCTGGAATGTAAATATTTCTATTATTTACGACCCATAAAAAATTACAAAATATTTTTTTCATCAATATACTCATTTTTTGAAGAACATTAAGACTTACTTTGAGCAAGTTTCTAAATGCTTTTTTGATGTATTATTTTTTTTAAAAATCTTTGTTTTCATAAAATAGTTATGAATTTTACCTTTAAAGAGGAGCAGACAATGAAAGTGACTGGACAACAGGTGAGAATACACAGGTGAAGAGATTGCACTGAGAGAGGAAGGAGCACAACCAGACAAAGGACAGTAACCAGGAGGAAAGGAAGAGAAAAACCTGGGTAAAGAACCTAATAGAACACAAACTACAGGAAAAAACCTAAAACAACAACTGCATTTTTTTCACACAAGAACTGCACTTTGTAACAGTTCCTGTGCTCCCTGTGTCTCCCTCTGATTGGTCTCATCCTCTGCAGCTGCGTGCTTCACCTGGGATTCATCACAGGAGGCCTTTAAATAGGGAGGTCTCCCTTCACTCTGCCTGGTGACGTGACCTGCTAACAGCCGTCTGCTCTGGTCTGTATTGCATGTTGTTCTGCTCTGCTGTAGTGATGGCACAATGAGGGTTTCTGGAGGACTTGAGGCCTTTCATCAAAATGGCTCATATAGACGAGGCCTCATGTGGGACTTAATTTTCTCTACCAGGCCATCTAGTCAACAAAACGTATACAACATGCTGATTTTTACAAGGGCATTATTGGTTTAAAGTGTATTTTTTCAATTCAATTCAACTTTCAATTCAACTTTATTTATATAGCGCCATTTCACAACAACAGTCATCTCATAGCACTTTCAACTGTAGGGGGGACCCCCGCAGTTGCAGAAAGACCCCAGCAATCAGGCGATCCCCTGTGAGCAAGCACTTGGCGACGGTGGAGAGGAAAAACTCCCTTTTAACAGGAAGAAACCTCAAGCAGAACCAGGCTCAGGGAGGGGCAGTCATCTGCTGCAACTGGCTGGGGGGTGAGGGGATAGAGAAGATGAAAAGAACAGACATGTAGAGAGCAAACAGCACGATGAGGACTCAATCTATGGGTGAGAACAAACAGATGTTAATGACCAGCAAAAAAAATATATATATATATTTCATTGAGAGTGAGAAAGGAGTGAAGCCCAGTGCATTATTGGAGGTCCCCCGGCTGACTAAACCTATTAGAAGCATAACTAAGGGAGGGTTCAGAGACACATGATCCCTCCCTAATGGTAGGCTATATCAAAAAGGTAGGTTTTAACCCTGTTCTTAAAAACAGAGATCAAGTCTGACTCCCAAATCCAGATTGGCAGCTGGTTCCAGAGGAGAGGAGCTTGATAACTGAAGGCTCTGCCTCCCATTGTACTTTTGGAGATTCTAGGTATTACAAGTAATCCTGCATTTTGAGAGCGTAGTGCTCTGTTAGGATAATACGGTAGTATCAGATCTTTTAAATAAAAGGGAGCCTGATTGTTTAGAGCTTTGTGAGTAAGAAGAAGGATTTTAAACTTAATTCTAAACTCTATGGGAAGCCAATGAAGGGAGGCCAGAACCGGAGAGATATGATCTATCTTTCTAGTACCTGTTAAAACTCTTGCTGCAGCATTTTGGATCAGCTGAAGACTTTTTAAAGATGTTTTAGGACAGCCTGATAATAAAGAATTACAATAATCTAATCTCGAGCTAACAAAAGCGTGGATCAGTTTCTCAGCATCACTCTGAGACAAGATGCTCCTAATCTTGGCAATATTACGCAAATGATAGAAGGCAGTCTTAGAAACAAATTTAATATGTGAATTGAAGGACAGATCTTGATCAAAAATAATTCCAAGGTTCCTCACAGAGCTATTAAGAGAAGGAGTAACCGCATCCAAACTGAAAGTTTGATTTGGAAAGGTATTTCTAAAGTTTTTTGGACCAACAATAATGGCTTCAGTCTTATCTGAATTTAATAGCAGGAAATTACAAGTCATCCAAGCTTTGATTTCCTTAAGGCAGGCTTCCAACTTGGCTAATTGATTACTATCATCTGGCTTCATTGACAGGTATAATTGTGTATCATCTGCATAACAATGAAAATGTATACAGTGCTTTCTAATAATGTTGCCTAACGGAAGCATATATAAACTAAAAAGAGTAGGGCCTAGCACAGATTCCTGTGGAACTCCATGACTGAGCTTTGAGTTGAAAGAAAACTCATTACTGACATGAACAAACTGGAACTTATCAGATAAATAAGATCTAAACCACTGCAACGAAGTTCCATTAAGTCCAACATAGTGTTCTAACCTATCAAGTAGAATAGTATGATCGATAGTATCAAAAGCTGCACTCAGGTCTAAAAGGACAAGTACAGAACCAGTCCATTATCAGATGCGATGAGGAGGTCGTTAGTGACCTTCGCTAAGGCTGTTTCAGTACTATGATGGATTCTAAACCCAGACTGAAACTCTTCAAGTAAACCATTTCCCTGCAGGTGGTCAAATAATTGCGTAGCAACAACTCTTTCTAAGATTTTTGAAATGAAAGGGAGATTAGAGATTGGTCTATAGTTAACTAAAGCTGCTGGATCTAGCGTTGGTTTTTTGAGTAAGGGTTTAATTACAGCCGTTTTAAAAGCCTGCCGTACATCGCCTAAAGTTAATGAAGAATTGATTAAATGAAGAATAAAGCTACCAATAAGTGGGAAGACTTCTTTAAATAACCTGGTAGGAATAGGGTCTAAAAGACAAGTTGAAGGTCTGGATGAGGAAACTATTTTTTCTAACTCACAAAGGTCGGTTGGAGTAAACTCATCAAGACAGACATCAATTGAAGGAATGTAGTAGTTACTGTATTTAAGTTAACTGTGGGAAGAATCTGATTGATTTTATCTCTGATGGATGAAATTTTATTATTGAAAAAGTTCATAAAGTCCTGACTAGTAAGCTCTAAGGGAATGCTAGGATTGACAGAGTCCTGACTCTTTGTCAACCTGGCTACAGTGCTGAAAAGAAACCTGGGATTATTTTTGTTCTCTTCTATTAATGCAGAATGATAACTCGTTCTAGCTTTTCTAAGAGATTTTTTATAAATTAAAAGATGATTTCTCCAAGCTAAATAGATTTCATCTAAATTAGTGGAGTGTAGAAGTTACAGAAAAACAGACAGGATACGTGTAAGTCTCTCTGGAAAAACTTTATTTACATTTTTTCACTTCCTGCTTTTATCTCCGTCCAAAACGGAAAAACTCCGCCTTCACATTAAAACTCCACCTTCACATTAAAAGATCCAATTTTGTGTGTGAGACCAACAACTAATATCACCACACAGGCCCCCCCAGAACACACAAATAACAACATAAATAAACATGCTGACAAAAAACAAACAAACAGCATGAACAAAAATCCAAAAGAAAATAACTCAAGAAAACCTCTTAGGCAACCTAATTACCCTGCCCCAACGACTGCACTGCACAGTCCTAGGGGGCACAACTGTAACTGGAGCAGAAACAACCTCAGGCGCAGGGTTGGGAGGGTGCCCCCGCTGAGCCGGGCGGGCTAACTCAACCTCATCATCACAAAGAACATGCGCAGGCTTCAAATGATCCACCGAAATCCGATCCTGGCCAGTCCCCAACTCAACCAAAAAATCCTTATGGCCTGTTTCTAACACCCGAAAAGGGCCATCATAAGGTGCCTGCAGGGGAGAACGATGGGCATCGTGCCGGACAAAAACATATTTAGCCGACCTAAGGCTGTCAGGGACGTAAGACTGAGGAAGGCAGTGGTGCGCAGCCACAGGAACAAAAGCCCTAGCTTCCTCTCGACACTTAGGCCTCTTAACCATACTGGGACCTAACCCTGAACTGGTAGGAAGAAACTCCCCTGGAACCCTCAAGGTCTGGCCAAGGACCAACTCAGCCGAAGAGGAATGCAGGTCTTCTTTGGGGGCTGAACGCAAACCCAACAAAACCCACGGTAATCTGTCCACCCATCCACTATCCACCAATGACGCGCGAAGGGCTGCTTTCATAGTCCGATGAAACCGCTCGCATAGCCCATTAGCTTGTGGATGGTATGCTGTGGTCCGATGGAGTTTAACCCCCAAACTACCAGCTACTTCATTCCAAAGTGCAGAGGTAAATTGCGGGCCCCTGTCAGAGGTAACGTCCAAGGGGACACCAAAACGGGACACCCAAGAGGAGATAAATTCCCGGGCAACATCAGATGCTGTAGTTGATGTCAGGGGAACCACCTCCGGCCACCGCGTAGTCCGGTCCACCATAGTGAAGAGGTGAGTAAAACCGCGAGACGGAGGAAGAGGTCCAACTAGGTCCACCTGATCATGATCAAAACGTCGCTCCGGAATCCAAAAAGGCTCCAATGGAGCCTTTATGTGGCGCTGCACCTTAGCACGCTGGCATGCCACACAGGTTGTCGTCCAAGTCTTCACATCCTTTCTAAGACCCGGCCATACAAACTTGGCGCTCACCAACTTGACCGAAGCCTTAACCCCAGGATGCGACAAAGAATGAACAGCGTCAAAAACACGACGATGCCAAGCCACAGGCACCAGAGGTCGTGGTTTTCCCAGTGTAGTATCACACAGAAGAGTGGCGCCACTGTCTTGAAAGCAGACATCCTCCAACTGCAAACTGGACTCCGTGGAACGAAGCACCTGCACCTCCGGGTCCAACAACTGATCGGCAGCCATCTCAGCATAGTCCATGCCCAAATGAACAGCAGCAACTGGTGCACGAGAAAGACAGTCCGCCACCAAGTTGGTCTTACCAGCCACATGCTGAATGTCTGTAGTGAACTCGGAAATAGCCGAAAGCTGCCGTTGTTGCCGAGCTGACCAAGGTTCAGTGGACTTGGCCATGGCAAACATGAGAGGTTTATGGTCCACAAAAGCGGTGAATTTACGGCCCTCCAAAAGAAACCTGAAATGCCTTGTCGCCAAGAAAAGAGCCAACAGCTCCCTGTCAAAGGTGCTGTACTTCCTTTCTGACTCGCGTAACTGTCTACTAAAAAAGGCCAGAGGTTCCCAGGAATTGCCCACCCACTGCTCACAAACTGCTCCGACAGCATAATCAGATGTGTCGGTGGTAAGAGCAATGGCGGCCGTGGGATCTGGATGAGCCAACAAGGCAGCATCAGCCAGTGCAGCTTTAGCCCCATCAAAAGCACATAACCTCTCATGAGTCCACTCAATGTCCTGATTACCCCTCTTACCCTTCAAGGCCTCATATAGCGGATGCATAATATGGGCAGCATGAGGTATAAAACGGTTGTAAAAATTGACCATGCCCAAAAACTCCTGCAGGGGCTTGACAGAGGAGGGGCGTGGAAAAGCTAAAACTGCTTCGACTTTAGCCGGGAGGGGCACGGCACCCTGCTGGGATACCTTGTGCCCCAAGAACTCAAGTTCTGAGGGCCCAAACTGACACTTCACGGGGTTCACTATCAGTCCATGGTCACAGAGGCGTCTGAAGAGCTGGCGAAGGTGCAACACATGTTCCTCCACCGAAGCGCTCGCCACCAGTATATCGTCCAGGTATACAAATAAAAAAGGCATGTCCCGCAACACAGAGTCCATAAGCCTTTGAAACGTCTGCGCAGCACCCTTAAGGCCGAACTCGAACAGTCCAAATGGAGTGATCACCGCTGTCTTGGGGACGTCCTGGGGATGGACAGGCACCTGATGATAACAACGCACTAAATCCACTTTAGAAAAAATGACTGTCCCTGCCAGACGTGAAGAAAAATCCTGGATATGGGGGACTGGGTACCTGTCGTTGGTAGTAGCGTTGTTAAGGCGCCTAAAATCTCCACAAGGACGCCAACCCCCATCTGACTTAGGGACCATGTGGAGGGGAGAAGCCCACGGACTGTCGGAACGGCGCACAATACCCAGCCGCTCCATATTGGCAAACTCATCTCTAGCGATGGCCAACTTAGCAGCATCCAGACGGCATGCACGAGCAAAAACAGGTGGACCCACAGTAGTAATATAATGCTCAACCCCATGCTTAACTACTGCCGCAGAAAACGTAGGCACAGTGAGGGCAGGAAACTCAGAGAGAAGGCGCTGGTATCTGTCTCCTGAGGCGAGCATGTTAGCAAGCAGTGGACCAGCCCCACCCAGTGTACA
Organism: Pholidichthys leucotaenia; assembly: GCA_020510985.1. Classification (NCBI taxonomy): domain Eukaryota; kingdom Metazoa; phylum Chordata; class Actinopteri; order Cichliformes; family Pholidichthyidae; genus Pholidichthys; species Pholidichthys leucotaenia. The sequence continues at coordinate 8,227,121 of CM035845.1, forward strand.
TGGATAAGAATCAAAAGACACAGCATCAATCAAACATCTGTTAGCTACGTCAACCAACAGTCTGTAAGCACACAAAAAATCTGCGCCAAGAATAGGAACTGCTACAGATGCTACCACAAAGTCCCAACTAAATTCACGGCCGTTAAAACACACAGTAATGAGCCTGGTGCCAAAAGTGCGAATAGGAGTACCATTAGCAGCGTCCAGTGGAGGTCCATGTTCATATTCCATGACGTCAGCCGAAGAGGGGGGAACGATGCTCCGCTGCGCTCCCGAATCCACCAAAAAACGACATCCAGCCACGCAGTCCTCAATAAAAAGCAGCTTATTGCTGGTGCCGGTGCACGCAGCTGCTAGCGAGCACCGGCCTTCTCGTTTCCCTGTGGCTGGAAAGAGCACGGTGGAATACAGCGCCGAGCCTTCGGTCCAAAACGGCGGTGATAAAAACACATGCTGCTCTCTTTCTTACTGCGATCCGATACTGCGGCCACACCCACCGAGACTTCTCCATCAGACTGCCCAGGCAGCAATGCATGCACTGACAAATGACGAGAAGCCAGCCAAAGCCTGTCCGCTTCTCCAGCCAAACCCCGATAATCCTTAGTACAAATGAGGGGCGAGCTGGCCAGGACAGTGCGCACTGGAGGCGGAAGCTGACGCAGAAACAGGTGGATAAACAGAAATGAACTGTCTCCTGAACCAAGAAGTGCCAGCATATTCTCCATCAGCTCAGAAGGTTTGCTGTCCCCCAAACCAGTCATAGACAGAAGACGATCAGCGCGCTCTATATCAGAGAGTTGGTACAGCTGCAGAAGAGCTCTCTTCAGAGTGACGTACCTGTCAGCGAGAGGCGGGTCCCGGAGCAGTCCCATCAAACGGCGAGTAGTGGCAGAATCCAAAGCTGCGACAACATGGAAATACTTCGTGTCATCTGTGGTTATTCCGCGCAGATGGAACTGAGCCTCGACATGCTGAAACCAGGGCTCCGGGTCGTGCTGCCAAAAGTCCGGTAATTTAATTGTAGCCGCAAAAACAGCTGGTACGGGAGCCGCAGTGGATACAGACGCCGTGGCGGCGATATCAGAAGAGGTCGCTTGATCAAACATTCTTCAAATGTCGGGGTCACCAATGTAGAAGTTACAGAAAAACAGACAGGATACGTGTAAGTCTGTCTGGAAAAACTTTATTTACATTTTTTCACTTCCTGCTTTTATCTCCGTCCAAAATGGAAAAACTCCGCCTTCACATTAAAACTCCACCTTCACATTAAAAGATCCAATTTTGTGTGTGAGACCAACAACTAATATCACCACAGGAGCACCATTTTCTTTCTTATTGACGAGTCTTCTGTTTTAAGCTACGAGTTTCTGTGTTGAACCAAGGAGTTAGAAATCTCTGATTAGACTTTTTCTTTTTTAAGGGGGCCACCAAGTCTAGAGTCTGATGCAGAGAAGCTGTAACACTATCCACCATGTTATCAATTACAGAAGGAGCAAGCTGTCTATAGCTTATTTCCTTTGTGTTGACACATGGCATAAAGGAAACAATCTGCATAAATTTGGTAACAGCATCATCTGAGAGGCATCTACTGTAGTAATATTTTTTCTTTAGGAGCCAAATAGTCAGAAATAGTAAACTCAAAGGTTAACAGACAATGGTCTGACAATACAGGGTTATGAGGAGACACTACAAGATTTTCTATTTCTATGCCATATGTCAGAACAAGGTCCAACGTATGGTGGAGATAATGAGTAGAATTTCCTACTTTCTGAGAAAACCCAATCGAGTCTAATATTGAATTAAATGCCACATTAAGGCAGTCACTATCTACATCTACATGTATATTAAAGTCCCCTACTATAATTATTCTATCTGATTTCAGCACTAAATCAGCTAAGAAATCAGCAAATTCTGATAAAAATTCTGAGTAGGTTGATGGAGGACGATAAACTATGGCAAATAAAATTGGGTTTAGCCTAAAATTGCTAAAGTGCCCAATACCAAGGACCAGGCCCTCAAAGGAATTATAACATGTTTTTTGCTTTACATTAATTAGTAATTTGGAATGGTAAATTGTTGCTACTCCTCCTACATGACCAAAACTTCTGGGATGTTGACAGTTTAAATAACCAGAGGGAGATGATTCATTTAAACCAATATAATCCTCTTGTCCTAACCAAGTCTCTGTAAGGGATATTAAATCAATCTGATGATCAATTAACAGATCATGGACTAACAGAGACTTGGGAGATAGAGACCTAATATTTAACAAACCGCATTTAATTTTTAAATTATGAAGAGGAACAGAGGCCAAATCATTCAATTTAGAGGCTTCATGTTTAATTTGAGTTTTACCAACTTTTTGCTTAATCACTTTGGGATGCTTATATATTATATTTGTATTTACTTTGGAGGGAGCAGACAATGATTCTCTGATGGGGAAGACGAGCTAAGTTGAGGGGTGGCAGTTTCAATTTCAATAAATGTGCTGTCTTTTAAGAAATATCAATAATCATAAGGGAAAAAAGAAATAATAAAACTGGGGTGACTACAGTGAATGTGTCTGTGTTACTTCATGTGCTTGTACTACTTATCCATTTCTATTAAGAAATAATAAATTTTCAACAGTCTTATACTGTCCCAGTATATTCAACTCTGGCCTTATTCTCATGCAGGGCACAATAGCAATAGTGCCTCAGCATAATGATGCATAATAATGATCCAAGCTCTTTGAAACACAACAGACACTTTGTGGGAATCCACCTCAGTATATTTGTACTCAGACTTTAAGACAAATAGGAATTGTCATGGGGGGTTTGTGTGTGGATACGGGGGTGGTGTGTTGATGTGAACAGTGACAAAGAGAATGGGAATTACAAAGACTTTGATGTTAATTCAGCACACAGAGAAGGCTGACCAAGTGGTATTATTTAAGAGTAGAGGTGCCTGAGATCTGTGACTCTTTTGTTGCTTGTGTTTCTAGAGAAATGTGAGAGAGAGTTGAATAAAGTCTGATGGGATCTGGACCTTTCTGCCTGGTTATTCCTTTCTCCACAACTTCACCTTGCAAATAAAATGACAAGAATGACACAGCTGGGATTCAAACCCAGGCCTCCCACTTGTAGTGCAGATGCTTTACCGCTAAGCCATCACCTTAGTTGCATTAAATGCCCATTATTTGTAGAAACTACATTAATGGGAGAAATGCACTCATAATGTTCCCAAATGGGAGAAGTCAGTCTTTTTGTTGCTTCCTCCATGTGAAAATTGGCTATGACAAATCCCTTACACGGTAAAACATGACATCACAAAACGTGAGGGACGGGGATTTCCATTGGGTATTGCTGCTCACTTTATTTCATGTTGCGTGCAAAATCACGAATGACTTCCTGACCCAGTCACATGGTCCGACGTCAACACATATGTCACGATGAACGCCTCAAAACGTGCTTCGCCAAATATTTCCTGGATAAGTTCTGAGCACCCCTCGGAGCTCCGGCGCCTGCCTTCCCATCACTACTCTGCTGTGCTTTTGGCTTGTGCCTGATTTAGACTTTGAGATTGCCTCTGTGATTTGAGATTGCCTCTGTGATTGAGTCTGTGATTTGAGATTGCCTCTGTGATTGAGTCTGTGTGCCTCAACCACCATCTGCTTCTGGATTTGGAATTTGCCCCTTGGACTGGACTCAGAATCTCTCGGACTGTGCACTTTCCCCATTCCTCACGTAAGTCGACTTAGCACCATAATCTTTGTGCTCTTCACTGTCACTCCCCAGCACACAGGCCTGGCCAGCCTGCCCTTGTCACCCTCTGGATCATCTCCCTTAGTTCCACCACACACTCTCCCCTGGTGGCCCATTTCACCTGCAGGAGGGACCATCTTGGGTTCCCAGCTGCTCACTCCTGCTGAAGCGTAAGAATAAAAGATAAATGTAACTTACTCCTCATCCTACGGCAGTTAACTAATCTATCCCTCTGCTCTCTCCTCGCAGGGTTGCCAGGGTCTCTCAACACTACCCAGCAAGTTCCCTACATGCCATTTTGTAATAAAGATTATTGTTCACCTGCTTTATCGCTTCCTCCTGAGTTATGCTTTTTGGTCTCATGTCCCTCACCATAACACACTTCATATATACATTTTGTTCTGTTCATTTTTCCACTAACTGAATAAAAAATATTTTCGACAAACTGGCTTGTGGTGTCTGAGGAATTTCCATGTTAACACCCCCACCTCCTTCACCTCTGTTATTGGCATGGCTGAGAGTGCCACTGTTTTCTGCACAGTGGTTCTTTTTTTTTTAAATCCACAGAACTCATTTCCTTCACCCAGATGTGGTGGCACACATCTCTTGGCACCTTTTACTCTTGGGTGTTTGTGTAACCTTCTCATCAGGTGGTGTAGCTGGTGGTTTTCTTGCGTACAGCTGATCGAGCTTTTGTAAGGAGCACTCATAAGTTTCATAAGCTTTCTCCTCTTCACTCAGATCAATAAGCTATTGTGGCCCATCTGCTTTGACTCCCTTACTGCAGACTCTTCATGAGAGCCAGGTTCTACAGCTTCCTGCTTAGAGTACTTGAGGAAACATAGCTCGGAGTGGGAATCACAATCAGATTTGAGTATGATTCAGGGGGTTCATCCATTTTTTTCTGTCAAGGATTTTTTCCTCCCACTGTGTAACAACTTGACTTTCAAAGCAAAGTATTTGCAGTGACCCATGATTTTACTTCTGTCTTTTAATAAAGCAAATGGAAATGTATCAAGTCACATGGAATGTTCCATCTGCCAGCATATATTCCACTTCAGCAAACAAGTATGAAAAGTCCTCCTGGAGCAGCATATTTGTTGCAACATTGACTTAACAAATAATAGACTCCTAATGAACATTGTCCTGTTATATGCAACAAGTAACACAGTCGTTCAGTCAGAATTACTCAGAATTTCTAACATATAAATGGAAGACTTCTCATGAAAATTAGAAGCAACCCTACCTGCTGTCTTTGGTGGCTCCATGACTGGTTTTGGTGTCATTGCAGCATGTGCAGATTGCTGTGCTGTGGCTCTGGTCTGGTGTGTACAGGGGCCCTGGTTCTTGACAGTGGAGTGTGGGTGTCCTTTTCAGGTTGGGTGGAGGCAGTGGCATTGCTTGCTCAGTAGTCCTCTGGTCTGTGGTGGCCATTGTTCTCATCCAGGTGTAGATGTGTGGTTTGGTTTTGCATGGTTTTTGGTTTGGTTTGATGGTGGTTGTGTATGTCTTGTCCAAATCTTTTCTTCCTTCAGCTTCATGGAGGCCGGGGTGATGCCAAGTCCCAGTCTGCTGTCACCATGGCCACATGCTTGTCACGCCATAAACTGTCCAAATGGCGCAGAGGCCACGTTTTCCAGTCCACATTTTTCATTCTGTCAAAATTAATTACATTATTACATAATTCTTGATAGTTATGCATCAATGCATCAATGTGGAATTGTTCACATTGAAGCGTCAGAAAAATGATTATTCCCCTTTGCCTCCTTGCTGTTCACTGTTGCATTCCCTGGTCGGGGCACTTAGCAGCTCCCGGGATGCATATCTAGGGCCCTGTGGTGCTGCGGGTCTTTTCACCCCCACACATCAGCTCCATTTTTCACACTTTTTGAACACTTATACTCAAATACAGGGTAGATGGGGAGTGTGGTATGGCATTTGATCAGTCGTCCATGCTCCCCACCTCTTTCAAATTCCTCACATTAGCTGCACTCACACACAGGAGGGCTGGGTGGTTGGCCCAGTTTGGGTCGGGGTTGCCATCCAGGCCCTCTTGGCCTTCGTGACCTGATAGCCCTGCACTGTTCCAGTCCTGCCCCCTCTTTCCCCTATGGTGCCTTTCCTGCTTTGTGTATTCATTCGCTTTCCCCTCATATGTGCTGGTGGTGGATGTGTGCTCTACTGGGTTTGGTGTTGGGGGGCAGTGTCCATTGCGGCTCTCAGATGGTGGTAGCTGGCTTGTGTTCTGGCAGGTCTCCCCTCTCCAGTCCCTCCCAGTGGGGAAGGTTAAGTGACAATGCCACTTGGGGGCTATCTTCTGCCTCTCCTTTCCTGGGTGAATCCTGCTGTGGTCAGGCCTGCTGGTGCTGGGCTGGCTGGGGGTTGGCTGTGGTGGTGTGGAGCCATCTTGGTGCTGGCTGGGGGCTCCCTTGACTATGCCTTGCATAGTGGTGGGTCGTATGCCGGTTGCCACTGGCGTGGTCGGGCACTGGCATGGGCGGGGCTGGTTTCCACCCCATGGTTCAGTCCCATGGGGTGGTGGCTTCACTACTCTGGTGGGGCGGTGGGGATTCTTGGGCGATGGGCTAGGTTTTTAATGAGGGGTGCTTGCTGGTTTCTCCATGCGTTGCCCCTCCCCTCTCCTTTTCCCTCACCCCCACAGGGTGGGTTCCTATTTGGAGGCCTGGGTCAGGGTGATTTGCTTGGCTGCCAACATGGGGGTCATACTGCCCATTCCCCTAGGCCAAGGGGGTTAACTTTTAAATCTTTGATGTATTGTTAGAACTTCTCAAATACTTGTTGATAGATACCTGGAAAAATAAGGGCAGGCTGGAGTGTCTGTATGTAGGTAGAGAACTATTATATAGTCTGTGTAGCTGTATGTATATATGTGGCGGTTTGGGAAAACCCCCACAAACAGACTAAGGACAGACAACTCGCTACTCCTGGTTTTTTCCGCTACACTACTGTGATAATGTCACCTTTCATGCATTGTGTTCATGCGTCCTGTCCTTACTGTGACCTAGAGACTCAGATCAATATGTAGATGTGCCTGTTAACCTCTTTGTTCTGCAGCTGGAGCAAAGTCTAGCAAATCTGCCTATTGTGATGTATGTCTCACAAATGCAAATATCTCATGCCTGTTCTGCAGTCCCTTTGATCAGACAAACTGCTGTGAATCTGCTTTGATGTATTGTTTGAGTTGGGTATAAATACTGCACAGGTTCTGTAACACTTCCTCTCACTCACACACTTCAACCTCTGCTGCAGACACACACTCTGTGTCTTCTCTGAGAGCCAGAGGATCCCCATCCAGCCTGCACACACTTGGGCTGGAGAGGGGATCCCGTGACGGCGGTATGATATAATAAAACTCTACTTAAAACCTCCAACAACGCCGCTTTATTTCATGCTGCCGAGTTAAACTGGCCAATCAGACGGTTGCATACAAGCCCATCCTATTTTACGGGGTTGGTCTAACCAACCTGAGAAGGTGAATGTAAGTTGCACCTGGAAGTCGCGGTCAGTCTGGCAATGCTCCTGAGGGGGCTGCATCACACTGAACCCAGCACTGCTTGCTTTACATGTGACCTCTAAATAAATGTTGCATCTTTGAATTGAAGAATTCTCCAGCTTATTCTTGGATCTTTCAATCAAAGAATTGGGATTTTAACAATTTTGGTGCTGGTGACCCTGATTGCACTATTCTGAGACGAGGCGGGAACAGATTGGAAGGACCCTTTCAGACAACCGTGGGGCCTGAACAAAAAGGTAAGTAGAAATCCTTTTTTACATGAATTTCTGCACTTTGGCCATACTAAATTTACAGTTGTCTGATTAAGGGGTAGGGGGGCGCGGTGGCGGAGTGGTTAGCACTGTGGCAGCACAACAACTCACCCTTGGCCGGGGGATCCTGGGTTCGATCCCAGCCTCCGACCAACAGTGATCTGTGTGGAGTTTGCATGTTCTCCCCATGTCTGTGTGGGTTTACTCCGAGATTTCTCCGGTTTCCTCCCACATGCCAAAAACATGCAAGTTAGGTTAACTGGCATCAAAACTGGGGATTCTAAATTGTCCTTGGGTATGGATGTGAGAGTGAATGGTTGTCTGTCTCTCTGTGTTGGCCCTGCGATGGACTGGCGATCTGTCCAGGGTGTACCCTACCTCTCGCCCAAAGATGCTGGGATAGGGTCCAGCCCTCCCGCGACCCGAAAAGGATTAAGCGGAAGAAGATGAATGAATGAATGAATGATTAAGGGGTATATCCGATCTCTAAATTTTATAATTTAGTTGGGAGTCACGTAAAGTCTAACCAAATAGTCAAATAGTTTCAAAGGAAAGTGCACGTGTCCTATTTTCAGTCTGAGGTAGGACGGTCGTGATCATTGGCGTACAATTCATGGGTGTATGGTTCATCAAATGATAAAACATTTTGGAGTCAGTCTGAACAAAAATAACGGGACTTAGGGAGCCAGGGTGACCAATAATCACTCGGGTTTTCTCAAATGAAAATAGCCAGAGTTAGTGACCTGATGCTGGGGGGAGTCATTTAAAGTGTTCGACCCAATGCCACTGGGGAGTGAAGCCATGATTTTCTAAACCAGTATAGCACTAAGCTTTAAGACATGGTACCGCTTGTACTGGGGAACCTGCCGAGGCCTCAGTGAAAGTGCTGTCTGTTAAAAGTTGGACGGATCGGTGAGGTTCTGGGATGCAGTCTGTACCCAGAACTTAATAAGACTTAGGGGCAATGGCCAGGCCCGTCTTCCAAATTAAAAATAGCCAGGATTAGCCTGATTCCAGGGGTGATTTAACTGTCCAGCCCAATGCAGTTAAGGAATGATGCCACGTGGGTGAAGTATTCTGGATGCAGTCTGTTCTGAAATAATGAGACTTAGGGAACAGCGGAATCAACCGTGTTTGTCTCCTCAAATAAGGGAACCAGGGCTAGCCTGGTGCCGGTACTGAAAAAAAAAAAAAAAAAAAAAACTTTTATTAATAATTTAAGGTACAGCGCAAGAATCTCTTAACCATTCCTTAGTGAACAACTGTCCATAATAATAAAAATAGTTACTGTTTGTATTGTCTACAGTGTGCATATAAATGTCTGTTAATTCTGTGTCTTTAGGGGTTAAATGTGTGGTTTGACAAATAATAGGGTTGGGAATATCTATTAACCTTTTCCCATAGTATGATTTAGCTAACGGCACTCTTCAAGCTGTGTGGGGAACAAAGGCGGGTGTGTGTTTTTCCACAAAGGAGTGAGGTAATTCGCCCCCACTCCTGAATGGAGTTGAGATTGTTAAAACAGGTTACTGAGAGGAGATTATTTGAGGTAACAATATTAAAATGGAGCACTAAATTAAAGTTGTAAGGTTATTCTGGCATGTTTACAGCTGACGTTAAAGAGGCAGCCCTCCAGTTTCTTTGAAGACCAAGTCGTGGTTTTTGGATAATTGGCTCTGGGGCCATCTTGCGCATTCACAATTGCACGTGGCAGAGGTGGCCACGTGGCATTCAGTGTGCATGTGCTGGTAAACACATCTTGAACCGCCTTCAAGCTGTAGCACAGTGCAGCCATCGTGTGGCCAAATGTAGGAAGTGCACTGTTTCATAGATTTACTGCCAAATAGAGTTTCAAATCTTCCTAACAAATTTGGAACCTTATCTCTCTGGCTGAAAGGAAAGCTTTAAGTCTGTGCATGGTAAAATAAAGTCCTCCCACGCCTGCCTATGTGGGTTTGATGTAGTGAGGCAAAAGCATGCCCATTCAGCTGGAAAGAAAAGGCTCAACTTTAAATTGGGCAGAGGGGGGAATAAATTTATTCCTACTTATATAATAAAAGTGTGGAAAAATCCTAGGTGGACAATATTTAAAGGTGAGGTAATTGAAATGAAGAAATAAGGAAAATTGCAAATTGGAGTAAATAAATAAATGAATATATAAATAAATGAATAAATAAATTAAAATAAAAATGAAAAATAAATAAATAGGAGTTGTGGGATGAGCATTGTGGAAGTGAGAGTGGACAAAAAATGGAAAGGAAATTTGGTTCTAGAGAAAAATTGAAAGCTGGTGAACTGTTAAAGTTTTGTGCAGGACACGAGAAAATATGGAGAAGGAAAGAAAAAATGTAAGAATAAGAGACTTATGCTGCAACAGTGAGAACAAAAGCAAAATAATCAATAAATACGATAAAATGGAAAAGGACAAAAACACGCTGCTTAATAGCCTGTCTGTTTCTCAATTAATCTGAGACAATGGTGGTGGCTGTGGATCACCTCCCTCCCCCAGCAACCGTGTGAGACCCTCTTCAGGCCCCCTGGAATTGGCTGCGTCCATCCTCCCCCTCCATGCCAGTGCCTAGCAACCCCCTCCTCCCTCCGCAACAACAGTAAAAGAATGCAAAACAAAGGGACATCGAAAGATGGGTCAAAGAGGATCAATTGAGCACATGTAAGTACAATAAATTACATTGTTGCTTTCTATTTACCTTCGGACAGCGTCTCAAATATTTAATCTCATTCATGAACATTTAAGTGTTAGTCTGCGAAAGCCATACATATTTTGACAGGAAGCTGTGTTGGTGCTAACAAGCCATTCCAGATTCAGCAAACTACTCACATGTTCTCTAAGTGTGCATAAACAGTATTCATGAATCAGCTGTAGTCAGCACGTGTTCACAAGAATTGAGGATTGCATAACTGGAGCCTAAAACTACCGCTAAAATCACATCTTAATATAACTGACCAGCAGTCTCATTTACTAAAAGCCCTATCAGAGAGATGCCAAAACCACTTACTGAGCAAACTGAAGTATTTTTAGAAAAAGCCATACCCATGCCCCACCAAACTATCTATGGACCCCAGGACCTCACATCACAACAATATAGACCCTACCCAGACCCCCCACCTAATCTACTCTATCAGTATCAGCTGCAGGGCCACATGAGATGGTCAGAGGTTTAATAATAGAGACAGAGGCTCCCACGGGACCAATGCTTCCTATGTCAGCAATTTGGCCACTGGGCTCAATACTGCCCACAACAACATTCACAAAGGCACCCAGGGGGGTCCCCCAATTACCAACACAATTGGTATCCTCCCCTACATTATCCTTATTTGGATGTTGAAAAAGAATGCCTCCGTTCATGCCGTTCTGTTTCAAAAGGGGGAGAGTGGGACAGGAATGGACAGAAAAGTCCTTGGTCATTTAAGGTTCGCTGTCTTGAAGTCTGAAATTAGGCATTTTGCAAGGTGGCATCTTTTTAACAAGAGGGGGTGAATCTAACAGTAAAACTAAGATAATTGATCACAATGTTCTCAGCCTTACAGCTGAGAGGTCGGTGTGCTTTCTCATTTAAAATTATACCATTTATGCAAATTATTGAGTAGCTACATAAAGAGCATATAAATATGAATGAATCTTTATTTTGGGGATAGATTAGATTAAAAGATTAAAAGAAAGGAACAGAACAATATATCAAGGAAAAAATCCAACAAGGTCGTATTAAACAATAACTCCTCTGATTATACAATTATACACAAGACAATCAGTGTAGCTTGATCAACTACTTTTAAAATTATATGCTTAAAACAACCGTTGTTTTAAATTAATTAATTCATTCATTCATTCATTAAATTTTGCTCAATCCTGAAGAGTGTCAGGAAGAATGCTCAAACACAGGCAGCCATCTTAAATGTTTCCAAGTACTTTGAATCACTTCCTTTCTTGACTCAAGGTTGGAAATCTAGATAAGAAGGGAAAATAAAATTTGAAGGAAAAACCTGCAGTTATTTATGGAATGGCTTGACACATGGGGAGTCAGAGGCGCCCCATGAATCTGTTTCTTTTATTCAATTCAAATCAATTCAATTCAACTTTATTTATATAGCGCCATTTCACAACAACAGTCATCTCATAGCACTATCAACTGTAGGGGGAACCCCCACAGTTGCAGAAAGACCCCAGCAATCAGGCGATCCCCTGTGAGCAAGTACTTGGCGACGGTGGAGAGGAAAAACTCCCTTTTAACAGGAAGAAATCATGAATCATGTCAAAGGGGGGAGCGAAAGGGTTATGAAAAGTTAGAGTGCTAAAATAATAATTCTGTAGGTAATCTCCCATTATGCTCTACACAAATTCTATACATATTCTTTTTTTTTTTTTATTACTTATTTTGTACCCGTAGGTAGATTTGTTTTGCAGACTGGTGACAAACCACCAGCTGCCTGTCGCTGCGTGCGCAAGCGCCCCTTAACTCCCTAACCTGCATGTTTTTGGCATGTGGGAGGAAACCGGAGAAATCCCGGAGTAAACCCACACAAACACGGGGAGAACATGCAAACTCCACACAGATCACTGTTGGCCAGGGGGCAGGGATCGAACCCACGATCTCACGGTCCCCGCGATCCCCCGGCCGAGGGTAAAACTGTGCTGCCACAGTGCTAACCACTGCGCCACCGTGCAGCCCCTGTTCTATTCTGTTTGCATTCTTATGAACAAATATGTTGCGTTAAACTCTGATAAACAGGAATTAGGCAGAGCTATAGAGCCCTCTTTCTTCTTTCTCTCACTTCTTTTAGTCAGGTCTATTACATTAGCTACGCACCCAAACCAACACTCACACACACACTTTTATAGTACATATTAGGAGACAGTTTACATGAATAGCGGATGGTCTGTTCATGTCAGAGTTAAACTGGCCAATCAGACGGTCGTGTACAAGCCCATCCTATTGTACGGGGTTGGTCTAACCAACCTGAGAAGATGAATGAAAGTTGCACCCGGAAGTCGCGGTCAGTCTGGCGATGCTCCTGAGGGGGCTGTGTAACGCTGCACCCAGTGCTGCTTGCTTTACATGTGATCTCTAAATAAATGCTGCATCTTTGAATTGAATAATCCTACGGCTTATTCTTGGATCTTTCAATCAAAGAATCGGGATTTTAACAGTATGTTGTTGTAATTGTCCTAACACTTTGTCACCCTAGCACTGTATATACTGTATGCTTTAACTGGCACTATTAGCGGGTCTCACACAAAGTTTTAATAATCACAATAGGAGTCTCAATTTATTATTATTAATTAATATTAATTAAATATTAATTATTAATTAGTTAGCTTGAATTGTGTGACTGCATTCTATTTATTTATTGGTTTCCTTTGGTGGAAATAAGATAAGATAAGATAAGATAAGCCTTTATTAGTCCCACAACGGGGAAATTCCAGGATTGCAACAGCACAGGGATAGCAACACTCAGAGCAACAATCAGAAGGCAAGAAAAAAAACAAGCAAGCAAGAGCAGCTAATATACATATGTACATATTACTATAAAATATATATATATACACACACACACAGACACACAGTGCAGAGCATTGTAGCTGGATGGAATAAATATATGAATATATGAACACACAGTGCAGTGCATGAAATGATGAGTTGTATTCAACAACGGTGCTCTCATGCCAAATGGAGTTGTAATTACAAGCTGAACCATCACAAAAAGGGAAAAAAGATTATTCCCCCCCCCCCACCCGTAGGTATTACCCACCTGTGGTCCCAACAGGGTATATGTGAAGAAGTCAAGGATGTCTGAATGACACAACGGGACTACATAGACAGGCTGAAAAGTCTTTCCTTTTGACAAATTCTGCTTCCACTCACATTTAACTTGAAAGCAAACTAAGCAGACATTTACATTTTGAGATAATAAGCATCTATTTCATCACTGTAGACTGTCACAACAGCACAATAACAGATCATGTGTTCCAAACTAAAAGAGATCAAAGTCAGTTTATGATAAAACAAGATACCAGATCAGACTTACACAACACTGAGGTGATATGTTCTTCTTGTTAACACCAACTTATCAGCAACCACTCCTTATCAGCTCAACAATAGATTTCACTCTCTGTCCCTGTTCTCGCTGTTCTGCTGCTGCAGGGCTGAACCGACCAGTTCTTCCTAAAGCAGAGAGGGAGAAGGGGAATTTTTCCTCTGCTTTTCTCACGGTGGTAATATGTAAAGTGTCATGGTATTAGCTTACAGAATCCTGCACACAATGATGTTTCACAGATCAGCCACATCGATCAATCACTGCTTTAACTTCTGCTAGTTAATGAGGAAAAGAAAGCAGAGTGGAGACAGATCATGGCTGGAGGTCACACTGTGGATGAAAAACAACAGCTACAAGCTGAGGGACAATGCATCAATCTGACACCTAAAGTTGCACTTATGATTTCATGATGAGCTTTTGGGTAATGTTGGAAGGAAAAACATGCTAATACAGCTAGTAAGTGAGCCATTCAGGAAGTACATGGCACTCCGACCATCAGTTTGTTTTGTGACCACAGGGAGCTGCAGCTGAGTCGTTCATTAGTTTATCCTTTACCTGATGACTGGTGGCAATATGGTGGTGGCAGTGCTTGTGAGTTGAACCTGGCGGGCTGGCTGGCCAAGTCACTGAGCTGGTTTGGGCCTTCCTTCTGCCAGCTGGTGTGCACTCGACTGTCGTTGCTTTCAGGAGGATTTGAGTGATGTTTCCTGACCCAGGGACCCATGGACCCGTGGACCTTCCATAAGCAAATCTTGCATGTGCAAGAAGACCAACGAACCGTGACAGCTGACCTGAAATCATACCTGGGGGGACCAAAGGCAGGGCAGAACATCCCAGGATTGCCACAGAAACACGCTGACAGTCACAGAAATTAAGTTATGTTACCCTGATAAAGTAGCTCCATTTCAGCGGTGTTAGAGGAGCATTGCCGTTCCTTAGCAACTAGCTTTGTCTGAGCTTGTTGTTTAATCGGGGGCTTCTGAAGATTTGAGTTATTACTTTTTTATGTGGAGTTGGTTTTCACCAGCACACAGTTTGCTACCCACCAATATATTTTTGTCCTTAACCTCGATGAAGGAAAAATAATGTGTGTATTTCCACGAAAACAAAGTTGCTGCATCTGTTCCTCCAGTCAGACTGACTGATTCACAGTACTTTGTAACAGGTCACACTGAGTCACACTGCAACTCAGCAAACAGTAGGGTGAGTTTATGCATTCATTTGTGGTAATATATATATATATATATATACATACATATTTGTATACAGCGCGGAAAATAAGTATTAAACACGTCAACATTTTTCTCATTAAACATATTTCTGATGGAGCCACTGACCTGAGATTTTCACCAGATATCAGTAACCACCCTGTAGTGATCTGGACAGGGCTGTAGCCCCTGGCCATGCTTTATGTTCCTTTTTGAGTCGTTTGTCATGTTTGGTGTGCATTCCGTCTGTGTTTGTCCAGCCTCGGCCATCCTGTGCTGCCTGATTGCCCTTGATGGTGCTCACCTGTATGCTCCAGCAGAGATTGCTGTGCCTCACGTCCACACTCTAGCAGAGACTGCTCCTCTTGAGGTCATCATTCCAACATCAGCATCACTGGGGTCCTCGTCAGCAGAAGAGCAGGAGTTAAGGCAAGTCCTCTTCTTTGTTTTCCTAATACCTGTTTTAAAGAGGTCTTGTCTTACTCTTGGTGAGGAGACCCATTAGTTGCAGCTTCTATCTGCTACTGAGCTTTCCCCACCAAATTCTTCTGTCGACTGTTATGGTGTGGTCCTTATACCAACCTGTACCGCTTCCTCCCTGTGCGAGGTAGCTGCATCAGAGAGGGATTCCTGGGCATCTGGACCGGATGAGCTTCAGCTATCTCATCCTGAGGTCAGTGCGCCCCAGCCGTGTCACTCGGGAGTCAGCGCACTCAAACCATCAGCACATGAGATCAGTGCGCTTCAGTCATCTGCTCCAGAGCTCAGCGCACCCCAGCCATCTCTCCTGAGGTCAGCACTCCCCAGTTGTCCCATCCGGAGGCCAGTGCGCACAAATCATTGGTTGCTGGGGTTGGCATGCCTCAGTCATCAGTTTTTGAGCAAAAAACTCAATTACCTCCAGAGCTGAAGGTTCCCATGTTAGATCCTGAGTTTGGAGCCTCTAAGTTATCGTCTTCTGAATTTAAGGGTTCTGTG
Organism: Pholidichthys leucotaenia; assembly: GCA_020510985.1. Taxonomy (NCBI): domain Eukaryota; kingdom Metazoa; phylum Chordata; class Actinopteri; order Cichliformes; family Pholidichthyidae; genus Pholidichthys; species Pholidichthys leucotaenia. The sequence continues at coordinate 8,242,890 of CM035845.1, forward strand.
TTAATTCCTGTGTTTAAGGGTTCTTTGTTATCAGTTTAAGATTTCCTTGTCATTTTCAACTGAGCTTCAAATGCCCCTGGAGTTATCTTTGGACCTGTTCTGCTCTCCAGTCTGGTGGTCATGGGACTCTGGGAGATCACCCGACTGGTTATGTTTTGAGATCTGGAGGCCCATGAACTGGGTTAGGCCCCCTGGCCTTCTTTGTTCTCCTGTCCCGACACGCTCTGTGCTCTAGACTTGGATAGGCCTCTTGACCCGCCTTGTTTTCCGGTCTGGTGGTTCTGGAACTCTGGAAGACCATCTGACCCATTTTGTGTTGGACTTTGCTTGAGGAGGGATTTTGTTTCACGTCAATTCACACAAAATCATTGATGGCCGTGTCTTTTGTGTGACCTTGCAACTTTGTCCAATCGCTGCAACTTTCCCGCAATTTTGGCCAACCCTTGTCAACTTCTGCCAGTTTCACCAACCAAATTTGTCCCCGAGTAGTGCTCAAATGCTCAGTCTAAGCTCAGTCTAACCAGTCAAATGTGCCACTGCACCGCACTCACTTCCATGTTTACAGTATGTATTAATGGAACACATCAGCAAAAAACAGTGTGTGATTTAAAAAAAAAAAAAAAAAAAAACCTCACCTGCTCGGTTTCTCCACACCACCCCATCATCTGCCCCGGCCCGCTGGTGGATGTCTCAACACTTCTCTGTCCTGACCATGTGTACAAAGTGCTGGGTTTATGTTGAAAGTGTCCGCCTGCCTGAAAACCCCCCCATTGCAGGAGCATGTGTAAGGAGAGACACTGTAAGACCACAAAAAAATGAACAAATCTAACACCACAGCTAGTGTTTGATCATTTTATACAGCTTTAGAGATAAAACCATTACTACATTTTGTCAGTGAGCTTTAAAGCCCCCCCCCATCCCCCCAAGACTCCTGGTAAATGAAAGATCAGTATCTGATGAGACAGGTGTGTGTCAAGAGGTCCCGCCGATAGAAAGACAGGTAGGAGTTAGGCATAGAAAGAGAGAGAATATTAACTTTTTTTTTCAGAAAAACACAAACTTCAATAGACAATGCAGAGCAACTGAAGAAATTATTTCTTTTATTTCTGCGCTCGGTACCGAGTGGGTGGGGACCACTGTGATTAGGGTGTTTTCAAGGTGCTGCCAATAATTTCCAAATCTATACTCTTTAACGTGGAAGGTCATTGCCATCCCAAAACCTGGCAAAGACCACAAACTACCAGCAAGCTACCGCCCAATCTCCCTACTCAGCGTTCCTTACAAAATCATGGAGCGCCTAATACTGCAACGCATTTCCCCAGAAATAGAGGATATTCTAAGTGTGGATCAAACAGGTTTCCGCAAGGACCGCAGTACAGGAGAACAAGTACTGGCCCTAACCACCTTCATTGAAAATGGCTTCGAGAGCAGACTGAAGACAGGGGCTGTGTTTCTCGATCTTACAGCCGCCTATGATACGGTCTGGCACAAAGGCCTCCTCCTGAAACTTATAAAGGCGATCCCTGCTTGGGCAACAGCAATTATAAAAACCCTGCTGACCAACCGAAGGTTCAGAGTCCACCTCAGTCAGAACACAAGTGCATGGAGAATGCAGAAAAACGGACTCCCACAAGGCTCAGTTCTAGCTCCAACTCTGTTCAACCTCTACATAAACGACCTGCCTACTACAAAATCCCGCAAATTCATCTATGCAGACGACATCTGTTTGGCATTCCAAGCACCAGACTTTGAACCACTGGAACGGGTGCTCACGGAAGATCTTGCTAAACTGGACCAGTTCTGCAAAATCTGGCGCCTAAAACCAAGCCCAGCAAAAAACGTCTCCAGTGTATTTCATCTCCACAATGCAAAAGCTGCCAGAGAACTAAACATCCACCTGAGCGGACTCAAGCTTAAGCATGCCCCAAATCCAACTTATCTTGGAGTGACCCTTGATAGGACCTTATCCTTCAAGGAACATCTAAAGGGGACGGCTGCTAAGGTGAAAGTACGAAACAACCTGCTCTGCAAGCTCGCTGGTGCAAAATGGGGGGCGGCAGTCTCCACCCTGCGCACCTCAGCACTGGCCCTTTCATACTCTGTAGCAGAATATTGTGCCCCTGTCTGGTCCAGGTCATCTTACACACACCATGTAGACACCCAGCTCAACTCAACCATGAGAACTATAACTGGAACAATCCGCGCAACACCACTCCCCTGGCTCTCTGTACTGTCAAACATAGCCCCTCCACACATCCGGCGAGCAGCATTAACTCAAAGGATGCTCCAAAAAGTTAAAGATTTTCCTCACTTACCAATCCATGCAGATATCTACACCCCACCCACTGCCCGACTTTCATCCAGACGGCCGATTTGGAAAAACCCTCCCCCAGCTGACTTTACCATCCAGACAGCTTGGCAAGAGGAATGGGAGACCAAGGAGGTCCCAAACAAACAGCTGGTGATAAACCCCAACCAACAGGTCCCGGGCACCAACCTCCCAAGGAGACAGTGGTCTACACTCAATCGCTTCAGGACTGGACATGGCCCCTGCTTGGCCAGCCTTCACAGATGGGGCAGTAGCCCTAGCCCACTGTGCGCATGTGGAGAGGAGCAAACTATGGAACACATCATAGAGGCTTGCCCGCTCCAAAGACTGGAAGGAGGATTACACACCCTCCATACAGCAAACCAGGAGGCAACTGCTTGGCTTAAGGACTTTGCATTCGCTAAATAAATAAATAAAACGTGCATTCAATTCAATTTAGCTGTTGTACTGGATATTGTGTAAAGAGATTCAGACAAGAATCAGGGATGTAATGAAGGAGGGCATGGAGAGGGTTTTTGTTACAGAGGAAGATGCAAGGGATGGGGTGAGATTGTCATAAACGCCCTTCAGGGCAGGAAGGGCGATCCAGGCGCTGAACTGCTAGTTTGTGATATTTAATAAAAAAACACAAGCTCAAACAGTGCACAATACAACACGACAATGGCGAAACAAGTAGTAGGCAGGATAGACGTTAGAACAGGGAAAGGGTTCTAATGGGAATAAGATACAATTAGACTCCAGCAAAAAGTGAAAGAAACAACGATCTTTAAATAGAGCAAGAAACCAATGAACACAAATAATTGCAGATGTGGATCACATGAGTAGGAAGGTTGATCTAATTATTGACAGGTGTCAGCTGACAACCCGTGAACTGAGCCAACGGCAGGAAACAGAGACAGCAACAAACACAGGATGATTACTAAAAGAGGAGTGTCTGGAGGAAGAGGTGGGGAGCTCATGTCAAACAGAACCTTAATAACCAAAACCAACACACTGTCATGGCGCCCGCAGGGCCATCATCAGTCCCAGCTGCACGCACACCTGCTGCCAATTGTCAGCGGGCTTTAAGAGCCGGACCAGCCTGTGACGCAGCACGGAGCCATCTGTCAAACTCCCGAGGACACGTCTCTCATCTACAGCCACGTCCTGGCTCTCCCTTTAGCCACGAGCAATGCGTCGCTGCACGTAAGCTTAATTTCCACTTACCTAGTCAAGTTCCTCTCCCCTGTGCACAGGTGGACCTCCCTGGTGGCGGATTCTCTCTCCCCGGCGGCAGTTCAGCTCCACCCCAGCATCAGGGTAATGCACACTCCTCCCTGCACAGAGCCAGATGCCGTTTCCCTGGCTGTCGCCCTCAAGGCAAACCTGAGCCCACCACCACCACCTGCAAAAGTAAGCGGCTGTCATTATTACGCCCTTAGCTCTGGTACAGTGTTAACGTCTCTGCTTTGTCTCCATAGGGTTGCCAGGCCGAACGGTGTCCAGCTCTCCCCCAGCACGAGTCCTGCACTTCACACACCACACTGTACATACACGCACTCACACACAAGACACGGGTTATTAATAAAAGGATAATTGTAATTCCCTTGAGTCTGTCTTCTGTCCCCTGGGTCCAGAATTATGTCACACACAGTAACAAAATACACAGAAAATGATCACACAGAGCTGAGAGAATACACGGAATAACCAGAAGTAAAGGGAGGGCATGAGCACGGTGAGCACACCGTGCTCAGCCTCATGAAAGAGCCCCTATCTGTTCCTATCTGTACAAACTGTCATGTATTTACATAGCCAGCATGTGGTAATGTCTTCTTGGAATATAACCTCTTGACCATCATTGTGTATACATGAGTCACAGGCCTCTGCACACACTGCTGTTTTCAAACTTGCTGATTGTCTATTCTTTCCCAATATGGTGATGTAGTGATTTGCTATAAAGACGCTGATGTTTCCTGCTTCGAGCAGAGCAGTGCAGGGAAGCAGACTTCTGTATTCTTCACTCCTCTCCTGATATCAGTAATAAAAAGGCTAATCAACTTGACAGATCCGTCTGATCTTTTTCTCCAAGGCCTTATAGAGAAGGGCTAGGAAAATTCAGTTACATTTCTGGTGTCAAGAAGTGAGATAGTTGATCGCTGACCTTTGTTTGTCGTGGCAGGCTGATCACCCCGGACAGAGTTCGGCTTTTTTCCGCCCAGTTTGGCGACGGGAGTGCGGCGGCAGCAAAGGGCTGTCACACTATCCAGAAGAATCCATTTTACAAGTCTCCTAAAGTTAAAGTAAGTAAGTTTTAACGGTAACGGTAATTTCCAAACACTGTTCTCCCGCCCTGGAATTTCTTTTTATTAACTGCAAGCCATTTTATTCCCCGCGGGAGTTCGCCTCATTCATCCTCGTCGCTGTGTACGTCCCTGCGTGCGAAGCTCAGCGCGTGCTCACGGATCACATCCAACACACGGAGCGGACTTTTCCAGACTCCCTGGTTATTGTGGTTGGCGACTTTAACCAGAGCAATCTGAGTCACAAGCTCCCCCGATACAAACAGTTTATTAAATGTCCAACCAGAGGAAATAACACGCTGGATCACTGTTACACTACAGTGAAGGACGCGTATCGCGCTGTTCCCCGCGCTGCGCTCGGACTATCTGATCACGTGATGGTCCATCTCATCCCCACATACAGACAGAGACTGAAGCTCACTAAACCTGTTGTGACCACCACGAAGAAATTGACCAGTGAAGCTGGAGAGAATCTGAACACATGCATGGAAATAACTGACTGGGACATGTTTAAAGGAGCCACACATGATCTTAATGAGTACACGGACACTGTGAACTCATATATCAACTTCTGTGAGGAGAGCATTCACCCATCGCGCACCAGGGTGAGGTACTCTAATGATAAGCCCTGGTTCACTGCCAAACTCAGACAGATCAGGAAGGAGAAGGAAGCAGCGCTGAAAAGTGGAGACAGGGACTGCTACAGAGAGGTCAAATATCGGTTTAACAGAGAGCTGAAGAGAGCTAAATCTGTGTATTCTGAGAGACTCCAGCAGCAGTTCACTGCTAATGACTCTGCTTCTGTGTGGAGAGGACTGAGGCAAATCACCAACTATCGGCCTCAGGCTCCTAAAGGTCAGGATGACAAAGCCCTTTGTCAAAAACTGTCCCAACATTACGCCCGTTCTGACACCTCGTCAGCTGTGTCCAACTCCCCCACTCCACCCAGCTCCACTGCCTCCTCGGCCCCTAATTCATCAAAAGCGGTCCCCCTCTCCTCCTCCTCCTCCCCCCCCGCCTTTGTCATCAGTGAGCAGGACGTGCACAGACAGTTCTCCAGACTGAACCCGCGCAAGGCCCCCGGGCCGGACGGTGTGTCTCCCTCCACCCTGAGACACTGTGCAAAAGAGCTGGCTCCTGTCTTCACAGACATTTTTAACACCTCCCTTAAGCAATGTCACGTGCCGACCTGCCTCAAATCCTCCACCATCATCCTTGTCCCCAAGAAGCCACGGATTACTGGACTTAACGACTACAGACCTGTAGCGCTCACCTCTGTAGTCATGAAGTCCTTTGAGCGCCTGGTCCTGTCTCACCTCAAGTCCATCACCACTCCCCTCCTGGACCCGCTGCAGTTTGCCTACCGTGCCAACAGGTCTGTGGACAACGCAGTCAACCTGGCCCTCCACTCCATCCTGCAGCACCTGGACTCCCTGGGAACCTACGCCAGGATTCTGTTTGTGGACTTCAGCTCTGCATTAAACACCATCCGACCCGCTCTGCTCCAGGACAAGCTGTCCCTGCTCGATGTGCCTGACTCCCTCTGCAGGTGGATCACCGACTTCCTGACGGACCAGAGGCAGCATGTGCGGCTGGGGAAGTCTGTCTCAGACTCTGTTAGCATCAGCATCGGATCACCCCAGGGCTGTGTACTTTCCCCCCTACTCTTCTCCCTTTATACCAACTCCTGCACCTCCTCCCACCAGTCTGTTAAGCTGATTAAGTTTGCGGATGACACCACCCTCATCGGGCTCATCTCCAACGGCGACGAGTCCGTCTACAGGAAAGAGGTGGCCCAGCTGGTGTCCTGGTGCAGCCACAACAACCTGCAGCTGAACGCTCTGAAGACAGCGGAGATGATTGTGGACTTCAGGAAAGTCACAACCCCCCTGCCCCCCCTCACCATCACCGGCTCTCCCATCACCATTGCAGATTCCTTCCGCTTCTTGGGCACCACCATCACCCGGGACCTCAAATGGGAGCCAACCATCAGCTCCCTCATCAAAAAGGCCCAGCAGAGGATGTTCTTTCTGCGGCAGCTGAGGAAGCTCAAGCTACCCACCAAGATGTTAGTGCAGTTCTACACAGCCATCATCGAGTCCATCCTCACCTCCTCCATAACTGTGTGGTATGCAGGAGCCACTGCCAGGGACAGACTAAGGCTGCAGCGCGTCGTGCGCACTGCTGAGAAGGACCTGTACATCTCCAGGACCCGGAGGCGTGCTGGCCGGATCATAGCCGATCCTTCACACCCTGGTCACGTACTGTTTGCCCCCCTCCCCTCAGGTAGAAGACTTCGGTCCATTCGGACTAAAACCTCCCGGCACATGAATAGCTTTTTCCCCTCTGCCATCAAGCTGCTGAACATTAAGTGACTTATTGACTCTCGTGCACTATGTACAGCAGCTCAACCAGACTCATGACATTCATCACTGTTTTTCTGTTGCATTATCAACTGCACTGTGGTACCCCATATTATCTGCTACTTGCTAATTTATTTAAAACTGCCTTGACTAGTATTACTCATTATTACTATTATTATTATTATTATTATTATTATTGTTATTATTATTATTATTATTATTATTACTTATTTTTCTACACTTATTGCACGTTTTTAGTCCTTTAGTTTTTTAGTTTATCTCTTTATCTCATCATGTTTTTAATGTTGCAGCATGGCACCGAGACAAATTCCTAGTTTGTGTACTACATGAACAATGGCAATAAATCTGATTCTGATTCTGATTTATTGTGTCCTTTATGCAAATTGTATTGGTAAATTATTATTCTCCTATTCTCCCATCTTATGATCGTGATCGTCCTGTACCCCCCACACCCCCTATCCTACTAACTCTTTCACTGCATTGTATCTAGCTCTGCCTGGGTCCAGCCTTAATATGTGCATGCCAGAAGATGACTCTCTGATCTTGAAAGAATGAGCAGAGTGCTCTGATTTGGGCAAAATTTTCCAACTGTAAACAGAAGGATGATGAAACACCAGGGGATTATTTCCACAGGCTGAGAGAAGTTTTTAATGGAGGGGCAGCCATTCCCTGCCCTGAAGACTACATGACAGATACAAGGGCGTATGGCACGCACCTTGATATGTGGTTTATGGCAGGCCTTCTTCCCAGTTTGTCCACTGATGTAAAGAACACATGCATTGGGTGAGAGAATGCCCACAGCTCTCCAGCTGCACCTACTGTAAACAAGAAGGACATTGGGTGAGAGACTGCTCGATAAAAACCAGACATACCTTCCAAGGCAGAAGAAGAGGCAGAGGCAATTTTCAGCGTGGAGGACATCAGTCCTGGCAGCAGCACAACATACCACAGCCACCCCAGCCCCATTCACAAGTACAAGATCAGCCCCAACAGTAGCAGCAGTGATGCCAGGCAGATAATACTGGAACATGCACCCTCTCTGTATTCTCACCCCCAGCAGATGCCGTACATGCGCTTGCCAATAAAAATCACGCTGCAGTGGCACACACATCTCATACTGAACACACAGCACTGACACTTGCATCATATTCTACTTCCCATTTCAGAGATTTACCAATTTTTGCCTGTTAAGGTTTCAGGGAAGATGATAGATTTTTTGGTAGACTCTGGGGCTACTAATTCAGTGCTATCTTCAGCCTCTGGGTTAAAGCCCCCTCTCACCTCCCGCTCACTCACATCACAAGTGGCAAGTGGAGGTTTCACACATGATTTTTTTTTACTGAACTATTGCCATGTATGGTGGATGGGAAAACATTTACTCATAACTTCCTGTTTTCGCCTCAGTGCCCCTTCAGTTTGTTAGGCAGAGACTTAATGTGCGGTCTGTCACTCTCACTCTCCTGCACACCTCAGGGAACCCAAATTGAAACTCCCAGCTCAACCTTTGCCAAAATTCCATATCTGCTGTACATTTATGAATGGGCACTGACAGATGAAGAGCAGAGCTTCCATTTGGTTCAAATGGGGACGAAGCTCTCGCCACATGCTACAGTTTCCATGCCACCACACAGGATACATTGCACATCACATCTCTCACAAGCCCTGACACAGAATATGAAAATCAGTGGTTGCAAGTTAAACCCACACCATTGCAAGCGACACACGTTGTGTGGACAGCTGATTTCAGTTTCTTATTGATTGCACTCTCATCTCATATGTCGCCCATGTTTTCAGTTCCACACAGCTACCCACATGTTTCACTCACAAACACCTCATCCTCAGCGTGGAGTGAAATGGGCGCACGAGCCCTTGCTGCTCACCACGCTGATGATTGGGTTTTATCCTCACCACTTCCCCATGCCGGCCTCACCACGGTTTCATTCTCCCCCTCCCTGCAGATGTTTCAGGCAGAGTGCATGGTTTCACTTCCCTGTGAGCACTTTATCCAAACTTTGGATGATGACAAGCAGTACAGATGTATGAAACCTGTTACTATGCCCCTTGTACAGAGTCAGGAAGACCACATGCTCTCACGTGTTCCACCATCTCTGTGGGCTGCGCACAAATATGACATAGGGCTTATAAAAATTGTCCTCCGGTGGTTAGTAACCCAAAGTCTGATTTCAGACCCAAATGCATGCAGTACCCACTCAGGCCTGAGGCACATGATGGCATCACTCCTGTTTTTGAATCACTTCTAAAAGAAGGGATTGTGGTCCAAGCCCCCAATTCTCTGGTATGCACACCAATTTTTCCAGTAAAAAAGATCAAAGACAAGGGCCAACCTGCTGAGTGGCATTTTGTTCAAGACCTCCAGGCTGTCAATGCTGCCGTTATTCAGTGTACACCTGTGGTCCCCAACCACCACACCATTTTGACTCAAATTCCTCCAAATTCAACCTGCTTTACAGTGGTGGACTTATCAAATGCATTTTTCAGTGTCCCAGTCCACAAAGACTCACAGTTTTGGTTCACATTCCAATTCAATGGGGCTCCCTACACGTTCACCAGACTGGCCCAGGGCTACTCTGAAAGTCCAACCATTTATAACGCCGCCCTCAAGGATTCCTTGAGCTCTCTCCAACTGTCAGAAGGCTCTGTCTTGATTCAATATGTCGATGACCCTTTGCTGTGTGCGCCAAATAAAGCACAATGCCGAGTTTACTCCTTGAAGCTTTTGTGTCACCTTGCTGCAGAAGGCCACAAAGCTTCAAAGTCAAAACTGCAATTTTGCAAACCAGTGCTCACGTTTTTGGCCCACCAAATTTCCAATCAGAGCAGATCTCTCTTTCCAAAACACACACAGGCAATCTGTCATATGAACAGACCAAAAACAAAAAAGGAGCTTCTTTCTTTCCTTGGTATGGCTTCTTATTGCCGCTCTTTTATTCCTGATTTTTCTGCATTGAAAGACCAATGCGTGACATCATTCCATCAAAGGGTCCATCACACTTCCCTCTTGAGTGGACACCTGCTGCTGATGACTCCTTTGAAAAAATGAAGAAAGCTCTTTTGGCTCCTCCAACACTTTCGCTTCCTGATCCATCTAAACCTTTTGTTCAGTATGTTGATGAGAAATCCGGATGCATGACCTCCGTTCTCCTGCAGCCCCACGGTGACAGACTTCGCCCAGTTGCGTATTACTCCTGCAAGCTGGATGCTGTTGCAGCAGGACTTCCGCTCTGTCACTGGGCTGTGGCTGTTGCAGAACATGCTGTAGAGGAATCCCAAGACATTGTTTTGTATTCTCCTCTCACTCTGTATGTTCACATCTTTCCCATACAAGGTGGCTTAGATATCATTCTACCCTCCTTGAATCACCAAACCTTACTGTCAATGCTGGGCATAGACAATTAACCCAGCCACCAATCTCCCCCCACCTTCTTGTGATGATGACACAGACTGTGACCATGACTGTTTATCCTTGCTTGACTTTGTTACTTCTCCCAGACCTGACCTTTCCGACACTCTATTGCCAAACCCAGACCTTGTCCTGTATGTTGATGGCTCTGCATCTGTTGATCCCTCTGTAGGTCACAACAAAGTGGGTTGGGCAGTGTGTGATGACCATTGCACATTGCTTTCTGGCTCCTTGCCATCTCATCTTTCTGCAAAGGCTGCAGAACTTGTTGCCCTGGCAGAAGCCTGCACTTATGCAGCAGGCCAGTCTGTTACCATTTACACTGACTCACGCTATGCTTTTGGTGTAGTTCATGATTTTGGTGCGCTGTGGCGTGAAAGAAACTTCCTCACGTTGGCAGGGTCACCTGTAAAGAACTCCTCTTATGTTTCTAGGCTCCTTGAAGCCATTCTCCTCCCTTCTTCAGTGGCAGTGTGCAAATGCATGGCCCATACTTCTTCTTCTGGCCCTTTTTCTAGGGGCAATGCTCTCGCTGATGCAGCAGCTAAAGCTGCAGCTCACTCTCTCTTTCTCTGCCACCCACTGTCCCCCTCCCTCCCTCCCCTCCCTCTCTCTCTTTTTCTTCCTCTTCAACGCCCACTGATTCCCTTATTTCTATGCAATCTCTTTCATCTCCACAGGAACGTCAGAAATGGACCAAGAAAGGTTGTCACAAAGACCAGGCTGGTGTTTGGAGGGGCCCGAACGCCGTCCCCTGCTTACCAGCTCAGTTTTTCCATCATTTTGCTAAACTGACACAAGGGAGGAACCATGTGTCAAGAGAAGGGATGATACAACCACTGCACGCAAATTGGTTTACTACTGGTTTCACTGATTATGCTGACAATTTTTGCAAAAAGTGTCTAATCTGCGCCACTAACAATGCCCACAGAGTCCCCAAACAGGTTCCAGCAGCTCACCCATCCCCTGCAGGACCTTTTCAACATCTCATGATGGATTTCATCGAATTGACCTCAGCTGAGGGCAAGAAGTACTGTTTGGTAATGGTTGACATGTGGTTCAAATGGGTAGAGGCCTTTCCAGCCAAACATGTAACAAGCACTGTTGTGGCCAGAGCATTACTGTCAGAAATCATTTCCAGATGGGGAATACCAGAGGAAATCTCCAATGACAATGGTAGACATTTTGTAAATGAAGCACTGACCAACTTGAGTGTTAAACTGGGCTTTGATTTGAGAAAACATTGTGCCTACCACCCACAATCAGGTGGTGCTATTGAGCGCGACAATGGCATTTGAAAAACAAACTTGCCAAACTTGAGGATGAAACTCGCCCTCCCTTTTTAGGTTTCTCTGCAGAGAGAAAGACACTGCCTCCTCTAACCACTTCACATTTTGAGAATGCCATGTTATCTTATTGCTCTGCTTTGTCCTGCCAGCTGCAAAACATTTCTCAACAGGTAAAAGCTGCCCTGCCCAGACCTGCCGAGGGGCTCCTCCATGACATAAGACCAGGTGACTGGGTGGTGGTTAAGACTTCAAACGGAAGAACTGGCACAGCAAACGGTGGTTGGGCCCATACCAAGACCTTTTGACGATGTTCATGGCTGTGAAAATCGCTGAGAGGGCAACATGGATTCACGCAACACACTGTAGAAAGGTCCCAGGAGTGAAGCCAGAAAAAACCAGACCAGACGAGGAATGAGAAGCAGATGGTGATTAGCTACAATCACCACTCCACGTTGTAGACTAGAATGTGAAGAAGCAGAGCCGTGTGAAGATACAAGACCACACACTGTTGCGCCTGACAGCCGACACAAAACAACCTCAGTGTACGCCGAACGCTGCCCAGTAGAAACATACAGCATACATCCCATTTACACTGATACTGATATGATGGACAACATAGACTTGTTGCAGCACGAGGCTGCTGAAAAGGACCATTGCCAAAGACGCCGGAGGTGCTACAGGAACTGGACTACAATTGTGTTCTTTATGTTTTTGCTAGGATTTATTGTGTGTATGTTGAAAATGTTTGTTTCAACTATGCTGCATTACAGGCCTATACATGCTTCTGATAGCTCAGCCCCTCAGCTGTTGAATTATGCTGCTCTGGACATGTCACAACTCCCTTTCCATGACAATTATGAAAACCTTATCATAACTCCTCCTGATGCATAATTGCAGATGCTTCCTGATGACAGGTCCCTACTACTATTTGCTTGCCCACTACGGCGTGATTGTGCTCACAAAAACAGCTCCTTGTATCCCTTTTCAAATGCTAATTTCTAAGTCATGGTTATGATGTGTTAGTTCAAACCCTATAGGGTGTACTTTCACTGATGTTTTGCTCTGACTGTCTTGTACATTGTGCGTGATCATATATGATCAAGAGAAGGGAAATGTGGTGGAAATTTACTGTGACTTTTAACCTGTATAGAAAAGTCTGTTCATGTCCTTCACTTGTGGTGCAATTGATGACTTAGGGACTCTCTGTTTATCTGGAATTAGCTCTTCCTATCTGTACAAACTGTCATGTATTTACATAGCCAGCATGTGATAATGTCTTCTTGGAAAATGACCTCTTGACCATCATTGTGTAAACATGAGTCACAGGCCTCTGTGCACACTGCTGTTTTTAAACTTGCTGATTGTCTATTCTTTCCCAATATGGTGATGTAGTGATTTGCTATAAAGAGGCTGATGTTTCCTGCTTCAAGCAGAGCAGTGCAGGGAAGCAGACTTCTGTATTCTTCACTCCTCTCCTGATATCAGTAATAAAAAGGCCATTCAACTTGGCAGATCCGTCTGATCTTTTTCTCCAGAACCTTATAGAGAAGGGCTAAGAAAATTCAGTTACAGTGGTGTAACCAGGGAACATGCAGATATTGCTCTGGAGAAAAACAGGTGAATTGAAAACAAAAAACACAAACTAACAGCAGCTGGGTCACAAACTGGTTGGAGCCTACTGTCAGGAATTGCCCCTGCGGAATTCAAACGGGGATAGGATTCTTGATGAGGCTCCAACAAGGAGTGGATGACCAGGCAGTCTTTAAATAGGGCATACAATGAATCACACCAAATGACAGCAGGTGTGGATCACATGAGTGGGCAGGTTGACCTAATTACTAGGCAGGAAAGAGACTGAGCTACAAATGCAAGATGATACCAAGGTGGGAGTGTCTGGAGGAAGAGGTGGGGAGCTCATGCCAAACAGAAGCATAATATAACCAAAACCAACACACAGTAAAATAATACACAGGAAACAATCAGAAGTAAACTGAGAGCATGAGCATGGTGGAAACACCGCACTCAGCCTCATGACAGAGATGGAGGCAAATGACCCGCTGTGGAGACCCCTAAAGGGACCAGGCAAAAGAAGAAGAAGAAGAGTGGATAATGTATTAAAGTCTGTATTTGTTGTTGTACAAAAGTGTGTTTCTGTGTAGCAGAAGTTTCTGCTTAATTTACAAATCACTGTTTAATAGGAAATTTCTGACAATCCTCTGCTTTTCTTGTGGTGTTCTATAGAATATCATTGCAGTAAGCTATGGAAAAAAAAAACATCTGCTTTAGAATTTGTAATTCTTCCCACAACTTTTAGAGCATAAAAACCTCTCAAAGCATCACAATTTTTATCACAACTTTTTAACAAAGCTCCCCCGAATTCAGGCTTTTTGGGCCACAACAATCATAAAAAAAAAAAAACCAGTGAAATCCTGGAGGGACTGGTAAAGTGGATTGACACAGAGAATAAGTATTGAACACATAAAGAAAAAGAGGTGCAAAAAGACAGGCATGAAAACAGCTGAAATCCATTAGACTTTAGGAAGCCATCCCATCCACCATCAGTGCAAATTAATTTCAGCTGGATAAGTCCTGACTGATAGCCTTTAAAAAGGTCTGTGAATATCAGATTCACACCACAAAGAACTCATGATGGGTAGAAGCAAAGAGATTTCTTGATCTTCACAACCTTATTGTTGCGAAACATAATGATGGCATTGGTTACAGTTGAATTTCTAAACTGCTGAATGTTCCAGTGAGCACTATTGCAGCCATCATTCGGAAGTGGAAAGAACATCATAGAATATCATTTTACCATAAACCGGCCATGACCAGGAGCTCCTCATAAGATTTCTAACAGAGGAATCAAAACAATTATTAGAAGAGTTATCCAAGAGCCAAAGACCACTTGTGGAGAGCTCCAGAAAGACCTGGGGTTAGTAGGTACTGCTGTTTCAAAGAAAACAATACTGTAAGTAATGCACTCAGCCGACATGGGTTCTATGCCCACTCACCTTGTAAGACTCCATTGCTGAAGAAAAAGCCTGTTGAAGCTTGTTTAAAGTTTGCTCCACAACATTTGGGCAAGCCAGTAAAATACTGGAAGACTACTGTCTGGTCAGATGAGACCAAAATTGAACTTTTTGGATGCCACAACACACAGCATGGTTGGAGGAGAAATGCCACTGCACATCAGTCCAAAAACACCATACCAACAGTGAAGCTTGGAGGTGGGAGCATCATGGTGTGGGGGTATTTTTCACCACATGGTACTGGCAGACTTCTTACAATTGAAGGAAAGATGAATGTACAAATGTACAGAGACATCCTTGATAAGAACCTGTTGCCATCTGCCAAGATGCTGGAGATGAAACGAGTGTGGACATTTCAGCAAGACAACAATCCCAAACTCAGAGGCAAGGAAGCTCTCAACTGGCTCCAGAGAAGGAAACTAAAGCTGCTACAATGGCCCAGTCAGTCACCTGACCTGAATCCAATTGAAAATCAGAGTTCACTGAAAACACCTATGGAACTGTTAAGATTTCAAGACAGTTTATGAGGAAGAATGGGCTAAAATCACTCCTGAGCAATGCCTGCACCTAGTTTCTCCATACAGGAGGTGTCTGTAAGCTGTTATTACCAACAAAGGCTTTTCTACTAAATATTAAATGAATTTCACCAAGTGTGTTCAATACTTTTTCCTTGTGTCATTCCACTTTATTAAATATAACTTGTTTTGTGAACACAGTTGCCTTGATTTCTTTGTATGTATGGATTACTTGGGTTGTTACTGATATCTGGTGAAAATTGCAGGTCAATAGCTCCATCAGAAATGTGTTTAATGAGAAAAAGTTGTCATGTTGTCATGTGCTGTATATAAATAAAACAAGTAACAAATCTGTTTAAATTTCTGTAATTGTAACACATTACTGAATTTTTAAAAAGTACATTCATTGCCAACGCTGGATCCAGGAGTTTTAGCTAACCATAGACCAGTCTCTAATCTCCCTTTCATTCAAAAAATCTTAGAAAGAATTGTTACTACGCAATTATTTGACCACTTGCAGGGAAATGGTTTATTTGAAGAGTTTCAATCTGGGTTTATAATCCATCATAGTACTGAAACAGCCTTAGTGAAGGTCACTAATGACCTCCTTATCGCATCTGATAATGGACTTGTTTCTGTACTTGTCCTTTTAGACCTTAGTGCGGCTTTTGATACTATCAATCATAATATTCTACTTGATAGATTAGAACACTATGTTGGACATAATGGAACTTTGTTGCAATGGTTTAAATCTTATTTATTTGATAGGTTCCAGTTTGTTCATGTCAATAATGAGTTTTCTTTCAACTCAAAGCTCAGTCACGGAGTTCAACAGGGATCTGTGCTATGTCCTATTCTTGACATGGTTTTAGGACCCAGTGAGCAGACACAGACTAAAAAGCAGATTCAATTATCTTTATTATGTGCAGAGTGTGTGCATGCATGTGTGTGTGTGTAGATGTAGCAGCCGGGGGCGAGCAGAGCACCATGCGGCCTGGCAACCCTATGCATAAGCAAAGACAGAGAGGATTAGTGTCTGACCCCGAAGGGAATGTACAGGGATGTCTAGTGCTTACTGTTTGATTAGATGGTGGACCTCTCAGGTTTGACCCAAAGACTCCAGCCAGGGAGACAGCGCCCGCTGTCCCGGTTGCTGCTTGAGAGGATGGAAGTGTTCGTGGAGATGGGGTGTAGCTCGGTCCACCATCAGGAGGGAGAGGTCCGCTGCCACGGCTCTCCATCTGTGCACAGGGGTTGAGCATAGAAAATGATGAGAGTAGAGATGGCTTACTTGTCGTGGAGGTGAGAATCCTTCCTGACGACCAATAAAGAGAAGCGAGGTTCTTTGAAGAATGTAGGCTGCGACAAGGAAGACTTCGAGAAAGACGAAGGCGTGTGCGTCTTATCAGACCATGGAGAAAGACGACTCCACGCTGATCTGTGGACAGCGGGGTCTAAATAGCTCCGGTGATGAGGGAGAGCAGGTGTGCACACAGCTGTGGATAATTAAGCAGGCAGAGCGAATCATCACAGTACTCCCCCCCCCCCCCCACAAGGCGCCTCTCGGCAACCGATCCAGCCTACCTGGGTGCATCCGGTGGAAGTCCCTGATGAGTTGAGGATCCAACACCAAGGAGGGATGCACCCAGGACCTCCACTCAGGGCCGTAACCCTCCCAGTCCACCAGGTACTGCAGGCCGCGACCCCGGTGACGGACGTCCAGGATGGCGTTGACTTTCCACGCCGGGTCACCATCAATCACCACTGGTGGAGGTGGCATCTTGGGAGGAGGGCACAGAGGGCTGGAACAGAATGGCTTGACCTGAGAGACATGAAAGGTGGGACAGATGCGGGGGGGGGGGGGGGGGGGGAACTAGACGCACAGCCACAGAGTTAACAATATGGGTTATAGCAAAGGGCCCAATAAACCGCTGAGAGAGTTTCCTCAACTCAGCCTTGAGGTTGATGTGTTTAGTCGAGAGCCATATCTGTTGGCCCACCTGGTAGGGGGAAGCTGGTGTCCTGTGACGATTGGCGATCGTGGTGTTGCGTTCCGCCGTGCACTGCAACGCGGTCCGGGTAGCTCTCCACAACCGGCGACAGTGCCTCAGGTGGGCTCAGATGGATGGTACAGCAATGTCCCCCTCCTCCTCAGGAAACAACGGAGGATTGTAGCCCAGAGAGGCCTCAAAAGGGGATATGTCTATAGCTGATGACACGATGGTGTTGTGTGCATACTCAATCCACGGGAGGTGGGTGCTCCAAGACGCTGGGTTGGCGGTGGTCACGCACCGCAGCGCAGCCTCCAACTCCTGGTTGGCCCATTCACACTGTCCATTACTCTGCGGGTGGTACCCCGATGACAGGCTCACCGTAGCCCCAGTGGCGTTGCAAAAGGATCTCCACACCTGGGGAACAAACTGAGGGCCCCGGTCGGAGACGATGTCCAGGGGGATGCCGTGCAACCTCATCACGTGAAGGACGAGTAGATCCGCCTTCTCCTTCGCTGTGGGCAGCCCCTGTAGGGGGATGAAGTGGGCTGCCTTCGAGAACCTGTCCACAATGGTGAGGATGACAGTGTGATGGTTAGAGGGTGGAAGACCAGTGATGAAGTCCAGGGCCACGTGGGACCAGGGCCATCCAGGGGTAGGAAGAGGGTGGAGAAGACCGGCCGGAGGAGAGGAGGACGTCTTGCCGGTGGCGCACTGGGGACAGATGCGGATGTATTCACTGACGTCCTTCCAGAGCGAAGGCCACCAAAACGTCCTTTGCAGAAGCGCCACCATGCGTGCCCTCCCAGGGTGGCACGAGAGCTTTGGAGGAGTGGGCCCAATTGATCACCTCACCCCGAATGGCAGATGGAACAACCTCCCCGCTGGTCCCCTGCCCGGGTCCGCCTCAGTCTCCTGTGCTCTCAGGACCTTCTCTTTGATACCCCACAAAAGGGTGCCCATGATGCATGATGGGGGGACGATGGGATGCTCCGACACCTCCGCTGCATCTGAGGTGAACTGTCTGGACAAGGCGTCAGGCTTGGTGTTTTTGGACCCGGCATGGTAGGTAATGGTGAAATCGAAATGGCCAAAACACAGGGACCAGCGGGCCTGGAACACGTTCAGGTGCTTGGCCGTCCTGAGGTATTCCAGGTTTTTGTGGTCTGTCCAGACGACGAATGGCTGGGAAGCCCCCTCCAGCCAGTGGCACCACTCCTCCAGCGCAAGCTTGACCGCCAGGAGCTCCCTGTCACCGATGTCATAATTCCTCTCCGCTGGGGAAAGACGACAGGAGAAGAACGCACAGGGGAGGATCTTATCAATTGGAAAGTGCTGGGACAGCACAGCTCCAACGCCCGAGTCCGAGGCATTCACTTCTACCAGGCATTGTAGAGCTGGATCCACCTGTGCCAAGATGGGAGAGGAAGAAAATTGAGAGTTCAGGTCAGTAAAAGCCACCTCAGCCTCCTCCTTCCACTGAAAGGGCACCTTGGAGGAGGTGAGGCGAGTCAGAGGGAGGGCAATGATACTATAGTTTCTGATGAAGTGGCGGTAGAAATTGGTGAATCCCAGAAATTGTTGAAGTCGCTTCCTGGAGGAGGGAGTTGGCCACTCTACCACCGCTTTTACCTTATCAGGGTCCGCGATGACCTCACTGTGAGAAATGATGAGCCCAAGGAATGATGTCTTGGAGGCGTAGAATTCACATTTCTCAGCCTTCACAAAGAGTTTGTTCTCAAGGATCCCCTGCAAGACTCGCCTCACTTGCACCCGATGCTCATCCAAGGACTGAGAAAAAAAATCAAAATATCATCCAAGTGTACAAAGACGAATGAGCCCAAAACGTCCCTCAGCACATCATTGATGAGGTGCTGGAATACGGCGGGGGCGTTGGTCAGCCCGAACAGCATAACGAGATATTCAAAATGACTGCTAGGGGTCCGGAACCCTGTTTTCCACTCGTCGCCCTCCCGGATCCCCACCAGATGGTATGCGTTACGAAGGTCAAGTTTAGTGAACCAGGAGACCCCCAGGAGGGAATCGAATGCCTTATTGATCAAGAGGAGAGTGTATTTGTCCTTGATAGTGATATTATTAAGCTCCCGGAAGTCGATGCAGGGCCTCAGCGAGCCGTCTTTCTTGCCCATGAAGAAGAAGACCGCCCCCACCACCGAGGACGAAGGCCGGATTATGCCCGAGTTTAATGACTCCTTAATATAAGTCTCCATAGCCTCTCATTCCGGTGCTGACAGGCTGTAAAGTCAACTCGACAGCAGCGGGGCTCCAGCCCGGAGGTTGATGGCACATTCGTATGGGCAGTGGGGGGGGGGGGGGATGTAGCTTGGGTCTTACTGAAAGCGGCCCCCAGGTCATGATATTCCGGGGGGACTTTGGACAGATCGGGAGGGGGGGTGACGGGGACACCGAGGGGCACAGATGGTGAGCAAGCAGCAGACTGAAGGCAGGCACTGAGGCAGAATGAGCTCCTCGAAACTACGCTCCCGGAGCACCAGTTGATAGAAGGATTGTGTAATCGGAGCCAGGGGTAGCTGAGGATAACAGGAGAGGTGGAAACTGGCAGCACAAACAACCTGAGCTGCTCCCGATGATTCCCAGATGCTATGACTGACACTGGAGTAGTCTGTTTGGACACTGTTTGGACACGGGACGGCAGTGGCTCAGGAGGTAGAGCAGGTCATCCAATAACCGGATGGTTGGCGGTTCGAATCTCGCTCTCCCCAGATATCCTGCTGTTGTGTCCCTGGGCAAGACACTTTACCCACCTTGCCTCCTGTGTCCATAACACAGGGTATGAATGAGTATAAATGTTTGGTGGTGGCCCGAGAGGCCATTGGCGTGGATTGGCAGCCACGTTTCCGTCAGCCTGCCCCAGGGCAGCTGTAGCTACAGTAGTAGCTTGCCACTACCGTTGTCTGTCTGGAGTGAATGAATAATGTATCTACTTGTAAAGCATCTTTGAGTGTCTATGATAAAGCGCTATATAAATCTGATGCATCACTATTATTATTATTATTATTATTATTACTATGGCCAGTGGGGCTTTTGACAGGGCAATAAGTTTCAGTGGGATTTTAAATGGGTGGCAAGGAAGCCCCAGCCAGGTTGCCAGTTCCCCAGAAATGAAGCTCTGCTCGGCCCCCAAATCAACCAGAGCGTGTGTGGCTATCTCAGTCTGGTTATCTATAAAGCGGATGAGTAATAGGAATCTAGTGAGGGGGTTGGATTGAGGTGAGTCCGTGAGTCCTCCTACTGCAACACACAGACTCCCTCTTTGGGCTGTATGCGACAGGTAGCTACCTCATGCTCCTTGCTGCCACAATAGAGGCATAGCCCAAGCTCGTGGCGGTGCTGCTTCTCTTCTAACGGCAGTTTAGACTGCCCAACTACCATTGGCTCAGGGGCATCTAGAGAATCAGAGGGAGGTAGGGCCAGCAGGGGGGGCTGCAGGGATCGGCGAAACTGGGTGCCTGAGTGGCCGGAAGCCTTACGCTCGGTGGCCTGCTCCCTTAGCCGATTATCTAGGCTAATGGCTAGAGAAATGAGCTTGGTTAACCTACTGGGTTTTTCTAAGTGGACTAGCTTAGGCTTGGGCTAAGGCTCCAGACAAATATGCTACAGAGCGAGACGTCCTCCCAACCCACCTCAGTGGCCACCACCCAGAAATCGATGGCATAGTTGGCTACGGACTTGCCTCCTTGTCTTAAGTTAAGCAGCCGGGAGGTAAGCACACTGTCACAGTCGGAGTGGTCAAACCCCTCGTTAAACTCATTGACGAACTGGTCATATGTCATGTTAGCATAATCAGCCCTAGCCATCACTGCATAAGACCAGGCTAACGCCTGCCCCTCCAGGAGATTAACTACATAATCTATATGGCTATGATTGGTGGGGAAGTCCCTGGGCACCTGCTGGAAAACTATCTCGCAGTGGAGTAGGAACCACCCTAGCCTCCCTTAGCTTGCGGCTAAAGCGAGTGGCCGTGGGAATCGGTGTCAGCCGGGATGATGAAGCCTGAACAGGTTGGGAGCTAGTGGGAGTAGTGGTGCTACCTGAAGATGGAGGGAAGGCCTGAGGACTTGACAGGCGATCCAACCGGGCATTAATTTGAACCAGCTGAGTGAGTATAACCTGTTGCTGGTGTGATAACTGATCCACTCGAGCCTCTAAGATGTTTACCTTGCGTGCTAGCAAGCTGTCTGCTGGGTCATTTTGGCGGAGTCGTACTGACATGGTTTTAGGACCCAGTGAGAAGACACAGACTAAAAAGCAGATTCAATTATCTTTTTTATGTGCAGAGTGTGTGCGTGCGTGCGTGTGTGTGTAGATGTAGCAGCCGGGGGCGAGCAGAGCACCGTGCACCTTGGCAACCCTATGGATGAGCAAAGACAGGGAGGATTAGTGTCTGACCCCAGAGGGAATGTACAGGGATGTCTAGTGCTTACTGTCTGATGAGATGGTGGACTGCTCAGGTTCAACCCGAAGGATCCGGCCAGGGAGACAGCGCCCGCTGTCCCAGTTGCTGCTGGAGAGGATGGAAGTATTCGTGGAGATGGGGTGTAGCTTGGTCCGTCGCCAGGAGGGAGAGGTCTGCCGCCATGGTTCTCCGCCTGTGCACAAGGGATGAGCATAGAAAATGATTAGAGTAGAGATGGCTTTCTTGTCGTGGAGGTGAGAATCCTTCCTGACGACCGATGAAGAGAAGCGAGGTTCTTTGAAGAATGTAGGCTGCGACAAGGAAAGACTACGAGGAAGATGAAGGCATGTGCTGGTCTCATCAGACCATGGAGAAAGACGATTCCACGCTGATCTGTGGACAGCATGGTCTAAATAGCCCCGGTGATGAGGGAAAGCAGGTGTGCGCACAGCTGTGGATAATTAAGCAGGCAGAGCGAATCATCCCAATTCTTTTTAGTTTATATATGCTTCCATTAGGCAACATTATTAGAAAGCACTGTACACATTTTCATTGTTATGCAGATGACACACAATTATACCTGTCAATGAAGCCAGATGATAATAGTCAATTAGCTAAGTTAGAAGCCTGTCTCAAGGAAATCAAAGCTTGGATGACTTGTAATTTCCTGCTATTAATTTCTGATAAGACTGAAGTGTCCATTCTTGTTGGTCCAAAAAACCTTAGAAATACCTTTCCAAATCAAACTCTTAGTTTGGATGTGGTTACTCTTTCTCTTAATAGTTCTGTGAGGAACCTTGGAGTTATTTTTGATCAAGATCTGTTTTTCAATTCACATATTAAATTTGTTTCTAAGGCTGCCTTCTATCATTTGCGTAATACTGCCAAGATTAGGAGCATCTTGTCTCAAAGTGATGCTGAGAAACTGATCCACGCTTTTGTTAGCTCTAAATTAGATTATTGTAACTCTTTATTATCAGGTTATCCTAAAACATCTTTAAAAAGTCTTCAGTTGATCCAAAATGCTACAGCAAGCGTTTTAACAGGTACTAGAAAGAGAGATCATATCTGTCCTGTTCTGGTCTCCCTTCATTGGCTTCCCATAGAGTTTAGAATTAAGTTTAAAACCCTTCTTCTCACTTACAAAGTTCTAAACAATCAGGCCCCTTCTTATTTAAAAGGAACTCCAATTATATTGGCATGTTAGCTCTATATGCTTTATTTTTATGTTAGTAACATAACTATAATATAATTTTTTTGAAAATAATTCCCAGTTTTATATATTTTTAAAAAGCTTTATTACGATGTAAATCACCATTTTTGTTTACGTCGCAATGCATTCTGGGTAGTGACGTAGAATGGTTGCAGCCGTTTTTTTCTGTCTTATACAAGCCAAGAAGCGAAGCTACTAACTACTGCCATTTGTCAGTGAAAATGCCACAGTGCGCGGCTTTTGGATGTAATTTCCAATCAAAGGGAAATAAAGAGAGCGAGGTAACCCTCCATAGCTTTCCTAAAGAGGGAAAGTTGAGGTAAAAGTGGGGCGGCAGCGGCACAGGAGGTAGAGCAGGTCGTCTAATAACACCATGCTTGGCGATTTGCATCACGCTCTCCCCAGATATCCTGCCGAATGAATGTGTAAAAGTGTTTAAATGCTCGGTGGTGGCCGGAGAGGCTGTTGGCGCGGATTGCGAAGCCACATTTCCCTCACTCTGAGTGTGTGTGATCACACGTTATAGCACACGCTTGATAAAGCTGACATATGTATTAATCACGTTATGATAAAGCACGATATCGCTCAAAGCGCGCGCATGAGACATGTCTGTGATCATGCGCTATAGCGCACGCTTGATAAAGCTGACATATATATTAATCACGCTATGATAAAACACGATATCGCTCAAAGCACATGAGCGTGCTCAAGCGAATCACGGTTCGAATTTTGTCACGCATACCTGTCAAGTGATACGGTTTCGCCGTATTTTAATACGGGGAAAATGCAATTTTAGCACATACGGGCGTATCGCAACAGTGAGAGGTATGGACTGATCATTATGCAGATGCGCCTCGCATCCTGATCACTCGCATTGTTTGTTGCTGACTTTGAGACGCAGGGCTCGCTCCAGCACGCTGCCACAGCGAGCGA
This sequence comes from Pholidichthys leucotaenia, assembly GCA_020510985.1. NCBI lineage: Eukaryota > Metazoa > Chordata > Actinopteri > Cichliformes > Pholidichthyidae > Pholidichthys > Pholidichthys leucotaenia. Next base: position 8,266,711 of record CM035845.1, read on the forward strand.
GCCTCGTCTCGTGATGGAGGATGAATAAAACACCCTTTTAAACTTCAGTTCGCCGTGTCCGCCTGCACTTATTTTGTTCCTCCACAAGAGAACCTAAAATCACCTGAACAGTAATTCGATGCCTGGCGAAATTGAGAGCACCTAACCAAGTTCACCCAAGTGCATTAGTGTAACAAAGCTGACAATTAAAAACTTCTAAAATTTCCAAGTGTATATATCTAGCTGACAATTAAGAACTATTCAGAATTATTCTTATTCTGTACTTTCAAATTAAGCAATCTACCTTGTGCTAATGTAAATTTGAAAAATATTGTTTTTTTATTTAGCACGATATCGCTCAAAGCGCGCGCATGAGACGTGTCTATGATCACGCGCTATAGCACACGCCTGATAAAGCTGACATACGTATTAATCACGCTATGATAAAGAATGAGCCCTGCGTCTCAAAGTCACCAACAAACAATGCGAGTGATCAAGATGCGAGGCACATCTGCATAATGATCAGTCCATACCTCTCACTGTTGTGATAATTGCTCATGCTGAGCGCTCTGCCAGCCCCGTACGCTGTGGGGGTCACACACGAGGTGTTCCTCCACAGTCTCAATATTTTTTTTCCCGTATATTTTTCTTTTTGGCGTACAGAAATGGCAATACGCCCGTATTTGCAAAAATTGCATTTTCCCCGTATTAAAATACAGCGAAACCATATCACTTGACAGGTATGCATGACAAAATTCGAACCGAGATTCGCTTGTGCTTTGAGCGATATCGTGCTTTATCATAGCGTGATTAATACATATGTCAGCTTTATCAAGCGTGCGCGTGTGATCACAGACACTCAGAGTGACGGAAATGTGGCTGCCAGTCGGCGCCAACGGCCTCTCCGGCCACCACCGAGCATTTAAACATTTTTACACATTCATACCCAGTGTTATGGGCACTGGAGGCAATGCGGGTGAAGTGTCTTGCCCAGGGACACAACGGCAGGATATCTGGTGAGAGCGTGATGCGAACCGCCAACCATGGTGTTATTAGACGACCTGCTCTACCTGCTGAGCCGCTGCCGCCCCACTTTTTCCTCAACTTTCCCTCTTTAGGAAAGCTATGGAGGCTGACCCCGCTCTCTTTATTTCCCTTTGATTGGAAATTACATCCAAAAGCCGCGCAATGTGGCATTTTCACTGACAAATGGCAGTGGTTCGTAGCTTCGCTTCTTGGCTTGTATAAGACAGAAAAAAATGGCTGCAACCATTCTACGTCACTACCCAGAATGCATTGCAACATAAACAAAAATGGCGATTTACATCGTAATAAAGTTTTTTAAAAATATATAAAACTGGGAATTATTTTCAAAAAATTATATTATAGTTATGTTACTAACATAAAAATAAAGCATATAGAGCTAACATGCCAATATAATCGGAATTCCTTTTAAAAGATCTGATACTACCATATTATCCTAACAGAGCACTACGCTCCCAAAATGCTGGATTACTTGTAATACCTAGAATCTCCAATAGTACAATGGGAGGCAGAGCCTTCAGTTATCAAGCTCCTTGTCACACGCGGCTCTAGGGAGCCACGCAATAAGAGAGCCAAGGGCGAGCCAGTCAGTTGTGATGTTTATTAGTGACAGGGGTAAGGGATGAGGAAAGCACAAATGCTCATACATAGTGATATACGCGAGCAGTACAGCACCAGAGTTAACAATTGGCACCGGGCGAAGGGGTAACAGCATGAGAACTCACAGCGGGTACACTCACGGGTTAGCAGCCAGAGCGCTGGCACTGGCATAGGGCTCCAGTGCTCAGATACTCATACAAGGTGATACACCCAAGTGATACAATAAGCAGCCGTGGGCTAGCACCAGACATGGTGGTACAGAGGCACAACAGCTCCTTACCGGGTAACACTTACAGGTAACGCTGCAGATGAGTCAGGGGCTGGAACCGGACGAAGGGACTCCAGCCTAGCAGTGCTTATGTCGCAGCCCCGAATGATCGAAGCTGCTCCTCTTTATACCCATTAGCAGCACCCCAGCTGATGAGGATTAATTGGCCCCAGCCGTCCCGTGACACTGACAGCTGGGAGCCAGCTGAGGCGCTGCCCAATGAGAGGCAGGGATAAAAGGAGCATGGGCTGAGCGCCGAGCCGGCGTCTCACCCCATGGTGACAGAGCCTCCCCCTCACGGTCGGGCTCCCAAATGACCAGGAACATCCCAGCCCCCCCCCCCACCCAGGGTGGGCGGAAGGGAGGCAGGACCGGAGGGGAAGATGCAAAGGGAAGGACAAAACAAAAAAAACCCCAAAGAGGTAACAGGACAAATAAAGCAATTACAGAGTATGGTTAAGGGGAACAAAAAACACTACTCCATAACGCACTCCTACAAAGCTAAAGATAAAAAAAGGGTGATGAAAGACCCTGAGTACGGGTGGCAGGGAAAACATAATACACAGCGCCATATACAAAGAGGGACACCCAGGGAAATAACGGTGACAGGGTAGGAACAGGATGAAGATGAGGGAAAAATGCTGAGTACGGTTTACAAGGGGGAGAACGCAATACACAGCACCAAATAAACGGGGGATTACCTAGAGGAATAAAGGTGACAGGATCACAGGATAACAATAAGGTAAAATGCTGAGTATGGTTAATAAGGGAGAAAACACAATACACAGCACTAAATACAAGGAGGGTCACCTAGAGGGATAATGGTGACAGGTGAAACAGGGTAACAATAAAGTAAATTGCTGAGTACGGTTATAAGGGGAAAAAAACATGATACACAGCATTAAATACAAGGAGGGTCACCTAGAGGGATAATGGTGACAGGAGAAACAGGGTAACAATAAGGTAAATTGCTGAGTATGGTTATAAGGGGAAAAAACACGATACACAGCACTAAATATAAGGGTCACCTAGAGGGATAATGGTGACAGGAGCACAGGATAATGATAAGATCAAAATGCTGAGTATGGTTAATAGAAAAAAACACAACACACAGCACAAAAACATATATATTCCCCTAATGGACAAAGAAACTACACCTGAGTGACCTCAATAATAAAAGAAGTAAAGGACACCCGAGGAGACGGCAGGCAGAGTCCAAAATGGCCGGAATTGTTCTGGTAATGTCCCCGCCCATTGTCCAGTTGGCAACCCGGGGAAGAGACAATGTTCGGGCGGCCAAGTCCAAACCCAAGTTCCAAGGAACTAGGCCACCAGTAGCAATGCCAGGCCACCCAGCAACAATACAGTTCATCAGGAGGTTGGACCAGCTCGCCGAACCAGAAGACTTGCAGGTCGAGCCGTCGACCCGCGTCACTCAACCACCGGGACCGTTGAGACGGGCGAAGGGTCAGAGCGGACCCTGGAGGAAGAGGCTTAGGGGAGAGCCGATGATGAGGTAGACGAGTGTCAGGCTGCAGGGGAACAGCCACCTCCCCACCGGACCTGGACAACACTGGGGTGGCACCTGCGTCGGACCCCGATTGGGTCTTAGGCGAACCCACGCTGAACACCGCTGGAGCAGCACCCGCGTCGGGCCCCGATTGGGTCTCGGGCGAATCCACGCCAGAACCGACCTCCAACACTGAACCTGGACCCCACAGCACCACGAGGAATGGCAATTCCTCGCCGGCGACCCTGGAAGAAGGCTCAGAGGAGAAAACAGAACCGGGGTCAGGATCACCGGCAGCGCCAGAACCCGGCGGAACGAGCTCGGATGCAGCAGGCGGCTGCACCCGGCTCATCCCCCCTAGAGACAGGCTAAAGTGCTCAGAGAAATAGAGGGAGAAAAGAGAGAGGAGCACTCGCCTGATCTCGGGTTCCGACGCCGTCCAAGACTGCGAAGATCCAGGATCCGTTGTCCGGAGGTCATTGTCAGGCTCCCATTCGGCTGTGTCGGGCCCCGCAGCCAGGACAATGGTCAGCGCAGCTTGAGGTTCCTCCAGCGCAGGTAGCCACACCGACAGTCCATGCGGCGTGATGGTAGGAGAACCTCGTCCTGCTGGACCGAACCGCACCTCCGTGGAGACCCGGGGACGCTTGGTCGTCGGCGCAGACTCCACACAGCAGTCGGTCTTCCTCCTCCGCCCACAACATAGCTGCGGAACCGCAGGCCCTCTCCTCGTCCCACCACGTTGACCTGGAGCCGGGGAGCGCTCGGCGGAGAGAGACACAGAGGATGCAGGATTAAAGGAACAGGTTACAGCAGGTGGTGGGAGTTCAGGGAGCTGCGAACCCCGAACTCCACCTCCAGGAGTGTGACAGAGCAAATCATTAAACTGATGTAAGTAAACTGAGACGTGCCTGCCTCCTGGAGGTTGGGTGGAGACTGCTGCGGTGAACATTGCTTCCTCCTCTCCCCGCCAGGCGATAATGGAGGACCCCCTGGGAAATCGTCTGGGGACCGCTCGCGTTGTCTCCAGGAAAGGCCTCACCAGGCCGGGATTCCAGACACACACAGCAGTCGGGGAGCGCGTCAAGGAGGAGGGGGTAACAGCCGGGGTGAGCCAGCCCGAATGCCCAGGAGTGACAGTGGGGGAATGAGGCTCAGGGAACGAGGCTGTAAAATCTCCACACTGACGAGGCGAAAAGGTGACAGCTGCGTGGGAGGAGAGGTCCTGGTGGAAGCCCAGAACTGGATCCGGACGGGGTTCATGCTGAGGTGACTTGGCGAAGTGATGACGGCTATTCCCAGGGGACGAAGCGAGGGGGGAACCCAGGAATCGCCACTCCTGAGCAGAGACCGAGGCGAGGAAGGCGTTGAGCTCGGGAAAGCTTCGCTGCCCTGGAGTCCTCTCCACCAATCTCACTGCCGCCGCCACATGCCTGCAGATGGTGAATGGATGCACAGCGGGGATCGCGTCAGCCGCTCGGTCCCAGACGTAACTGCTGTCAGCTGCGGCTCCATGGGGGGAATCCCGAGTGACGTGGTGCAGAACGGGGAAAGCCCTCTGGGTGGCGCGAACTCCCGGGCGGGAATGGCAACAGGAACGGGGTCCCGAAGTGGGGGGCAACGTCATCCACTTCGGCGTTCTGCCGGGGTTTCCATCCAACCCGCGGAGCTTCTCTCGTTGTGTGTCCATGGAGTCAATCCTGGCACTGACCTCGAGATGGAATAAGGAGCGAGTGTAACTGTCCAGGAGATCCTCAGCACGGCCCAGATGCCAGCGACTCGCGTTGGAGGCGTCGTGCAGGGTGAAGAGCGTCCTGTCGACAGCCCCCAGGATGGACCTCAGCTCGTTGCCCTGGCGTTGGAGGTGACTCCTGGGAAACGGCATGCTAACGGCGCTAACACCCGGACAGGAAGGTACAAGTCCAAACCATTTACGGCCGCCGGCAACTCGTTCTGGCTGCGACATACTGTCACACGCGGCTCTAGGGAGCCACGCAATAAGGGAGCCAAGGGCGAGCCAATCAGTTGTGATGTTTATTAGTGACAGGGGTAAGGGATGAGGAAAGCACAAATGCTCATACATAGTGATATACGCGAGCAGTACAGCACCAGAGTTAACAATTGGCACCGGGCGAAGGGGTAACAGCATGAGAACTCACAGCGGGTACACTCACGGGTTAGCAGCCAGAGCACTGGCACTGGCATAGGGCTCCAGTGCTCAGATACTCATACAAGGTGATACACCCAAGTGATACAATAAGCAGCCGCAGGCTAGCACCGGACATGGGGGTACAGAGGCACAACAGCTCCTTACCGGGTAACACTTACAGGTAACGCTGCAGATGAGTCAGGGGCTGGAACCGGACGAAGGGACTCCAGCCTAGCAGTGCTTATGTCGCAGCCCCGAATGATCGAAGCTGCTCCTCTTTATACTCATTAGCAGCGCCCCGTCTGATGAGGATTAATCGGCCCCAGCCGTCCTGTGACACTGACAGCTGGGAGCCAGCTGAGGCGCTGCCCAATGAGAGGCAGGGATAAAAGGAGCATGGGCTGAGCGCCGAGCCGGCGTCTCACCCCATGGTGACACTCCTCTCCTGTGGAACCAGCTGCCAATCTGGATTCGGGAGTCAGACTGGATCTCTGTTTTTAAATTAAATTAAATTAAAATTAAATCACCCTTATTGTCATTCAACCGTGCAACCAATCATGTACAGCAGAACGAGATTGTGCTTTACCTATCTACTGTGTTAATCATACACACCCCAAGTGCAGAATCAGAGGGCTGCTGCCATGCAAGGCGCCGCCACAGAGTTCCCTCCTCCATTTCATTTATTGCTGAGCACCAAGCTGGATGGCAGGAAGTTCCACTTTTATATGGTCTTTGGCATGACCCGGCCAGGATTTGAACCCCTGCCTCCCGGGTGTGGGGCGGATACTCTACCAACTGAGCCACCACTCCGGTAAGAATAAGGTTAAAACCTTCCTTTTTGATATAGCCTACAATTAGGGAGGGATCATGTGTTTCTGAACCCTCCCTTAGTTATGCTGTTATTAGGTTTAGACAGCCGGGGGACCTCCAATAATGCACTGAGCTTCACTCCTTTCTTCACTCTCAATGTAATATTTTTTTTTGCTGGTCATTAACATCTGTTTGTTTTCTCCCATAGATTGAGTCCCCATCGTGCCGTTTGCTTGCTATATGTCTGTTCTTTTCATCTTCTCTATCTCCTCACCCCCCAGCCAGTTACAGCAGATGACTGCCCCTCCCTGAGCCTAGTTCTACTGGAGGTTTCTTCCTGTTAAAAGGGAGTTTTTCCTCTCCACTGTTGCCATGTGCTTGCTCACAGGGGATCGCCTGATTGCTGGGGTCTTTCTGCAACTGTGTGGGTTTCCCCTACAGTTGAAAGTGCTATGAGATGACTGTTGCTATGAAATGGCGCTATATAAATAAAGTTGAATTAAATTGAATAATTGAATTCCACATCAAGTTAGTGCAGAAGTAGTGGTGTTAGAGTAACATATTACAACCAACACTGGTTACCGGTCTGTGAACCAAACAAAGCTGGGGACCACTGGACCAAACCACACTCTTATGACATAAAATCCATGGGATCCTCCATGGTAAATTTTTTCCACTGTGTGAAGCTATTTTTAAGTATTTTTAATAAAATCTCCATCCATCCATCCATCCATCCATCCATCCTCTACTGCTTATCCAGGGGTCCAGGTCTTGGAGGCAACAGTCCAAGCAGAGAAGCCCTGAATGCTGCCAGATTCACATAACACCATGATTCCTCCTACAAGTGGTGACGCCACATGAGGGTGGACCCATGTTCCTCATTTGGGTACAATGGGTCCTTAATGTAACTTTTTTTAATGGGGATCTACTGGACCACTCTTGCTCTAGCCCTTCACTCAAAACCAGTTTGTCTTGGGAAACCCTGTCAAGTGCAAAGTGCCCCTGACAACACAGCTGGGATCATTAGGGCACACAAACCATTCCACTATGATAAGGTGGTGATCCGCCGATGGTGCAAAAATCTCTCCTGTAAAAGTAACCCATGGCTGCCAGTATGCTCCTGGTGCTCAGAGGAAGTGAACAATGACTCCCCTTTAAGAATCAAAGATAATTACCTCCATCAACCATGACATCATCTAATAAAACACAGTGCAGCATGTGTCTGAGTGATTCACAGGCAGAAAAATGAATAATTATACTTTCATTAATGTTTCCCTTCTCCCATTTTATGAGAATTCCCCTGTCACATATGAAAACAGTTTACCCCCACTGGACAGTCTGTTCATGACCCCGTGCTGTTTTTTCAGGCAGACGGGTGGGCATAAGCACTGATGAGGTACGTGCATTGTGTTCTTTTGTCAAAAATGTTTCCACTCACTGACATCTATTAAACACCAACATGTTATTCAGGTAACTGTGACATTTTGGAACAGGGGTCATTCATGCTATTCTGTTTCTGGTTTAGGTTGCTTTTTTGTGTGGCTCAGGAAATGCAATAAAAGCTTAGAAAAATTTGTCATCTGATTAAAAAATGAGGCTGTGTGAATGAGGCTGAAAACCATCAGAAAATGTTCTGATGGTATTCAGCCTCATTCACATTCATAAGCCTATCATCTGAGTAGGCAATGATTTCTTTCTGGGTTCAGAGTTGTAAAGGTCCATCAAAACTAACGACACGTTGCTAATTTGTTAAGCTAACTGCTAACACTCACTGTTGTTAGCCAGTCTCATTACAGCTGACCTTTGCACTAAAACAGGACAGCAGCCATTCCAACAATGACAAATAAACCACCACCAACATGGTCACTGATGGCAAACCATGCATGTCTTTCCATTGGTTATTCTTCGTCCTCACTGATAAAATATTAAACCAATTTACTTACATGAATATACAACAAAAATAGTTGTATACAACCCATGGCCTGAGGTCAGGATCCCAAGGTGAAAATGAGTTCCAGATTTGGTGGCCCTAGCTTTACTCGTTGTATCGTAATAGCGCAAATGGAATGTTGACTTTGACCTTTTGACCCCAAACCCATAGTCAAGTAGGGGTGTATATGGTCCAAGATATGTCTTAGACACAACTACTGTACTGGTTTGAAAAAGCCTGCATCATTTCTTTTAGTAGTTACTGCGTTTACAAGATTTTGGGAAAATCCGACCTCTGACCTTGACCTCAAGGTCATCCAATCAGAATGAAATTACAATATGTGCATCATCAGATTATATCAAACCATGGTACCAAGTTTTCAAACAATCAGAACAAAACTGTAGGAGAAGTTGATTTCAAAAAAGTGGGACGGATGGACGGACAGACTGCCCCATAACATAATCCCCCTTCACTCTTAGGGGCAGATTTATGAACATACTGCGCCATCGCAAAACCCTGTTTTGGTGTTAAAAAACTACTGCTGAGATTTACTAAAGGGTGCAGGACAAAATTAGTGGTGGAAAGGCGTGGACTATCTTAATTTTGCACCTGGCTTTATTGCATATGTACAGTGGTGTGAATAAGTGTTTGCCCCCTTCCTGATTTCTCATTTTTTTGCATGTTTGTCACACTTAAATGTTTCAGATCATCAACCAAATTTAAATAGTAGACAAAGATAAGACAAGTAAACACAAAATCAGTTTTTTTAAATGAAGATGTTTATCATTAAGGAAAAAAAAATCCAAACCTACATGGCCCTGTGTGAAAAAGTGACACACACACCCCCCCCCCCCCCCGCCGTTAAAGCATAAATTAGCTGTGGTTTATCACATCTTTGGAAAGCTGATGTAGCTGTCACAGTGAAAAGGTGTATGTATCTTTGGTTCTTTTTCTGAAATAATGTTTGTTTATGGGTGTGTGCACCAGTGTTGTGGACGTTAGCGGTGTCCTTTTCTCGGCCTTCAGCCCCTCCATATGGCGGCGCATATGCGCTCGTGCTGCCAAGCTCGCGGGTGAGTCGGAGAGCTCGTGAAGGGGGCTCGTGCAGGCGTCTCGCTCCGCCTATCAGCGCCATTGTGTGAGCGAGTGTCGGAAGAGAGGACGGAGTGTTTTCCTGCAGGCAGCCGGACTGTTAAATGTCCTCCATGTTTGTGAGGAAACCAGCGGCAGACCTGGACCTGATATGGTGCAAAAATGGGTGGTAGGCATGCGCTGTTCACATGCCTGATTAGAAGAGTCACATGGCTGCTGGAGGCTGTCCACAATCAGATGCAGAGAGAGGACTTTGTTTGGGAAATTTGAGACATGACTAACAACTCCTAAATTCTAGGCAGAAGGCGCACACGGTATGTGATTATTTTTGTTTATGAACATTTGTTAAGTGTTTTAATTCATTTGTATTCATGTTTCTTATGTCTGTATTTTTAGTTTTTCACGGTGTTTAACCTCTTGCACTCCGGTGTACCGCGGGCGGACACGTCTCTGCGTCCTAGAGCGCACGAGGGCGCCCTCACTGTGCGTCCTAGTGCACACTGGAAAAAAAAGCTGCATTTCCGTTCTTCCACTACAGAAACAGCCGCGAACAGAAAGCCAAAGGAGTGCTTTGATTGGTTTAGATGTGATTGACCTCTCATTCGACTAATAAGAGCCTTGAATTGGGTTTCTGAAACCTTGAAGAACCAATGACTGAAAACCTAGCAAGAAGGACCCGCCTACCAACGGCTGCGAATGCAGCGGGCCAATTGAAGCACAGAAGTTCGAAAGCGTGCATCCCTTGCAAAATCTGTTTTGTGTAAGGCTGGGTGAAGAGAGACTGACTGCTGCAGCAGATGAAAAAAGGACCCGCAGGAAGAACCGCCACAGACCCAGCAGCACGGAGACCACCCACAAGTGCGACCTGTGTGACAGGGACTGCCATTCGCGCATCGGCCTGTTCAGCCACAGGCGGTGCTGTCCCAGCAGAGCAGACGTTTAGGATTCTCTTCCATGGTCATCATAGACCGACGGAGGCCGACGACGAAGGCTGGATGACACACACGCGTTTGCCAGTCTTTTTTTCTTACTAATGTTATTTGTTTTGAAAAATCGTTTGCCAAAACCACAATCATGGAAGCGCAAAACCGCAATAATGGAATTATGGTTTGACCGGGTCGCGTGACCAGAACCACGAGTCCGTAACAAGCGGACGAGCGTCATGTTCATCTGACAATGAGGAAGAGAAGTTCGCCAGCGACACAGCTGTTGTGGACAGGTAAGTGTTATAAGCTAAATTATTCTTTATCCCTGAAAATTGTAATCAAAAATGACTTTTGACCGATCGGTAAATTACAACTGTGCGTAGTAGACTGCGGTGCACGAAGTCCGAAGTCCGTGCGCCGTGGTACACGGTTCGTGCGCCGCGTCCGGATCGTGAACGCCCCCCCCCCCGCTACTCTTCTGTAGCGGATTGCAGATATTTTGCAGATATTTCAGTACAACTGTGCGTAGTAGACCGCGGGGACTGTGCGCCGCGGTCGCCACATGACTGTTCCGTCATGTGGCGATGGGCAATGTCCCTACTCTGTAGCGGGGGCGGGGGGGTGGGAGTTGTTATCTTCTACATTACAGATATTTTAGTATAATTTTTAGTGCACTGTAGGTTATTTTTTCTTGTAAAAAAAAAAAAGCCACACATTTTTTACGTGGCATGCTTCTTTGTGTGTGTGGGTTTGTTTGTTCATTCATTCATGAATGAATGAATAAACAACCCCCCCCCACACACACACACACAGCCCTGAGTGTCACCTTTCATTAGAGCCCAAGATGTAGCTTCTATATTGAATCATTCAAAAGTTACAGACGTTTTTCCAAACTGTGCCATTTGGCACAATTTGGCACAGTTCAAAAACGCCTGGGAACAACCTAAGAAAAAAGCTGTGTAATATATTCATTTTTTGTGGTATTGTTACAAAATTTTGACCTCAGCTGGATAACACTTGGTTCTACATTTCTGTTGCATTTTCCAGCCCGGATCTGACAGCTGTGTGTTATTTGCAAGCATTTGTATCCAAAAAAACCACCCAGGCGAAATTTATTTTCTTCAAGTTCAGTATGTTTAGATGACTGTTACTCAGTGGCCGGAGCACTTAGAGAGATTATGTTTTCTTTTAAATGAGACCAACCCCATGAGGATGCTGCAAAGGGTTGAAGAACAGCTTTTGATTTACTTTGGATGCGTTATTTTTTGGCGTTTTTAGGGAAATTGACTAGAGTGCAAGGGGTTAAGGGCGAAGATTTGCTGTGGCAAAATAAATAAAAAACTTGTCAACATCAGTTGGAGCGTGGTTTTCTGACCTAGAAGAAGACTTTGGGAGCGGTTACAGTGAAAAACATGCCTAATCCAGGAGCAAGCAGCAAGATTCCTGCAGGGCCATGCTTCAAGGACTTTGTTTGCTGCCCAAATAAAAGACGTGCATGCTTCTTCCCACATCCGCTGGACATTCAGCCGGACAGAAGAGGTAACAGAGCAACATTTATGGACAATGCAGTTTGCAAAAGGTCACAACACCTTTAAGGTACCAGGTTAGAAGGTATATTTTCAGTTTGGAACCTTTTAATTCCTAAGTTAAATTGAGAAAGAAACAGAAGTAAAAGCTATTCTTGAAGTGTTGTAAATTACTGAAGAGTGTCATTTGTTTCTTATTGCATGTTCTCCCAGCAGTTTTCTAACTTTCCTTTCACTGTAAAATTCCAAAAGTGTTAGTTCAAATCATTTTTGAAAATGGAGCAGAGCACAAGTGAGTTTCGTACATTAGAGGAAATACTTGCAGCTCTAGAAGATGAGAAAGTAAAGTTGGAAGAGAAATTAAAAACTGAATCTGTCGACTTAAAAAGACGAGAAATTGAGACACGGATAGGAGAAATAATTGGAGATCTTGAAATACACAAGATAGGGTTACCATCATCATCTCAAGTCGAAACACAAGTGAGACGATCAGAAAGGGAGAGACGCCCTACAGAAAAAATCGTTGAGTTTAAAAGAAAGGAAATAACAGAGAGAGAAAGAAAGTTTATGTCGACGTATCTTAACTTTAAAGCAGAGATTCAACTAACAAGATCTAAACTTAAGGAAGAGTGCTCTAAAACTGAGTTGGGTGAAATGATCCATTCAATAGAAAAGTGTGAGTCAGAACTAAAGCAAAGGTATGAGAGTTTATGTGCACTTAGTTACCATCTCAAGACATGAGAAGGAAGATTGATAGCTGCACTTCAGTTACAACTGAAATAATCCTACTCCTGCAAAGACGGTATGCAGATGTTGATACTAAGGAATTTGATGCAGTAGCTGTAAAGGAATCTCTCTTTCAGTTACTCCAAAGAGAAGATGCTAGGTCAATTTATGGATCAACTGTGTCTAGAACTAGTCAAAGCAGTCAGTCAAGTAATAGTCAGCAGGGAAGTCATGTATCGGCGAAAAAAGCAGATGCAGCTGCACGTTTGGCATCAAAACGGGCTGAAATAAACAGGGAGATGGAAATATCTGCCCAGAGAAAGGAGATTTTGGCTCAGCAAGAAAAACTAAAATGGCTGGAAGATCAAAGGGATCTTGAAGTCATAGAGGCTGAATACAATGTGTATGCTGAAGAGGAATCAAGGTTTAATGCTGAAATAAGGGATGTTGAAGTAAAAAGCGCTTTGCCTCCAAGTCAGCTTCCAATGCAGCATAGTAGCCCTCCATGCACTCAAGTTCCACAAAATGTATCGGCCCCTCCTTACTCTGAGAGTAAACGCATCAATATTCCCCACAGTGCATCAGTCCCACACAACTCTGGCAGAATATCTGAGCCCAGAGAGAGCGAAGTCTCACTAGTCCAAGCGTTCAAGGAATCCCTTGCTATGACAAGACTTCTGGCACCAGAGCCTTTCGTGTTTACAGGACACCCACTTAAATTCACAGAGTGGAGCACTTGGTTCAAGGCTTTGATAGAAACAAGCTGTACAGATCCAGCGCATAAGCTGTTCTACTTGAAAAAATACATAAGTGGTGAGGCACTTTCAGTGTTAGAAGGAACCTTTTATCGTAGTGATGAAGAAGTATACACACAGGCTTGGGATGCCTTTAACAAGCACTATGGCCACCTCTTTGTAGTCCAAAGAGCTTTCAGGGGAAAACTGAGTTCCTGGCCAAAGATTGGACCAAAAGACTCCCTTAAACTAAGAGAGTTCAGTGATTTCCTCATCTCTTGTAAAAATGCCATGCCCCATGTGCAAGGACTTGGAGTTTTGGATGATTGTGAGGAAAATCAGAAATTACTGCTGAAACTTCCAGACTGGGCAACAACTCGCTGGAACAGACATGTCACTAAAACACTGGATGAAGGGAAGGCATATCCAGGTTTCGAAGAGTTTGCACACTTTGTGGCAGAAGAAGCGCACATAGCATGCAATCCTATTTCTTCCCTTTATGCGCTAAAGCATACAAGTGAAAAACTAGAGAAGGAACAAAAACGTGTCAAGGCCAGTGTCCTGGTAGCTTCAACAAATGTACCCAATTATCCAAAACAAACTTCAAAGGCCTCATCCCAAAGTGGCAGAGGTTCCAAGCCCAGCTCTTTAGCATCTCAGAATAAGAAGCAGATTAAGTGTATTTGCTGTCAGCAAGATCACTTTGTCTATTAGTGTGACAAGTTTGCAGCAATGCCTCTCAAAGACAGGAAAAAATTTGTCATTGATAATAACATGTGTTTTGCTTGCCTTAGAGTTGGTCACATCTCCAAAAACTGTCGACAGAAGGTCACTTGTAATATATGCAGGCGAAGCCACCCCTCTCCATTTCACGAGGAACGTCCTCAAGGAGAAAAGCCAGAAATGCCACCACAAGAGGAAAGCACTTCCACAGTTGTATGGAGTGTAAAGGTGGGCAACAGTGATCACACTTCAATGATTGTTCCAGTATGGCTCTCTTGTGCAGCAGAAAACAGTCCAGAGACCTTGGTGTATGCACTTCTGGACACTCAAAGCAGCAATACATTCATTGATCAAGATATTTGTGAGAAAATTCATGCAAAAACAGAACCTGTTAAGTTAAGGTTGACAACAATGACTGACCGGGGTTCAACTGTACATTGCCAAAGAGTAGATGGGCTCAAAGTAAGAGGTTACCATTCACAAGAGTATGTTGTCTTGCCACCTACTTATACAAGGGAATACATTCCACTTGAGAAAAACAGTATCCCAACTCGTGAGACAGCAAAAGAGTGGACTCACCTTCTAAGCATTGCAGAAGAGATGCCAGACCTGTTAGACTGTCCTGCAGGGCTCCTGATTGGCTATGACTGTGCAAGAGCATTAAAACCAAGGAAGGTCATTCCAGGAAATGATTATGATCCATATGCAGTCAAAACAGACTTAGGCTGGACTATCGTGGGTTCCATCAAACCATGGACTGGTCTAATTGAGGTAATAGGAGTCTGCAATCATGTCTCTGTATAGGAGTTTCCATCCATCACACCTTCCTCTGTGATCAAAGTCCTGGAACGAGATTTCTTGGACACAAATCCAAGAGAAGGAAATATATCCCAAGAGGACATTCAGTTTCTCCAGTTCTTGAACAGAAACATTCACCACAACAAGGAAGGACATTTGGAAATGCCCCTACCCTTTAGAGAGTATCCACAGCTTCCGAACAACAAGCAGCTTGCTACAGTTTGATTGAGGCATTTAAAAGGGAAAATGGAAAAAAAATCCCAAGTACAAAGAGGATTACATCAAGTTCATGAATGGTGTTTTTGAAGATGTTGATGCAGAAGAAGCAGATGCCACACCAAAGGATGGTAGCACCTGGTACATTCCGCATCACGGAGTATACCATCCAAGGAAGCCAGAGAAAATCAGAGTTGTCTTTGATTGCTCTGCCAGATTTGAAGGCACTTCTCTGAACGATCACCTACTTACCGGACCGGATTTGACAAATGCTCTGGCTGGGGTTTTGTGTAGATTTCGTGAGCACCCAATCGCAGTCATGTGCGATGTGGAAAAAATGTTTCATCGCTTTCATGTCAGCCAAGAAGATAGGGATTTCCTTAGATTCCTGTGGTGGGAAAATGGAAGCATGAGCACTGAGCCCAAGGAATATCTCATGCGAGTGCATATTTTTGGAGCAGCATCATCTCCAGGATGTGCTAACTACGGCATGAAACACCTTGCAAGTGAATATGAAAAGGAATACCCTTTGGCAGCCAGCTTCATTCGCAAAAACTTTTATGTGGATGATGGTCTTATCAGCGTTGAGTCAGTTGAAAGGGCAAAACAAATTGTCAAGGAAGCACACGAAGTCTGTTCTAAAGGAAGGCTGCGCTTACACAAATTTGTGTGCAATAACAAAGAGGTCCTGGAGGTGATACCAGAAACAGAACATGCAAGTGAGAAGAAAGATGTAAATCTGAATTACACTGAGGTTCCAATGCAGAGTGTACTGGGGATAAAGTGGAACGTGGAAGCTGATGTGTTCTCATTCAGTGGTATCCTCAAAGAAAAACCAGCCACAAGAAGAGGAATTCTAGCAACAGTTGTGAGTGTGTATGACCCACTAGGATTTCTCTCTCCTTACATCTTGACTGGCAAACAACTGCTGCAAGACATGTGCAGGCGGGGTGTTCGATGGGATAAGCCTGTGTCCCCTCAAATCCAGGCCAAGTGGGAAATATGGCTCCAGGATTTGGAAAATCTTCAAAACATTAAAATACCAAGATGCCTCATTCCTGAATACCTCGGCACAATCCAAAAAATTGAGTTGCATCACTTTTCAGATGGTAGCAGCAGTGGTTATGGACAGTGTTCCTACATCAGGATTGTTTCTGATGTGCAAGTTCATTGTGCTCTTGTCATGGGTAAGGCCCGAGTGGCACCCACAAGCATAGTCACCATCCCACGTCTTGAGCTGACTGCTGCAGCAGTTTCAGCTGGTGTGAGTAACTTTCTCAGAGCAGAGCTCGAGCTGAAGATCGACAAAGAGTTTTTCTGGACAGACTCTCAAGTGGTGCTTGGGTACATCAAGAATGAAGCCCAGCGCTTCCATGTGTTTGTTGCCAATCGCATCCAGAAAATAAGAAACACTTCAGATCCAAAGCAATGGTTCTATGTTGAAACCAATCAAAATCCAGCAGACCATGCTTCTAGAGGTCTCAAGGTGGCAGAGCTGATTGACTCAAACTGGCTCACTGGGCCTGAGTTTTTATGGGAACGTGAAATTGTCACAGTTCAACATTCACCAGAGCTTCTCGTAGGTGACCCTGAAGTAAAGGTTTTGAAGACAGATGCTGTTGAAAGAGACAGCTTTCTTGAAAGGTTTTCAAGATTTTCTGACTGGAATACAGCCATCAATGTTGTAGCAAAGAATACCTGACTAACATAAGCCTGAGACAACGGTGGCATGCACCCAAAAGAAATGTGCAAGTTGGAGATGTGGTAATTGTCAAAGAAAGCAACACTCCCAGAAAGGAGTGGAAACTAGCCAGAGTAGTTGAGGCGAGTAAAGATGATGATGGTCTAGTACGAAAGGTTAAAGTTCAAGTTGGAACAAGAGATCTAGGGAAAAAAGGTGAACGCTTAAAACAAGTCTCAGTTCTTGAGAGAACTGTTCAGAAACTAATAGTTCTAGTTGAAAATGAGTCCTAGACTACAAAGAGAGGACATAATAAAACTAAAGTCAGATGATACAGTAATGACAAAGAAATGCTTAAGTCTAGAAAGTGAATAATATCAATGCTATTAAAGCAACATGTGATTTGAAGGTTTACATTTATTTCAAGGAAAATTACAAGATTTAATTTTGTTTGTTAAAAGTTGAGTGAATATAAATCTTTGTAATTTTGGTGGCAGTGTAGCTGTCACAGTGAAAAGGTTTATGTATCTTTGGTTCTTTTTCTGAAATAATGTTTGTTTATGGGTGTGTGCGCCAGTGTTGCGGACGTTAGCGGTGTCCTTTTCTCCGCCTTCAGTCCCTCCTGACATAACGCATGGCCCAGGAGACACACACGCAGGCTCAGGATAGATTTAACAGCTTTATTAGCAACAGGGAAGTGTATGGCTGCGTGTCTGTGGAATAAGAATGTATTGGTGGTGGCGTCTGCGTCAGGCACGGGGGCAGGAGGCCGTACAGCCGGACAACCCTGTGGGAAAGAGCAGAGGGAGAAGGGTAACGGGCACCACACCAATACAGGGAAATGATGATGATAGCTGGCTTACTTGGTTGTGACAGGTGGCTGGTGTCGACAAGGGCGGAGCCCGGGAGACAGCGACCTGCGGTACCTGTGGCAGCAGCGTAGAGCCAACGGCAAGGTGATGAAGTCCGCCGCCGGGAATGTCCACCTGTGCACAGGGGAAAGCTAGAGGAGAGAGGTAAGGGGGGCTTACCCAGGATATCTTCGCTAGTAGGTTTGAGATCCGTAGTAGCAAAGGGGCCGAAGTAGAGAGACGGCTTCAGGCCGAAGCCCAGGGCAGAGTGGATTAAATACCTCGCCGCTGACGAGGAGCAGGTGTGCGCGCGGCTGGCGCCGCTGATGAGCGGCGAGTCATAACAGTACTCCCCCCTCTAGCAGCACCTCCTGGCGATGGTTTTTCCGGGTGCGCTCGATGAAACTCAGAAATGAGTGACCTATCCAACACCAGCGAGGAAGGCACCCACTGTCTCCACTCGGGTCCATAGCCCTCCCAATCCACCAGGTACTGCAATCCGCGACCCCGGCGTCGGGCGTCCAAGATGTCAGCGACGGTCCAGGCCGGATGGCCACCAATCATCCGGGGAGCGGGGTGCGCCGCAGGTGGAGGGCAGAGGGGGTCAGAGACCACCGGTTTGATTTTGGAGACGTGGAAGGTGGAATGGATGCGGAGGGAGGAGGGAATAGCCACATGCACAGCCACCGGGTTGATGATCCTGGTTATGGGATAAGGGCCGATGAACCGTTGAGCCAGCTTTCTCCTCTCACCTTTTAGGTTTACGTCCTGTGTGGATACCCAAACTTGCTGTCCCACCTGGTAGGCAGGTGCAGGTCTCCTATGTCGGTCCGCCGTAGACTTATTGCGCTCCGTCGTGCGTAAAAGCGCATTACGCGCCGTGGACCAAAGGGAATGGCACCGCCTCAGATGTGCCTGGACAGAGGGAACAGCCAACTCGCCCTCCTGCGCGGGGAACAGGGGTGGATCATAGCCCAAGGATACTTTAAAGGGCGACATCCCGATGGCCATAGAGCGAGAGGTGTTGTGGGCGTACTCCACCCAGGCGAGATGAGAACTCCAGGACGTGGGTTTAGATGAAGTTACGCAGTGGAGCGTAGCCTCCAGCTCCTGGTTTGTCCACTCACACTGCCCGTTAGACTGGGGGTGATGGCCGGAGGAGAGGCTTACCTTGGCTCCCAGGGCATTGCAAAATGACCTCCAGACGTCCGAAGAAAACTGCAGGCCGCGGTTGGAGACCACGTTGACCGGGATTCCTTGCAGTCTGACCACGTGCTGGATGAGGATGTTCCATCAGTGATGGCAAGCTGTCCTGGCCCAGATGCAGCAAAACAGGCCCAAACCATGACATTACCATCACCATGTTTCACAGATGGGATAAGGCTCACATGCTGGAATTCAGTGTCTTCCTTTCTCCAAACATAACACTTCTCATCAAAAAAGTTCTCTTTTGGTCTCATCCGTCCACAAGACAGTTTTCCAACAGCCTTCAGGTTTGTCCACATGATCTTTAGCAAACTGCAGATGAGCAGCAATGTTCTTTATGGAGAGCAGTGGCTTTCTCATGTCAGGCATTGGTTTGCTTGCTACCTGATAACGATGAAAACCGGTACTACCTGTCTCATGGGTCGGGCTGTTGGCAACTCAACTGGCAACCCCGCCCTTCTGAGGGCATGGAGGGTGAAAGTGGGGCACTCCTGGCAGAACTAAAAACAATATCTGTCACAGGTCTGTGGTGGACCACTCCCAGTTACACGGGGTGAGACTTAATATCCTGGCAGATAAGCACATCTGTTGCAAGGTCTGTGGTGGACTTTTGCCAGTCAGTGCATCATGACATGCACTACACAAAGAGCAGAGATAAACAAACCTATCATCTGGTCAGTCATTGCAACAGATACTGGAGTCAGTTTGTCTTGGCCTGTCCTTGCCATTGATAATACCTCTATATGCCAAGAATGTGCCGCTTAGTCCAGCAAAAGCTAGCGGTACTCAAATACTTGGCAAGCAGTTTCATGAAATGGTCAGTCAGAAAGCAAGTCATACTGGCCCAGATGTCGCCCGGGTTAACAAGGTCAGGAGTTCCTGGCAGCAGAGGGCAAAGGACAGAGCTGCGTGGAGGAATCTGATCAGACCTAAATGAAACAGTCATTGTTGCCCCCGACAGACTGCTATGATGAAGATGATGATGACTTTCTCATTACAGCCCTGCCATCCCATGATTGTTGTTCAGTGTTCGCCTGATGATGGACTCATGAACATTAACATTAGCCAATGAGAGAGGCCTTCAATTGTTTAGAAGTTACCCTAGGGTCCTTTGTGACATCTCCAACTATTACACACCTTGCTCTTAGAGTGATCTTAGTTTGTCAACCACTCCTGGGGAGGGTAACAATGGTCTTAAGTTTCCTCCATTTGTACACAATCTATCTTACTGTGGATTGGTGGAGTCCAAACTCTTCAGAGATGGTTTTGTAACCTTTTCCACCCTGATGAGAATCAACAACCCTTTTTCTGAGGTCCTCAGTAATCTCCTTTGTTTGTGCTGTGATACACGTCCACAAACATGTGTTGGCACTTTGATAGATCTGTGGTCTTTCAATTAAGCAGGGTGCCCACTCACACCTGTATCCCACTGGTTGAAAACCCCTGATTCTAATTTGACCTTCAAATTACCTGTTAATCCTAGAGGTTCACAAACTTTTGCCACTCACAGATATGCAATATTGGATCATTTTTCTCAATAAGTAAATGACATAGAAAAGCATTTTAGTCTCATTTATTTTCTCTTTACTTTTAGGACTTGTGTGAAAAACTGATGATGTTTTAGGTCATATTTATGAAGAAATATAGAAAATTCTAATGGGTTCACAAACTTTCAAGCACAACTGTATGACTTTATGCAAAAATGGATTTAATGGTATAAAAATTATTTTCAACATACTATTATTAGTACTGTTATGAAACACATTTGTTTTGTGGGCTCACGACATTGACGTAAAATAATATGTATGTGAGTGTTGACCGTGTTTATTTTGTGTGATATGTATTTTTTGTTGTTGCTGTTTTTTTTATTTTGTTTGTTTTTGTGTTGGACCCCCTCAAAAATAAGACATTTCATCTCACAGGACTATCCATTAACTTGATTTAAGTGAATAAGTTTTGTGGATGCATTTTTTTATTCATATATTTCGTTTGCTGTCAATATGACCTTTAAATGCACCACTCCCACAATCAGTGCTTCAAAGGTGCATGCTAAAATCATATTTTGTCATGAACTGGAGTTAATGTTTCAAACCCAGTTCTATGGCGCGGTGGCTGCTTGCTCTTTTGTGTATTTTTGTGTTCTATTTTCCATCAGGCGCTTTCAGGGAGCCTCTGGGGTTTGCTCGGCTCCCTGACAGCTCAGCCATGCCTCCCTCTCCTGTCAGTGTAATCAACTGTGTGTGATTATTGGTTTTTCTCCCTCTCATGCAACACACACCGGCAAGCTCTTTCCTCACTAGGTTTGGCATTATTTAAGCCCTGTGTCTGCTGGAAGAGATTGCCGGATCATTGTCCAACACTGTGATAGTTCTACTCAGTGTTTGTGCCCCGTCGCTCATGACTAGATGCCCTGCCTGTTTTCCGGTACCGCATCACTCTGGGTGGCGTTGATCATCTTTAACTGCTTGGTTTTGTTTCACCTGCGTTATTACTTGGACCAACTCAAACTGCTCCAGCCTCTGTGAGTACAGTTTGTTTCGCCCCTGCTGTCCAGTTCCGTCTGGTGGTTCCTTTCCCGGGCTCTTTAATCCGTTCCTCTGCTGCAGTCCTGTCTGCCTACGCCTTGGAACATTTTCCCTGTGTTATGCTCACCTGTGTCTGTATCCTGGAGGACTTCTTTGTATATCCTGAATAACTCATCTGTTATTTTGAACTGTCTATACACTTCCTGTCATTAAATACGCACAACTTACTCCTGCACGTAGGTTTTAATTCTTTCCTCCGTGCGCTGCGTAAAAGCACACAGAGAATCATAACATATTTATTGTTTATTGTTTATGTTATTGCATAAAAATGTATTGTTAAGTTGCTTACATTAAGCAGAAAGTCACGAACAACTCTGAAGCCGGTTATGATAAGCCTTGTATGCAGTCTGTGTTGCCCTAGAATTTACTGACGTTAATCCTCAGATACAGTATGTCATTAAGGCCTTGCGTAACACCTGCCGCTGCAACCAGGTGAGAAGTGTAAAGTGCTGAAGAGTTGCTTAAAATTATTCTAAAAATACTCTCAGTGATTATATCTACTGTAACTGTGAAAAAGGGGGATAGAGGGAAAAAACACCCCTGTCACTGGTGATAAATGTGTATGCAATGAATGAATATATTACTAGCAGAGTGTCCTCTGTTACAGGCAGCCTACAGATGTCTGGTATGGTGACGAACGATGGGACAGGTTCCAGAAAGTTAAACATCCTCATTCCTGGTTAAAAAGAACCTGGAGGTGGACAGGTAGCTCCGCTGCCTCTTTATATTGTTCATCTGTTTCTCTTCATAATCTTTGAACAATAATGGTGAACACCTGGTGACATGCAGTCCACTCTAGATTAATTTCATGCATAATTGTTTCTGTATGATTTCAGTGTATAAACTCTACAAATGCCAATGAAGTCGGAACATTGTGTAAACATAAATTAAAAACAGAATACAATGATTTGCAAATCCTTTTCAACCTACATTCAATTGAATACATTACAAAGGCTTTATTGTTTTGTCATGAATGGCCCGCAGGGGTGGAACGGAGACCCAAATGTAGGACTGTGGGTTGCAAGTGGTTTAATAAAAACACAAAATCCAACAGGAACAAAAACTTACAAGTGAAGGCAGGTTGACGAAAAGGCAGAATAGCCCGCAGGCTAAGATGTGGGAACACAGAATAATAACGTAGGCTGAAGAGTGGGACACACGCCGGTAAGACCAAGAAGCCAAAGAGGAAAAAATGAGAACAGCCTGAGCAGTACGCAGACTGAGGCATGGGACACACGCTGGTTTGACAATACAATTGAAGCTTAAGACACACGCCAAGCAACAATGACGAAGGACATCACCCCAAACTCCAGGGCGGCATCCCTTAAATAGGCGCAGACAAATGAAGAACAGATGTGGGTAACAGGAGCGAGGCTTATCAGTCCAAATTAATGACAGCTGTGACAAACCGCGAACTGACCTTGAAAATTAAGTAAACAAAGAATCTCATCAACATAAAAGCACAGGAGGAATAATGTCAAAAGGTAGCTAAATATGAAATGATTACAAAAACAAGATTCAAACCAAATGATAGAAGGACTACAGCTCCTGACCAGACAGAATGATGATACAGAGTGAAGTATGAGGAGATGAAGAAGAGTGATGTTTGAAGATAGAGTTGACAACAGGATAGAGTGAAGGAAGAAGACATAGAGTGATGATATAGAGTGAAGTACGTGGCGGTAATGCACCTGTAAGCTGGTTGCCAACCACCAATCAAATCTAAAACAAGAAGAAGAAGAAGAAAAGGAGAAACTAATAATAATAGCCCACCAAGGTGAGAACCAAAATGAGAATCAGAGATGTAAATAATACAATACTAATAAATACCCAAGTTACAAAAGGGAGAACTGGAGGCGAAGGCGAACAAGGCTCAAATACAAACACATGAAGATATCATTTATAATACAACACAAGATGGCCATAGACTCATAATAAAAATAGACAAAACATTAATAACTAACCCAAGATAATGATAACAGCACAACTAAAAACAAACAGAACCAAGGGGAAAACTCAGTAAACATAATACAAACAAAACCATACTCATATACAATAATAAAACTGAGATGAGTAAAGTACAGAAAATAATCAGAAATAACTGAAAACAAGAGCACATCATCAGTCCAAAATAATAACAACTGGGACAAACTGTGATCTGAACTTGAAAATGAAGTAAACAAAGAAGCTTATCAAAATGAAAGCACAGGAGGAATGTAAAAGGTAACTAAATATGAAATGATTACAAAAACAAGATTCAAATTAAATAATTCAAAAGGAAAAAAATAATAATAATAACCCACCAAGGCGAGAACAAGAAAGAATACAACCCAGAGATGCAAATAATACAATACTAATAAATACCCAAGTTACAAAAGGGAGACCTGAAGGCGAAGGCGGAGAAGACTCAGATATAAACACATGAAGATATCATTTATAATGCAAAAAAAGATGGCCACAAACTCGTAATAAAAATAGAGAAAACTATAATAACTAACCTAACGATAACAGCACAACTCAAAACAAACAACCAAAAAGCAAACTCTGTAAACATAATACAAACAAAATCATACTCAAATATAATAGTAAAACTGAGATGAGGAAAGTACAGAAAATAATCAGAAATAACTGAAAGTGACAGCACGGTTCTCCCACCATGCTCAGCATCATGGCAACGTTTTTGCAAATATTCACACATTCTGAATTTGATTCCTGCAACATGTTCCAAAAAAGCTGGGACAAGGGCAACAAAAGATTGAGAAAGCTGAGGAATTCTCAGCTTTCTGGAACATTCCATGGGTGAACAGGTTAATTAGAAGCAGGTGAGTGTCATGATTTGGTATAAAAGGAGCGTCCCTGAAAGGCTCAGTTGTTTACAAGCAAGGATGGGGCGAGGTTCAGCACTTTGTGAACAACTGTCTGGGCAAATAACCCAACAGTTTAAGAACAATGTTTATCAGTGTACAATTGCAAGGAATTTAAGGATTTCATCATCTACAGTCCTTAATATCATCAAAAGATTCTGAAAATCTGGAGAAATTTCTGCACATACGCAATAAGACCGAAAACCAACACTGAATGCCCATGACCTTCAATCCCTCAGGCAGCACTGTATTAAAAACTGACACCATTCTGTAAAGTCCTCCGTCTGGACTCCAAAGCCTCTTAATACAATTTCAGGAAAAGGGAGATAGTTTTATTTTGGTAGGGAAAAAGTGGAAAAAGCTGAACTCTGCTGCTGCATCGGCGACCACCTGACAGATTATGGCACAAGCCCTTGGGCGCTCTCGTGCTGCAGACTCCCCTCTTCGCTGTCCCAAGAATGCTACTCTCTGCAGAGACTCTGTGGCTCCAGTCACTCCAGAGTATGCAGCAGGTTGCAAAATAAGATTCGCTGCCACACACACACACACACACACACACACACACACACGCCGGGCAGACCGGTCTGTACCCACAAAAAGAAGCGCTGTTGTGAGCCAAGAGTAGTCCATGCTGAGATGCAGAGGTGAGGTCACTAGTTATCACGTAAAAACTCAGTAAAAGCTCCATGTGTTACTGAACATAAAAAGTTCCACCTTTACAGCTCCATCCATGTTGGAACACAGTTTACTGTTGAGATGGGAAAAAAAAAAAAAAGTTGAGGAATTCTGTCATGGAATTATATTTTGTGTCAGTTTTTTTTTTTTTTTTTGTCTTAGTTTGAAACCGTTTTTTCTGCACTGAAAATATTGTATAGAGGTGGACTTTTTGTGATTTTTTTTTTTTAGATATTAATCTTTTTTTAATGCAATACAATTTAGTTTGTGTTCTAATGCAAAACATTTTTAGGATTTTAGTTGCAGATTTTAGAATTTTAGACCTATTTATTTGGAGTCAACAAACACATTTAAGCCTGTTTTCCACTAGCCCAGCACACCTCGGTACGGCTCGATTCACTTCAGTACGGCTCGGAATGCTTCTGTCTCCATTAGCACAGTGTTGCGGGGCAGCAGCAGATTCTCAGCGAGGCGGGGCCACACTCCCGTGATGTTATGCACCGGACTGAGTCCTTATTTACACCAGACAAAAAATGGAGGTTCCAAGGATTATTGCCTTGCTCGCTCTGTGGTTTTATCTCACAATTAATTTTATCTCATAATTAAGCTGCAACAACACAAGTCACTTTTGTTTTGAATTAACTGCCAAATGACCTAGAAATAATGAGCTGAAACTTGTTTTTATTCGTATTAAATAATGAGACGGTGGCACACTGGACTACACCACATCCTAGGGCATTTTGGATGTACTGAATTAAAAAAATTCATGTTTTTCACCTTCAGGTCAACGTTTGGAACAACAGTATTATTATTTTCCGTTTAGATGATGCTACACTTCTTCTAAAGTATTGTAAATCTCTGAATTTGGAATGCCGATAGAACATTCAATTTACATATACTTGTACCTTTGACTTGGTGCTAATTTTTTATGATATTTCAATAAAAAGAACAGAAAGCGTACAAAAACATTTCTTTTTTGGTCTAGTTAAAAATTACATTACCTTTACAATGGTTGACCCTCAGCATCATTTTGATCAGACTAGGCAATGGAATTTCTATGTAATTATACTGTTTTATAATTCAGTGTTATAACAGACAAACCACACTTTCCAAAACAATTCCATTTTATTATACACAAAATATTAAAATAAAAAAAAAACTTTGCAAGACAACATGAAGGTTAATCGACATTTTATACACGCCGACCACTGAGTGCTGAGGCTCGGTAGAATTAATCCGTCTCTGCCAGCTGTGGGTCAGGAAGGCTCGGTTGAATAATCCGTGCGGGCTGTCGCGGCGGACGCGTGGGATGATTCTACAAGGAAAATGCACACAATAAAATACAGCACGAAATATATACAGAAAAGACAATAGTTTTTAACAAGAATACATAAGCTTATTTCAGCGTATTGTTCACATGAATAATTACAATAAAAGCTTTAGTCCGCATTGTGCTGCAATAAAGCAGCGATCCATCCACAAATGAACAGCTTTTTTATTGCATAAATAAACTGAGCGTCTTACCGAATATATTTGCGAAAAAACGCACAATAAAAAAAAATTAAAACTCACCGTTAAAGGACTCCGATGTCGAGACCTCCCGGTATATTTTTTCATTCCGGGCAGCTCCGTCTAACTCGCGCTGAATACGTTCGTCTGACAATGCAGTGAGCAGACACTGCAGCTTCTTACTGCTCCATGGAACACCCTTATTACGCGAAGCCATTTTTGATAGAGAATAAATGAAAAATAGCACAGCAATACACTGAAAAGGAACCGCCAACAGTGGTTGCATGCTGAGTAGGTCGTGAAGATTCTTTTTTTTTTTTTTTTCAAAAACTTTATTGAGAAGGTCGTGACGATTTGGTAGAAGAGGAGGAGGAGAGGGGCGGTTACGACCTGACCAATCAGTGGCGACCAGTCTGTTAACGTCACAACACGGCACAGCTCAGCACTGCTGTACCCTGCCCTGGAGCGGGGCTGAGAATCACGGCTGGTAAACCGTGTTGGGGCTTGTGGAAAAGCGTACAAAGCGTGCTGAGCCGTCCCGTGTCGCGCTAAAGCGTGCTAGTGGAAAAGGCCCTTAAGTGTTCTCCTGTATTATAAAATTTTATATTACGTTTTGTTTGAAATTGAACAAAGAATTCATTTTAATATCCATCCATCCATCTATCTTCTTCCGCTTAATCCTTTATAGGGTCGCGGGGGGGGGGGGGCTGGAGCCTATCCCAGCATCTTTGGGCGAGAGGCAGGGTACACCCTGGACAGATCGCCAGTCCATCGCAGGGCCAACACAGACAGATATTTTTGTTTAAAAATTAATCTAGAGCTAAAAGCAGCTAAAACATGAGCTTAATAAAACAATGCGTGAAAGCAGGTTAAATGATACTGGCCTATCTGGAGACAGCTGTGGTCTTTTGAAAGAATGTCAATGAAAGGATAACAGTTCTTAAAAGCACATTTTGAGATAAATTTGACCATGTTTATCTTTTTATTTAACCTTTATTTATACAGGGTAGTTCCACTGAGAGGAAACCTCTCTTTTTCAAGGATGCCCTGTTCACATTCACACCAGGAAGCTGCCCAGTACAACCACAGACTGACCTGTGGCCACTGAGTAGCTCCAGAATAGTTGGGGGTTAAGGGTCTTCCTCAAGGGCACCACAGTGGGGTTAAGGAGGTTAAGGCAAACACTGCTATGTTCTCTGTCCCACCCAGATCTAATCCTGCCAGTCCAGGGATCAAACTCGTGACCCTCCGCTCACCAGTCCACATCCCTAACCATTAGGCCACCACTGCCCACCACTGCCCACCATGTGTCAGATTTCTCTTCCATTTGTTTTAATAAAAGATGTTGGAAGTAAATTCATGGGTCATTGCAAATACTTTTCTTTAAAGGGCCATGTTGTCACACAGTGGGAGGGAAAAATCTTGAATAGAAAAAATAAGCGTCAAGATGCATTGAGAATGGTTTTAGAATCAAGTGGGAGTTCTAAATCATAACGGACTCATGACGTGCCTAAAGATTCCCACACCTAGTTCTGACCTTGGCTGGGGAGGAGGACTGACTTGTCAGACCTTTTGCAGTTTTAGTTGGTGACCCCTGCTGTAAAAGATGTTACCACATGAGCTCAGAAACACTTTAGAAAACCATTGTCAGTTAACACAGATCATCGCTACATCTACAAGTGCAAGTTGAAACTCTACCATGCAAAGCCAAAGCCATATATCAACAACATCCAAAAACACCGCCAGTTGTTCTGGCCCTGAGCTCATCTGAGATTTACTGACACAAAGTGGAAAAGTGTGCTGTGGTCTGATGAGTCCACATTTAAGATGGTTTTTGGAAATCAAGAATGGTGTGCCCTCTGGGCTACAGAAGAAAAGGACTATCCATATTGTTATCAGCATTCAAGTTCAAAAGCCAGCATCTGCGATGGTATGGGGGTGTATTAGCGACCATGGCATGGGTAACTTGCACATCAGTGAAGGCACCATTAAGGCTGAACGGTACATACAGGTTTTTGAGCAACATCTGCTGCCATCCAAGCAATGACTTTTTCAGGGACGTCTCTGCTTATTTCAACAAGATAATGTCAAGCCACTTTCTGCACATGTTACAACAGTGTGACTTTGTAGTAAAAGAGAGCAGGCACTAGACTGGCCTGCTGCAGTCCAGACCTGTCTCCCATTGAAAATATGAGGAGCATTATGAAGCACAAAATATGACAATGGGGAACATGGACTGTTGAGCAACTGAAGTTGTATATCAAGCAAGAATAGGAAAGAATTCCACCTACAAAGCTTCAACAGTTTGTGTCCTCAGTTCCTAAACACTTATTGAGTTTTGTTTAAAGGAAAAGTGACGGAACACAGTGGTGAACATGACCCTGTCCCAGCTTTTTTGGAATGTGTTCCAGGCATCAAATTCAAAATGAATGATTATTTACAAAAAAAAAGTTCATCACTTTGAAGTTAAATATACTGTCTTTGTAGTGTATTCAACTGAGTATAGGTTGAAAAGGATTTGCAAATCATTGTATTCTGTTTTATTTACATTTTACGCAATGTCCCAACTTTACTTGGGGTTTGGTTGCAACGCTATGTTGTGGTTGAAACTGTCAAATGATTACATCATGGACAAAACCTCTGAAGACTGATGTTCCTACCCTCACAACAGAGACACAATAGGTGAGAGTACCAGATACAGGAATGGCTCTTACCAAAGTTATCGTTTCCAAAAATAGGTTCCTGCAGAGGACACAAGTCAGTCTTAATAAATATATTAAACCAGCTGTGAAGATCCCTACAAAACATTACCCATGTTAGGAGGGTCAGATGATGATGAGTTGACCCACATGAGTTGACCTCATCATGGTGTTTCTATATAACACCTGGGGCACAGATTTTCCTATGAAAGCACATCAAGGAATTCATACATGTTGGATCTGGATTCAGTGGTTGTGTGGCAGAGATAATGGCTTAATCTTTTTATTCAAATGACAAAAAGCCTTGGAAGAGAAAAGTATGGATAAAACAACAGATTCCAGGTTATACAGTATAATGTAGGTCAGAAAAACATCCACAGACACTGTAAGTCACCAGTATCAGATTCACCTAGAAGCATTTTAAGAATCTGATATGACAGCTTGAGGCTTTTGATGTGGCGCCACCTTTATCCTGCGCTTGGGTTATTATTTTATGAGTTGCATAACTGTTCCGTTGTTTATTGTTGATGTGTCTTTTTAATCCTGTCACTGGAGCGATGAGGGAGTTCAGTTGTTGTTTCTGCTCAAGCGCCCCAGGCAAGAGGCGTGTCTGTTGGCCGCTTCTGCTGCTCTGCCAATGGAGAGGACGTGCATAACACAGGTTTTCTAGAGTAAGGGAGTGATGGCGTGAGTAATCCAGCACGGAGATGAGTAATCGCTCCACTGATGCAGCATTCTGCCTGAGGAAGTTGAGGAAGTCCAGGTGGTTCACACCACGTTTACACGCAACAGATCAGAAAAGTGCGCTCGGCTCAAGTGGGGTCATGCCAACATTGTCAGTTGACATCCAAAGTGGATGAAACTAAAGCATCATGACATATTCACAAAGTGTTTTATTCCCAGATGATTTAGCTTCAGTTTGGTTCACTGGAACAGGTGAGGAAAGCGTCATTCAAATTAAAGCTTCTAGTGGTGAAGGAGTCAGCGCATTAGCTGCCAATTAACGCAATGCTCGATTTAATGCAGACAATTTTTTTTTTATCATGATTATTCATGGGCACGAACAGGGGGGCAGGAGCTGGGAGCTTTGAGCGTCTCTCTGTGGTGGAACTGTACTGACCCCCCAGTTTGACCGTGTTTACAGCTGTGTGGAGAGGAAATAAAACCGTAAACCTGATTCAACCAGACCCGTTCTACTAGGACTGGACAATATGACTTTAAATCAGCATCACGGCTAATTGACCCTTTCAAGTCGGCTTTCCTTTTTTGTCATTTTTTCCCTCCCTTCTTACTGACAAGCCTCCTACTTAAGCAATATTACACAAGAGTGTGGTAAATGAGCATAACTTAATAATATTACTATTGCTACGTATAAACATTGTCCAGTGTTTACAACATGAACCTCTTGAAGGTTTGTGGGTCATGTCACGTGCACGGTAGCTAATTAGTTTGCTAGCTGTGTTGGGGGAGTCCTTTGCACATCTATGATTGTGTTAACACCACATAGTGATTATGAGTCTCTTATCAGGTTCTTAAATACAACCTTAACTTGTCAATTTCCTCTATATAACAGCTGAGATGATGTGGATAGTTGTCAGAGGCTAACAGTGACTTCCGCTCCTTTTAGTGTTACTATCTGAGCACTTCGCTCGCTTTTTCTTGGCATCATCAAATGAAATAAAGAATCAATTATCACATAATACATAGATGGAGACCACATTTGTTTTCGTTAGACGCTGTCTTTAATTGTTTCAGTGTTTTCTGCTGCATCTGAACAGTGTTGACTGCACTGATTCCAGAGTTACGTGACCCCTCACCTGTAACTCCATTGGCATGTCTTAAAGGGGCAGTACATGAAAAGTTCTCAGATACATGCACACAACAGGCAGAGAGGGAAAAACGAAAAAACCAACATGAGCAAGATTACATCAGTTCAACTGTCAATGATGGCCCTCACGAGCCATTAATAAGACGCCGATAGCCAGCCAATGAGTTTGCATGTTTTATTAACAGAAAGACAAAGACAAAATAATGAGCCACGTGGGGCAAAAACACGAAATATACACATGAAAATAAGAACACAGACTACGCGGAAATACACTTACTGAGAGTGGGACATATCAGGAATCTGAGACAGAGTTTTAACGAGGGAATGTTTGACGAATGATTGACGAGGTTGCAGCCTGGAGTAACCCGAGTTGCTCCCTTAAATAGGGCTAACAGATTAATCAGCTGATAAGAACGTCATCAGCTGCCGTCGAGACGCTGTCACAATAAAAGCCCGGAGGCCATATGATACATCTGAGAAGAGAACGGGGAACCACCAGACAACCCAAGCATGGACAGAGTCAGCGCTCGGACCATGACAGTAGCCCCCATTCATGAGGCGAATTCCAGGCGCCGTGTAACATCGAAGACCCCCCCCACCCTCCCACCCAGAAGGTCAACAGGACCGCCCCAGGGAGGGAGGAGGGGGAAAGGCCAGGAGGGCAAGAACCAACCTCATAAATAGGGAAAAAAAAAAAAAACACACTCCAATAACCAGAACATGGTAAGAAATACAGAAGGCAAAAAATACAGGCATATACACTGCACCCAAAGAAAACCCATGAGGAGAAGACACAGAAAAAAAAAAACCTCAAAAAGGCTACAAACAGAACACCATAATCAGTCCAATAGAGTCAGAGGCTAAGAAAAACATCTTCACAACCCTCAGAGAAAACAGGAAACTCAAATAGAGGCACAAAAATGCAGCATACCCCATAATACCACGGAGAAAAAAAACCTCATGCTACAGAGCAGTGGTAAATGCTGGTAAATGTTTTTTTTTTTTTTTTTTTTTTCTCTCGGCGCCACACCAGTCGGCTGCCTTTTGCAACAGCGGCTCGATTCCGAGTCTTTTTCCCTTCCTCTCTCTTTTGATCCGTCTTTTTTTTTCACCCCACTTATATCACGGACACACAGATCGTCCTAAATGTCTCCTGAGCCGGTGGACGGAGCCACTGTTTATAGCAGGATATGATACAGCAGAGAACAGCTGCTAGCATTCAACCGCCACCCGGTCCCATTGGAAAAACTCGACATACCGAGAGAACTGAGGCGAAAACGCCGCGGCTGCCGGGCTGGAGTAAGGCGGAGGACAAAAAATATAAGGTACAGACCCTCCCTTCCATCTGTTGTCATGGGAAATGTACGGTCGATACTGGGAAAGTTAGATGAGCTAGCGGCTATCTCCCGTTATGATAGCACTTACCGGGAGTGCTCTCTCCTTTTGTTTACTGAGACGTGGCTAACTGAACTAGCAGCAGATGCTAACATTGAGCTGGAGGGTTTTCACATGATACGAGCTGACCGAACACCAGACAGTGGCAAGGCTAGGGGCGGTGGAGTGATAATGTATGTTAACAACAACTGGTGCAGACCGGGACATATCACTGTTAAACAACGACACTGCAGCAAAGACATTGAGTTGCTAGCTGTTAGCATGAGGCCTACATATCTCCCGAGAGAACACTCACACGTGATCTGCATTGTTGTTTATGCAAATCCGACGGCGAACGCTGGGACAGCACGTGACGTCATCCATTCAGTAACCAGCAGGCTGCAGACAGAACACCCAGATGCTCTTCTCCTCATCTCAGGCGATTTCAACCATGTTTCACTGTCTCCCATTCTACCCACGTTCACCCAGTATGTCACATGCCACACTAGAGACAATAAAACACTGGATTTATTCTACGCAAACACTAAGGAGGCGTACACCTCATCACAACTCCCCCCACTCGGGAGATCGGATCACAACTTGGTTCATCTCCGGCCGGTGTACAAACCCCTAGTGCACAGACAACCTCCGGCCATGCACACTGTGGAGTTATGGTCTGAGGAGACAATGGACACCCTAAAGGGCTGTTTTGAAGCCACCGCCTGGAAGCAGCTCTGCGATCCACATGGTGAGGACATCGATGGCCTCATTCACACCTTCACGGGCTACCTCAGCTTCTGTGTGGACAAATCCGTTCCCACCAAGACCATACGGCGTCACTCAAACAACAAACCCTGGATCAACCCTGAGATAAAAACACTTCTGAGAGAGAAGAAGAGGATCTTCAGGTCAGGGAACAGGGAGATGCTGAAGTCCGTACAGAGGGAGCTGAGGAGAAAGATCAGAGAAGGCAAGGACAGCTTCAGGAAGAAGATGGAGGACAAGCTGCAACAGAGCGACATCAGCGGGGTCTGGAGAAACCTCAAAACCATCTCGGGGCTCCAGAATACCTCCCCCCAGGCCACAGGGGGCAGGGAGTGGGCGAACAACCTGAATCTGTTTTTCAATAGATTTGACCAACCGCCCTCCCCCCTGACTGCACAACAACCACTGCTGCCTCTAAAGAAATCAAGTCCTGCTGCCCACTCCCCACTCCACCAACACCCCCCCACTCCCAACACACAGCCCCCCATCCTGACCCTGACCGAGACCCAGGTGAGGACGGAGCTGAGGAAGATCAAGGCGAGGAAGGCGCCGGGACCGGACGGCATCAGCGCAAAGCTCCTCAAGTCCTGTGCAGACCAGCTGTGTGGGATTGTGACGTATATCTTCAACATGAGCCTGAAACTGGGGAGGGTACCACAGCTGTGGAAAACATCTTGTGTGGTACCTGTACCAAAAACTTCCCACCCCAAAGACCTGAACAGCTACAGACCGGTGGCCTTGACGTCCCACTTGATGAAGACCCTGGAGAGACTGCTCCTTGCTCACCTCCGCCCCCTGGTGGAACCAGCGATGGATCCACTCCAGTTCGCCTACCAGCATGGCATTGGGGTGGAGGATGCGGTGATCTTCCTCCTTCACCGTTCTCTGTCCCACCTGGAGAAGCCCGGGAATATGGTGAGGATCATGTTCTTTGACTTCTCCAGTGCTTTCAACACCATCCAACCGATGATCCTGAAGGACAAGCTGCTGCGCGCAGGGGTGGACCAGCACCTGTCATCATGGATCCTGGACTACCTCACGAACCGGCCTCAGTTTGTGAGAACCCGGGACTGTGTGTCCGACACGATCATCAGTAGCACGGGGGCCCCCCAGGGAACGGTGCTGGCTCCCTTCCTGTTCACTCTTTATACTGCGGACTTCTCACACAACACAACACACTGCCATCTACAGAAGTTCTCTGATGACTCTGCGATCGTTGGCCTCATCTCCAATGGAGATGAAGCTGAGTACAGAGGGCTTATCCAGGACTTCGTGGACTGGTGCCATCGGAACTGCCTCCAGATCAACGCGAGGAAAACTAAGGAGCTGGTGGTGGACTGCCGCAGGCATGGGCAGCCCCTCACAGTACCAGTAAATATACAGGGAACAGACATCGAGATGGTGACATCCTATAAGTACCTGGGTATTCATCTGAACAATAAACTAGACTGGTCACACAATACTGATGCACTCTACAAGAAGGGACAGCGCAGGCTGTTCCTGCTGAGGAGACTCAGGTCTTTTGGTGTACAAGGGGCGCTGCTGAAGTCATTCTATGACACGGTGGTGGCATCAGCCATCACTTTTGGAGTGGTCTGCTGGGGCAGTGGCATTACTGCAGCCGATAGGAGGAGACTGAACAAACTGATTAAGAAAGCTAGCTCTGTCCTGGGGCAGCGCCTTGATCCGATGGAGGAGATAGGAGAGAGAAGGACGGTGGCTAAACTGTCATCTCTGCTGGAGTCCGAGTTCCACCCTATGCAGGACATACTGAATGCACTGAGGAGCTCATTTAGCAGCAGACTACATCATCCCAGGTGCACAACCGAGAGGTTTCGTAGGTCCTTCCTACCAACGGCTGTCAGACTGTACAACCTAAGCAGGGCTGCTCGCAGAGATAGCAAAAAGACGTAACAAACTAATAGTTTTTTGAATGCAAAAGATGCAATAGACTTACACAATGGTCCCCTCCGGCATACAACTAGGAACATACCGGTCGCTATGGAGGGTGAGAATATGTATGGGCACATAATCATACCATGTAGGATAACTAAGTAGACGGTTATGCTGTTTCATCCCATCTAGCAACAATGCTCTGCACTGTGTGTGTTTATATATTTACATATTTATTCCATCTAGCTACAATGCTCAGCACTGGGTGTGTTTATATATTTATATATCTACATATTATTCCATCTAGCTACATTGCTCCGCACTGTGTGTGTTTATATACTTGCATATTTATTCCACCTAGCTGCAATGCTCCGTACTGTGGGTGTTTATATATTTACATATTTATTCCATCTAGCTACAATGCTCTGCACTGTGTGTCTGTGTGTGTGTGTATATATATATATTTTATAGTAATACGTACATATGTATATTAGCTGCTCTTGCTTGCTTGTTTTTTTCTTGCCTTCTGATTGTTGCTCTGAGTGTTGCTATCCCTGTGCTGTTGCAATCCTGGAATTTCCCCGTTGTGGGACTAATAAAGGCTTATCTTATCTTATCTTATCTTAAATACAGTTCAATATAGTCCAAATAAAGGGCACAGGCAACAAAGAAACAACCCTCAGACTACAGAGGAGAGAAAAAAAAAACACGCACTAAAGAGCGGCGAAATACACAGTTCAAATACAAAACACCAGCGCATCCCTAATATTTCAGAAGAGAAGGCAGAGAAAAAAACACAGGGATGACAGCAGGCAGAGCACAAAAGCACAAAAACAAATAGTTCAGGGGGTCTTCCTGCGTCTAGCATCCAGAACGCTGGCAGGGAAAAAAGGATTAGTTCAGGTGGCCTACCCCAGTCCCAGGCCCGGAGAAACAGTACCTCTGGCGGCCAGACCAGGTCGCCGAACAGAGAATCCAGTTTGTCAGGTGGCCAACCCAGAATGCCAAACGGGCGAAGCAGTCTCCCAGGCGGCCGACCCGCGTCATCCAACCACCAGAACCGCAGGGGAGAACTCGGAGACGGCCTCCCTATTGAGAGGAATAGCGAGGGAGAGCCGAGCCGATAATGGGGAATCCCAGCAGCCCCCAATGAAAGGGGAAAAGGAACGGAGGAGGGAAAAGGGACCAGTCCGGCGTGGATCGGCAGAGGATCTGCAGCTCCATCTCCAAACCCCACACGGACTGGCGCTGCGCTCTCATCGGATCCCGAGCAGGACCGTGCTGCACCCACAACGGACCCTGACTGGGCCGGAGCCACACCCACAGCGGACCCCAATTGGGTCAATGTGGCACCCAAGACGGGCCCCAACTGGGCTGGAGCAATACCCACTGGCCGGCGCAGCACCAGGAATGACCAGACACGAACCCAGAACCTCCAAGGCGACAATCGGAGCGGAATCGTCACCGGTGACCCTGGGAGAAGGCTCAGAAGAGAGAAGAAAACCGGGATCAGGATCACCGGCAGTGGCAGAACCCAGCGAGACAAGCTCGGACGCCACGGATGGCAGCAACCAGCTCGTCTCCCCGAGAGACAGGCAAAAATGCTCCAGGACAGAGGAAAGGAAGACAAAATAGAGCACTTGCCTGATCTCAGGCTCCACCACAGCCCAGGACTCCATTGATCCAGGTTCAGTGCACTGAAGGTCCAGTTCTGGCTCCCACTCAACTGCGGCGGGCTCCGCAGCCGGCATGATGGTGTCCACAGTCCGGGAATTCACTGATGCTGATGTCCACACCGAGGCCCCGCACGGCATGGTGGCAGGGGATCCGTGATCTGCCGGGTCAAACTGTCCCTCCGTGGAGACCCGGGGACGCTTGCTCGTCGGCGCAGGCTCCAATTTGCAGTTCACCCTCCTCCTCTGCCCGTGTTGTGGCTGCGGGGCTGGAACCAGGTTTTCCAGGCCCGCAGGCTGCCTCCTCATGTGATGGTGTAATCCTGGCCCTGAGGAACACTCAGGGGAGGGAGACACAAAGGTAGCAGGTTCATAATTAATCATTGCAGCAGGTGGAGGGAGCTCAGGGGACTGTGAACCCCGAACTCCACCCCCAGGGGTCAGACAAGGCAATTCACCCAGTGAAGGAAAAGAATAAATAGACGCTTGCCTGCTCCACTGAGGGCCGATGGAAGCTGCTGCAGTGGACTTGGTTCTTCCCTTCCCCCGCTGAATGGTGATGGAGGGCCCCCCGGGAAGACGAGGAGGAACCGTTCGCACAGGATCGATGATGGGCACAGCCGGAGCAGGACTCGTGGAGCTCACAGCAGCTGGGGAGAGCGTTGAGGAGGAGGGAGGAACAGCCGAGGCGGTCCGGGAACAAGGAGCTGACGGAACAGCAGGGACAGATGACCAGGAGGCGGAGGCTGCTGGGTTTTCCTCCTGTCGTGACTCAGGAGTAACAGCTGGCTGGGAGGCAGAGTCCCTTCGGTGACCCAGAACTGGATTAGATTAGATTAGATTAGATTATTTGTTTATTTGACAGGGACAGTGCAATAAACATAGACAGTTATGGCACTTTTCCATGGGCCCCGGTCAGCCTCGGCCCGAGAACACGACTCGGGTCGGCGCGGCTCCATGGTCCCTCGATTGGTTTTCAACAGTACTGCAGCCCGGCCGCGGGTGGGTGGTATTTCTTAACAGCCAGGCGGCGCCTCACTCTAGTGACGTGAAGCGCGTGACCCAAACAAACATAATGTGACGTATGCAGGGTTCACACAAAGAAAGAGGAGCAAGATGGTTGTGATCAACGGGCTTTATTTACACACCACCGACCCCCAACCTACTTCTGAGCACAGAGAGGAGGGGAGGTCATTCTTCCAGACCTCAGTTTCAATCATGGTTACACACACATGATACATCTTGCCCTAATCCTGCTAAACACTGCTGGGTCATTATAACGCAGTTATAATGACACAGCAGTATAACTCAGTAATAACACATTTAATACACACACAGAGTAACGTTTTCATCTGGCAAAGCATGCTGGGAAATCCCTGTCCCCCTTAAAATGGCCCCGACGTTACACTGCCCCCCCCCCCGGACTGGTTTCTGTCCCCAGAAAATTCAAAGTCCACTTTCAGAAATCCAACGCGAGTCAGCCCGGTGCCGGGGCGGCATGCACGGGCCATCTGAGTCTCGGTCGGAGTATCTGGTTGGGGTAGGGTTCCGGTTTGGCCACCAGCGGGCGGATGGACACATCTGACAGCCTCTGTAGGACCACGCACAGTCCCTTCCCTGGCAGCGGGAGTCCCATGCCCGGTCCGGCCGACTCCCACCGCTGCCAGGTCTCCCAGGCGGCCGCTGGCCCGCGTCCATGCGTCCAGCCCTTGCCGCGCCTGGAAAATGGCCGGATCTTCGTCCTGCTCGCTCTGCTGCTGCACGTCTGCTGCGCCGAGGGCCTCCGTGACGTCACCGAAAGGGGAAACATCTGCGGTGGCGGTAGGACACGCACAGTTCCTCCTCTGGCAGCGGGAGTCCCATGAGTCCCACCGCTGCCAGGACCTCCCAGGCGGCCGCTGGCCCGCGTCCAGGCGTCCAGCCCCTGCCGATCCCGGGAAAAGACTGGATCTGTCCTGCTCGCGCCGCTGCTGCTGCGCTCCAAAGGCCTCTGTGACATCACTGCCGGGGGAAGCATCTGTAGGAGGCGGCTTTTTCCCCGTCCATGCCACCTTGCTCTAATTTAACGTCGGCGAGGGGCCAGTTTGTCGTGCGCTGCATGCGGGGCAGTACCGTGCGATGTACCCTGGCTCTGTGCAGCGGAAGCCCCCCTTCCTCACGTCGCCGCCGCTGTCTCCTTCGTGCACGCGCTGCCGTGATCTGCCGTAGCTCTTCCTCCCACTCGCTCTCAGCACAGTGGTTTCCTCCGATGACCAGTCGTTCAGCGCGGCAACCAACTCGACCTGGGCCAGGTGGTCATCCAACAGGTTCTCGCCGTTGTAGCGGGGAATCTTGGCCCGCTGCCGGATGGATGGGACGGTCACCTCCCTGCCGCTCCTAATCGCTCTGGAATCGCCAGCCCGTCCTGCCCTGAAAAGGGCAGGAAACGGGGCTGGTTTGCTCTGCTCGGCCCGTCGGCTCCACTGCTCCGTCCATGGCGGCGAAGCTCTCCGGGGGCCGGCGTCTCAGCTCTACACTCTGTTCCCAGCCGAGCGATGAACCGCTCCGGCCGCTGGACCTCCGCCTGGATCCTCATCTTGCTCCATCCCCACTCCTGACACCAGTGTGACGTATGCAGGGTTCACACAAAGAAAGAGGAGCAAGATGGTTGTGATCAACGGGCTTTATTTACACACCACCGACCCCCAACCTACTTCTGAGCACAGAGAGGAGGGGAGGTCATTCTCCCAGACCTCCGTTTCAATCATGGTTACACACACATGATACATCTTGCCCTAATCCTGCTAAACACTGCTGGGTCATTATAACGCAGTTAGCACCGCCAGATAAGGGTACAGGCAGCGAGACTAAACACTCTGGAATAGTTCTGCAGCTTCTGGGAGAGCCGAAGACATGAGGATACAAACTAGGTCATAGGACGGTAAGCTAATGGTTGCTAATGCTAGTTTGCTGTAAGTACGTCGTGCTACACTGTAATGTCTGCAAGTTAGGTACTAAAATATGTATGCTGTGTGTGTGTGTTTCAGATGGCTCTGTTGTTGAGAAATTACCTCTTCAAATGGTCGTTCTGGCTCAGCGACGCCTCTCACTGTCATCAGCCTGTCACTGATGTCAGCACAGCTTCACCAACGATCAGTGGTTATACAGTAGAGCTTAAGAATGTCTGTAGAAACGTTTATTTCCTGTACAACAAATTGCTCTGATCTGCGTGAAAATCATGGAGAGACTGTTCAGGCGTCATAGACGTACCTGCTTCTGCAGCAGAGTCTGAGATGCTGTCATAGAAAAAAATGATCAGCTGACACAACTTGATCGCCAGATTAATAACTATATTAGCCACAAAATATCTATTCAAAAAGTAAACAGTACTGGGTTACGTATAATAAGATATATTTTATAGTTATGATGTATTATAGGCCAAAACAAACTTGATCTAGGATTAAAGGCAATTAGGTAAAATAGGTAAAAATAGGTAATGTTAATGAAGGCCTGTCTTTTTCTCTTTCCCTGTTTTTTTTTTTTTTTTTTCCCTGGGGGGTTATTGCCTTCCCTCACTGATATCCTTGCTTTGTAATCACCCACATATACAGTATATGTATACATATATATTTTTTTCACCCTATTTATTTATCCTTTTTGGAGACTGATGTGATACTTGGAAGATCAGTATGTGTAGTACCATCTTGTATAAAGTCAAAAACTTTAATTACAAAAAGGCAAATAAAATAATGCAGTCATAAGGTTAAAGGGAAAATAATTGATTTCCTTGATACATGTACTGTAGAAATATACTGTATATTCTCTGCATCAACAATGTACTATACATGCATTCATGTAGTATTGCACTGACAATAAACCTGTGACGTTTTAGCAGATGTCTCTTTTTTTATATATCTGAAGGTTACCACCATGTGGCACAAATGAAATACTGAAAGATTGGAAAAGCTAAGAACAATCCAGCATTTTGAGAAATCACTTTTGGTTTGGTGTAAGTCTGTCAACAAAATTATGAGCCATATTATATTACATAATATTATATATTATATAATATTATATTATAAACCATAAAACAGTTTGTGTTAAAATGTTAAATCCCATTAAACCTAATCCGGGGGCTTCCAATCATGTGTCATGGGGGGCCAAGACCCTGCAAGTTCTCTCTTCTACCCAAGTCTCTTCAGCAGGTGTTCTCACTGATCAGTCAGTGGAAGAAGTTCAGTGGAATCTGCTGTTGAAGACACTGGTTGGAGGTAAAGCCTGCAGGGTCTTGGCCCTCCATGGCACATGATTAGACACCCCCACCCAAACCCATTATGATGAAGAGCAGATGCTAATATGACCCAGAATTCCTCCATATACATCCAACAATACAGTCTTCAGTTAATAAAATAATTGTGTTGGTTACTTTTTTCTTAAAAATGAGCCATTATTTTCAAGGTCACAGATAAATCCTTTGTACAGTTGATTCTTTTCCCGCCGGTGTCTTAACAGACAAAATGGAAAATCATGATGCAAACACTTAAGTCACTAAATTCTTTATTACAATCAGCAGCAAATTCCAGATTATTCAGAATGTGCAAAATTCAAACTGTAAAAAAGAATAAAACTGGAATGGGTCACACACGGCTGCCACGCTCCCTCACTGAGAAGCAACCGGATCGGCCCCTGGTCCTGGTCCAGCAGATCTTCAGCCTGCATCTCTGTAAATAGTGAGGCAAGGTCCAGTTGGGGTGGACATTTTCCGTCTTGCATAGACAAAAGACAAATGGGTGGTGGTTAGTTAAAGCAAGTTTAACACATATTTGGGAAATACACTTGTTGCTAAAAGCCAGTGGTGGAATGTGAATTAATGAATGAATCTTAATTTCGGGTTGATTAAAGGTAAAGATTAAAAGAAAATAGAATAATATAACAAAGGGGAAAAAATCTAACAAGGTCAAATTAAACAATAACTCCTCTGATTATACAGTTCAACATAGGTTATCTGAAATGGGTGATGGCTGAAGCCGCAGCTTATATTGCCCACCATATTCCATCCAAGAATTCAAAAGAAAAACAAAACAGGAGGGATTACAATTTGAATGTGACAATAAAGTACTTCGTTGTTGTATTTAACCACAGTTTTCATGTAGCTGCGCTTCGGTAGATTTTTCAAGGGCTGCATTACATTAAAAATCATCTGCTTTTACTGTGGCTTCAGCAATCAGAATGAATTAATACATTCACTTGAATGGAATCTAGTACTTTAACTGATGCTGTGAATCACTGAGTATGGAGTCACTCAGTCAAAATCTGAAGTTTTTATCCAAAAACACAAACCAGGACTTTTACCAGGATTAACATATTTCATCGTTTTGCTCTCACAAGCAAATATTTAGGAGAAAACATGCGCGATTCACCAGTTGGTACTTGCTAGCTAGCAAATTAAAAACGTTAGCTTTAAAACGTTAGCCAGCACAGAACAGCACTGTAATGGCTCAAAAAAAGTGAGCTTACCACCAATAGGATAAATAAACAAGCAGATGCACATTATTACAAATCACTCACCATGATGGTTTTCGTCTACAGCTTGTCCATAGTGCGGTTTCTATGCTGTGCAGCCATAGGTCCAGGTCACTCCTCACTGTGGATCTGCCACAAAGCAGAGAAAACTCCGCACCTCTTCATTGGACCACGGTGTAGAGTGCCGCAAAACCTACAACGCTGTCTGTATTAATATCATATTTACTCTGTGACAGTTAGTCCATGACAATATTGCAAATGGCGGTTATCAGAAGACGGGGAAGACGGTCGATTTCGTGACGTTATGACCTGACCAATCAGCGGCGACCAGTCTGTTGACGTCACATCTCGGCCCCGGGCCGGCCGTGATGGACCCTGCCCTGGATCAGGTATGAAAATAGCGCCTGCTAACCGGTGCTGGGGCTACTGGAAAATGTGCAAACGCGGGGACAATGGGGCGGTGCTGGGGAAAGCGGGGCCCGTGGAAAAGTGCCTTTAATCAATGACAATCAATCTGATGTGTTGCACAAAGAGTGTATAGCTATTGTCATATCCGGCTCTAGGGAGCCGGGCAATCAGAGCCAGGGACAAGCCAGTGAGTCGTGATGTTTTATTCAGGGTAAAGGGGAAGGGATGAGGAGAGCACAGATACTCATGCAGAGGTACACTCACAGGTTGCACAGCGCAGAGGTAAGCAGCTCGTACCGGACGTGGGGGTAACAAGACGTACATACTCACAGCGGGATACAAACACAGGAATGCTGCAAGAGTAGTAGCAGCTGACACCAGACGAAGGGGCTTCAGCTTAGCAATGTGTTTATGTCGCAGCCCCGAGTCATTGAGGCTGCTCCTATTTATCCTCATTGGCAGCGCCCCAGCTGATTAGGACTAACTGGCCCCAGCTGTCCATAATGCTGCCAGCTGGGAGCCTGCTGAGACGCTGCTCAATGGGAAGCAGGGATGAGGGAAAACATGGGCTGAGTGCCGAGACGGCATCTCAACCCATGGTGACAGAGCCCCCCCCTCAAGGTCGGGCTCCTGAACGACCAGGAACATCCCAGCCCCCCCCCACACACACACACACACCTAGGGTGGGAGGAAGGGAGGCAGGACTGGAGGGGAAAAAGCCAAGGGAAG
Source organism: Pholidichthys leucotaenia (assembly GCA_020510985.1). Classification (NCBI taxonomy): domain Eukaryota; kingdom Metazoa; phylum Chordata; class Actinopteri; order Cichliformes; family Pholidichthyidae; genus Pholidichthys; species Pholidichthys leucotaenia. The sequence continues at coordinate 8,309,984 of CM035845.1, forward strand.
GACAACACCAATGGGGCAATGTAGGGTGGCAGGGAAAAAACCAAATACAATACTGAACAAAACAGGGAATAATCAACCCAGGTTCGAATGGGGAGAAGAACTGGGTCAGCACACCGATTACACACTACTCAGAGAGTACCAACAATGCGTGACCCAGAGCAAGGAAACAAAAAACCACCAAAAAGGTACAGGGCAAAAATGCTGAGTATGGTCAAATAAAGGGGAACACAATACACAGCGCCAATTTAAGTACATACACAGTCACCAAGAAAAGAGAAGGTGACTGGAACAAATGGACAACTACAGAGCATGGTGTTACGGAAAACAAGGCACATGACTCTATAATGAACCAACAGGGCATAAAAAAGAAATACTGAGTGCAGGCAAAGAAAAACCCACACACACGAATATATAAATACCCACAGTCACCTAAAGAAATGAAAGTGACTGGAATAAATGGATAACTGCAGAGCATGGTCTGAAAGGAAACAAAACATAACTCTACAATGCAAAAACGGGACTAAAAACATGGTACAAAGAATAAAATGCTGAGTATGTGAGATGGAAAACACAGCACTATAAAAACTTATCCACCAACAGGACAAAACATTACACCCGAGTGACCTTGATAACGATAAAAGAAAAAGTGACACCCGAGGTGTACGGCAGGCAGAGTCCAAAAATAGCCGAGATGGCTCCGGAGATCTCCCCGCCCATTGTCCAGCTGGCGAATCAGGGGAAGAGAAGTGTTCGGACGGCGAACTCCGGACCCAGATCCCAGGAATCCAGTCCACCGGCAGCCGAACCAGGCTGCCCAGAGGGAAACACAGACCAGTGGGGGGAACCAGATCACCAAACCGAAAGTTCTGTGGGTCGGGTCGTCGACCCGCATCACTCAACCACCAGGACCGTTGAGACGGGCGAAGGATCAGAGCGGATCCCGGTGGAAGAGGCTCTGGGGAGAGCCGATGACGAGGGCAGCGGGCGTCAGGCCGCAGGGAAACGGCCACCTCCTCACCGAACCTGGACAATACTGGGGCAGCACCCACGTCGGACCCCGATCGGGCCTCAGGCGAACCCACATTGGACCCCGATTGGGTCTCGGGCGAACCCACGTTGGACACTGCACCAGAACCGACCTCTAACGTTGAACCCGGACCCTCCAGCACCACGAGGAACAGCAGCTCCTCGCCGGTGACCCTGGAAGAAGGCTCAGAAGAGAAAACAGAACCGGGATCAGGATCACCGGCAGCGCCAGATCCCGGCGAGACGAGCTCAGACGCAGCGGGCGGCTGCACCCTGCTCGTCTCCCCTGGAGATAGGTTGAAGTGCTCAAAGATAAAAAGAGAGAAAAGAAAGGAGAGCACTCGCCTGATCTCGGGTTCTGACGCCGTCCAGGACTGCGAAGATCCAGGATCCGTCGTCAGGTCGTTGTCAGGCTCCCATCTAGCCGTGTCGGGCCCCGCAGCCAGCACGATGGTCAGAGCAGCTTGAGATTCCTCCGGCTCCGGTGACCCCGCCGACGATCCACTCGGCGTGAAGCCAGAAGAATCTCGTCCCGCTGGACCGAACCGCTCCTCCGTGGAGACCCGGGGACGCTCAATCGTCGGCGTAGACTCCACGCAGCAGTCAGTCCCCCTCCTCCGTCCGCAATGTAGCTGCGGAACCACAGGCCCTCTCCATATCCCACCACGTTGACCCGGAGCCGGGGACCGCTCGGCGGAGAGAGACACAGAGGATGCGGGATTAGGAATACAGGTTACAGCAGGTGGGGAGAGTTCAGGGAGCTGCGAACCCTGAACTTCTCCTCCAGGGATGTGACAGAGCAAATCATTAAGCAGGTGTGAAAAAACAATGACTTGCCTGCCCCCTGGAGGTTGAGTATCGCCTGCTGTAGTGGATTCTGCTTCTTCCTCTCCCCGCCCGGCGATAACGGAGGACCCCCCGGGGATTCGTCTGAGGATCGCTCGCGTTGTCTCCAGCAGAGAGCTCACCAGACCGGAATTCCAGGCACACACAGCAGTCAGGAAGCGCGTCGAGGAGGAGGGGAAAACAGCCGGGGTGAGCCAGCCCGAATGTCCAGGAATGACAGCGGGGAAATGAGGCTCAGGGAACGGGGCTGTAGAATCTCCACACAGACGAGGCGAAGAGGTGACAGCTGCGTGGGAGGAACTGTCCTGACGATGGCCCAGAACTGGATCCGGACGAGGTTCGTGCAGAGGTGACTCGGCGATGTGATGGCGGCTATTCCCGGGGAACGAAGCGAGGGGGAAACCCAGGATTCGTCGCTCCAGATTGGAGATCGAGGCGAGGAAAGCGCCGAGCACGGGAAAGCTTCGTAGCCCTGAAGTCCTCACCATCAATCTCACTGCCGCCGCCACATGCCTGAAGGTGGTGACAGGAAACACAGTAGAGCTCGCGACAGCCACTCGACCCCAGACATAACTGCTGTTAGCTGCGGCTCCTTGAAGGGAATCCCGAGTGACGTGGCGCAGGTCAGGGGAAGTCCTCTGGTTGGCGCGAACTCCCGGACTGGAATAGTGGCAGGAACGGGACTCCGAAGCGGGGAAAGACGTCGCCCACTTCGACTCCCTGCCGGGATTTCCATCCACCCCGTGGAGCTTCTCTTGCTGTGTACCTGCAGCGTCTATCCTGGCGCTGTCCTCCAGATGGTACAGAGAGTGAGGGTGACAGTCCAGGAGTTCCTCAGCACGGCCCGGATGCCAGCGTCTCGCGTTGGAGGCGTCGTGCAGGGTGAAGAATGTCCCGTCGACAGCCTCCGAGATGGACCTCAGCTCGTCGCCCTGGCGCCGGAAGTGACTCCTGGGAAACGGCATACTAGCAGCGCTGACACCCGGACAGAAAGGTACATTTCCACAGCGACTCACGGCCGCCGGCAACTCTTCTGGCTGCGACATACTGTCATATCCGGCTCTAGGGAGCCGGGCAATCAGAGCCAGGGACAAGCCAGTGAGTCGTGATGTTTTATTCAGGGTAAAGGGGAAGGGATGAGGAGAGCACAGATACTCATGCAGAGGTACACTCACAGGTTGCACAGCGCAGAGGTAAGCAGCTCGTACCGGACGTGGGGGTAACAAGACGTACATACTCACAGCGGGATACAAACACAGGAATGCTGCAAGAGTAGTAGCAGCTGACACCAGACGAAGGGGCTTCAGCTTAGCAATGTGTTTATGTCGCAGCCCCGAGTCATCGAGGCTGCTCCTATTTATCCTCATTGGCAGCGCCCCAGCTGATTAGGACTAATTGGCCCCAGCTGTCCATAATGCTGCCAGCTGGGAGCCTGCTGAGACGCTGCTCAATGGGAAGCAGGGATGAGGGAAAACATGGGCTGAGTGCCGAGACGGCATCTCAACCCATGGTGACAGCTATTAGCTAATTTGCAACTCTTGTCCCTGGATAGGCTTTAGAAAGGAGAAACAAGTAAAAAGAAAAAAAGGAAAGGAAAAGATAAAAAAAAATGAAAACAGAATAAACAATAACCACATACATCAATGCAAAAAAGATTGTAAATACATTATAAATACACAATTATAAATATTATAAATATTATAAATACACAATATAACAACCTGACTCACATTTGCCTATTTCAGGCCTCCCTCCCTTCATCACTCACTATAAACAAACACATTCATTCCTTCCCTTCATTCACTCTCACCCTGCAGACAATCATTTCATGCATGGGTACATTCTTGTTTATTTTTCAGCCAGTTTTTAACCTTTTTAGTGAATGTTTTAAAGTCCGTTATTATTTTAATTTCATTTGGCATTGTGTTCCAGATGTGACTGCCCTTTATAGAGAAAGCTGTTTGTCCAAATGTGGTTCTGCGGTGGAATATTTTACAGTTATTGTTAACAGAACTCCTGGTGGCTCTGCTGCTGTCCTGTCTTTGGATGAAACCAGCAAGTGGCCCGGGTGCTGATTTATGGAAACATTTGAAAGTTAATTTCAGAAAACAGAGGTCAACGAAACTCTCAAAACTCAATAGGTTGTATTTTTTTAAAATATTACAGTGATGCCACCTAATGGGCTTTTTGTCCAAGATTTTTAGAGTTTGATTATATAATGAACCTACAGTATATGTCTTATTGTAGAAGGGGCTGCTTGAGCCCAGACTGTCAAACAGTATGATATATGAGAAAAAAACATAGAATGCATATACAGTACAGCTGCTTGGTATGGTATGTAATATCTAATTAATTTAAAGCAGTTCAGATTTTTTTTTTTACTGTATTTGAAATTTTCTTTATATGAAGATTAAATATGAGTTGAGGATCTAGTACAATGCCAAGGTATTTGAATTCTGTAACTAAACTGATGTCTTGATCATGTATATTAACTTTAAAACGTTGCAGGTTCCATTTTTTGATTGAAAAGCACATTGAAACTGTTTTCTGAAGGTTCAGCAATAGATGGTTCTGGAGGAGCCACTCTTGGACATCAACCATACTTGTAGACAGTACATCTGCAGCCTGTGCTGGAGTCTTGGCAGCTGTGTAAATAACTGCATCATCTGCATAAAGTTGGCATGTTGCAGCTGAGCAGTGCAGCGGCAAGTCATTAATAAAAATGCTGAAAAGTAAAGGACCAAGAATGGACCCTTGTGGGATACCCATGCGGTTGTTTAAAAATGAGGATTTATCCTGGTGAACTTTTACACACTGTTCTCTATTCTGGAGAAAAGATGCAAACCATTCTAATGTATCTGGAGAGAAGTTAAAAGATACCATTTTGGATAAAAGCAAACTGTGGTTTACAGTATTGAAAGCCTTTTTGAGATCTAGAAAAACAGCTCCTACCACATTACCCCTGTCCAAGGACTGTTTGACGTTTTCAATAAGGCAACAATTTGCTGTTTCTGTTGAGTATCCTGGTCTAAAACCAAATTGATGTGGATGAAGAAGTTGACTGTCTTGTAAATAGTCTATCAGCTGTGTAGCTACAACTTTTTCAAGAACCTTAGACAAGACTGGTAAAATAGAGATTGGGTGGTAATTGCATATATCGTCTTTACTGCCTGATTTATGAACTGGTATGACGACAGCTTTTTTCCAACCAGATGGAAATGTACTAGACCTAATGGAGAGATTAATGAGATGAGTCAGTGGTTTGATTAATATTTTGCTGTGCGTTTTGAGAAAGGAAGTGCTCATATTGTAGATATCATTAGTTTTTGAGTTTGACAGTGTTTTAACAATACCAGCAATTAACTCCTCATTTACCTCATCGATGTGAAAAGAATCTGTTGGAAGTATTGATTTTGTGTTGTTGAGCACATTTGGCAGCACAAAGTTTTTTGTTAAGTCTCCCACAGAGTCCACAAAATATGAAATAAATTCATTTGCCAATGTAGCCTTGTCACTGATGGTCTTGCCATTGATTCTAAGTTCCTTTACCCCCTTCTGAACATTTTTTTTTATTAGTTAAGTTATTTAAATGCCTCCATAGGGAACTGTTGTTACCCTTTGCAAGATCTATCAGTTTATTGTAATAAGATACTTTTGATTTTCGCAGCTCTTGTACCACTTTATTTCTTAAACTTTTGTACACAAGGTGATCATTTTGTAGTTTAGAGGTTAATGATGTTTTCACTGCAGAGTCTCGCCTCTTCATAAGTTTTCTTATTTCATTATTTAACCATGGTAGGTTAATCTTCTGTTGTCTACTTTTAATTTGCTTTGTAAATTTTTCTATGGACTTTGTAATTGTTGCAGTTATAAAATTACAACAATCATCTACTTCATATATTGACATGAGCTGCTCCCAATTTTGATTCTCTAAGTAATGTTCAAGCTCCTCATTTTTTGATTTGGGAAAAATAAAATTTGATTTGTCAATATCGACTCCCCCAAAATACTGTAGTCGCTTTTTAGTAAGTTTTCTGACAGCAAGAGCCATGTTATGATCTGAGAGACCAGTTACAAGATTATAGGTTCTGATTATTCGTTCTGGTTTATTAGCAAATACCATGTCAATAAGTGTTCTAGATTGTTTGGTTATCCTGGTGGGTCCTTTGATCATTTGTTGGTAATTAAATTTAGTCATGAGGCTTTTCAGTTTCTGTTTGTCCTTTTTATCAGACCAGTTGATATTAAAGTCACCATAAAATATTGTTTCTCTGCTCCTCTCAAGTTGTTTAACCAGATCACTTAATTCATAATAAAAACAAGAATTGATCCGGACGGGGTTCTCGCTGAGGCTTACCACAGGCATTGTGATGACGATTACTGGCAGAGGGCAAGGCGAAGGTGAGGTCAGGGAACCGCTGCTGCTGCACAGAGACAGAAGAATCAGAATCAGAATCAGAATCAGATTTATTGCCATTGTTCATGTAGTACACAAACTAGGAATTTGTCTCGGTGCAATGCTGCAACATTAAACATGATAAGATAAAAGAAATAAACTATACATGCAATAAGTGTAGAATAAGAGTAAGTGATACTGGTCAGCAGTTAAAATATATTAGCGAGCAGCAGATACTGTGGAGAACCATATAGTGCAGTTGGTAATGCAGGAAGAAAACAGTGATGATTGACATGAGTCTGGTTGAGCTGCTGTACATAGTGCACGAGAGTCAATAAGTCACTTAGTGTTCAGCAGTCTGATGGCAGAGGGGAAGAAGCTGTTCATGTGACGGGAGGTTTTAGTCTGGATGGACCGAAGTCTTCTACCTGAGGGGAGGGGGGCAAACAGTACGTGACCAGGGTGTGAGGGATCGGCTATGATCCGGCCAGCACGCCTCCGGGTCCTGGAGATGTACAGATCCTGGAGAGATGGGAGCTTGCAGCCGATCACCTTCTCAGCAGTGCGCACGACGCGCTGCAGCCTTAGTCTGTCCCTGGCAGTGGCTCCTGCGTACCACACAGTTATGGAGGTGGTGAGGATGGACTCGATGATGGCTGTGTAGAACTGCACTAACATCTTGGTGGGTAGCTTGAGCTTCCTCAGCTGCCGCAGGAAGAACATCCTCTGCTGGGCTTTTTTGATGAGTGAGCTGATGGTCGGCTCCCATTTGAGGTCCCTGGTGATGGTAGTCCCTAGGAAGCGGAAGGAATCAGCAGTGGTGATGGGAGAGCCTGTGAGGGTGAGGGGGTGCAGAGGGGATGTGACTTTCCTGAAGTCTACAATCATCTCCACTGTCTTCAGAGCGTTCAGCTGCAGGTTGTTGTTGTTGCACCAGGACGCCAGCTGGGCCACCTCTCTTCTGTAGGCGGACTCGTCGCCGTTGGAGATGAGCCCGATGAGGGTGGTGTCGTCCGCAAACTTGATCAACTTGACAGACTGGTGGCTGGAGGTGCAGGAGTTGGTATAAAGGGAGAAGAGTAGGGGGGGAAGTACACAGCCCTGGGGTGATCCGGTGCTGATGCTAGTAGAGTCTGAGACAGTCTTTCCCAGCCGCACATGCTGCCTCCGGTCCATCAGGAAGTCGGTGATCCACCTGCAGAGGGAGTCAGGCACGTTGAGCAGGGACAGCTTGTCCCGGACCAGAGCGGGGCGGATGGTGTTGAATGCGGAGCTGAAGTCCACAAACAGGATCCTGGCGTAAGTTCCCGGGGAGTCCAGGTGCTGCAGGATGGAGTGGAGGGCCAGGTTGACTGCGTCATCTACAGACCTGTTGGCTCGGTAGGCAAACTGCAGCGGGTCCAGGAGAGAGGTGGTGATGGACTTGAGGTGGGGCAGGACCAGGCGCTCAAAGGACTTCATGACTACAGAGGTGAGCGCTACAGGTCTGTAGTCATTAAGTCCAGTGATCCGTGGCTTCTTGTGGACAGGGATGATGGTGGAGGATTTGAGGCAGGTCGGCACGTGGCATAGCTTAAGGGAGGAGTTAAAAATGTCTGTGAAGACAGGAGCCAGCTGTTTCGCACAGAGTCTCAGGGTGGAGGGAGACACGCCGTCCGGACCGGGGGCCTTGCGCGGGTTCAGTCTGGAGAACTGTTTGAGCACGTCCTGCTCACTGATGATAAGGGCAGGGGGGGAGGAGGGGGGTGGTGCCTTTAATGAAGTAGGGATTGTGGAGGCTGTGGAGCTGGAGGGAGGGGGGGAGTTGGACACAGATGACGAGGTGTCAAAACGGGCATAGTGTTGGGACAGTCTTTGACAAAGGGCTTTGTCATCCTGACCTTTAGGAGCCTGAGGCCGATAGTTGGTGATCTGCCTCAGTCCTCTCCACACAGAACCTGAATCATTAGCAGTGAACTGCTGCTGGAGTCTCTCAGAATACACAGATTTAGCTCTCTTCAGCTCTCTGTTAAACCGGTATTTAACCTCCCTGTAGCGGTCCCTGTTTCCACTTTTCAGCGCTGCTTCCTTCTCCTTCCTGATCTGTCTGAGCTTAGCTGTGAACCAGGGTTTGTCATTAGAGTAACTCACCCTGGTGCGTGATGGAAGAATGTCCTCTTCACAAAAGTGGATATATGAGTTCACAGTGTCCGTATAATCATCCAGATCATGCGTGGCTCGTTTAAACATGCCCCAGTCAGATATTTCCATGCACGTTTCCAGCTTCTCCTCAGCTTCACTGGTCCGTTTCTTCGTAGTGCTCACGACAGGTTTAGTGAGCTTCAATCTCTGTCTGTATGTGGGAATGAGGTGAACCATCACGTGATCAGATAATCCCAGCGCAGCGCGGGGAACAGCGCGATATGCGTCTTTCACTGTGGTGTAACAGTGATCCAGTGTGTTTAATCCTCTGGTGGGGCATTTAATAAACTGTTTGTAGCGGGGGAGATCGTGGCTCAGATTGCTCTGATTAAAGTCGCCAGCCACAATAACCAGAGAGTCTGGAAAAATCCGCTCTGTGTGTTGAATGTGATCCGCGAGCACGCGCTGAGCTTCGCGCGTGTCCGCGTCGGGAGGGACGTACACAGCGATGAGGATGAAAGAAGCGAACTCCCGTGGGGAATAAAAAGGCTTGCAGTTAATAACAAGAAATTCCAGGGCGGGAGAACAGTGTTTGGAAATCACCGTTACATCAGAGCACCAGCTTGCTGTTGATGTAGAAGCAGACTCCGCCTCCTGTGGTCTTGCCGGAAAGCTCTGTGTCACGATCAGCACGAAACAGCTGGAAACCCTCGAGGCGCAGCGCGCTGTCCGGTGTGTTTTCCCTGAGCCAGGTCTCAGTAAAACAGAGGGCAGCCGAGGAGGAGAGGTCCTTAAAACGCATCAGCAGTCTCAGTTCATCTACCTTGTTAGAGAGAGAGTTGGTATTGGACAGAAATATCCCAGGCAGCGCCGTGCGCGTGCCTCTCCTGCGAAGCCGCACGAGAGCGCCCGCTCGTCTTCCTCTCTTTCGCCGTCTCACTTTTCGAGCCAAGCAATGAACCAGATCGGCGGCAGGAGCTAAAAAAACTGGGAGAAGGTCCGTGGGAGTGAAAGTCCTGATATTTAGAAGTTCTTCACGGGTATAAGTGCAAGCAGACACACAATTGACAAAAACAAACAAAGGGCGCAGCGAAGCACCATGTCGACCACTGTGGGCCCCATCTTGGATCATCAGAAGCCAGCAATTGGGCATATTCAGGATAATTATGGAGCTCCGGGTTGAGCTCCACCAGCCTAACTGCTGCCGTAACATGCTTTATGATTTCAGATGGATGGGAAGCAGAGCAAGCCGCAGCCACACGGTCCTGGAGGATCACAGCAGTCCACTGCGTCTCCTCTGAGGGAATCCCGGCTGACGTCATCCTCCGCTGGGAACGACCCTTGGGTGACGTGGACTCCTGGGCTGGATGGGCGACAGGAACTGGATCCCGAGGCGAGGAACGGGTATGCCTCACCCTCGGCTTCCTGCCGGAGTTCCCCTCCGGTCCATGGGTCCTCTTCCGGAGAACTGTAATCTCTGCCATCCTCTTCCTTACCTCGGCGTGGTTGGCGTGGTGAGGATTGCCGGAAATAGCCGCCTCTGCGAGGTCCAAGTACCAGTGTGTGTCGTCGGGAATGATGCCATTGCGAGCATTGGAGAGCAGGCCATCTAGATCTATCAGGAATACGATCAGTCTGTAACCCAAGTCTAAAGAGTAGCACTCTCTGGGCGATGCCATCTCCAACACGCTGGTACACGGAAAACAGGGAAAAACAACAAGCCCAAAAACAAACTCATGGTGACCAGCGTCTCCTTTGGGCTGCGACCTACTGTCAACGATGGCCCTCATGAGCCGTCAATAAGATGCCGATAGCCAGCCAATGAGTTTATGTGTTTTATTAACAGAAAGACAACGACAAAATAATGAGCCATGTGGGGCAAAAACACGAAATATACACATGAAAATAAGAACACAGACTATGAGGAAATACACTCACTGAGAGTGGGACATATCAGGAATCTGAGACGGAATTTTAACTAGGGAATGTTTGACGAATGATTGACGAGGTCGCAGCCCGGAGTAACCCGAGCTGCTCCCTTAAATAGGGCTAACAGATGAATCAGCTGATGAGAACGTCATCAGCTGATTGAATTCCAGCCATCCCTGCAGAGCTCGATTCTGACAGCTGGAAGCCCCGCCGAGACGCTGTCACAATAAAATCCCGGAGGCCATATGGTACACCTGAGAAGAGAACGGGGAACTACCGGACAACCTGAGCGCAGACAGAGTCAGCGCTCGGACCATGACATCAACACCCCGAACCTTAATTCCAGTTTTATTTCAGTTAATTGCCCAGCCCTATTTTCTATCATGAGATCATTCTGTTTGGTTCCCCAGGGCCATCTGTCTCATCAGCTCCCAACAACATTCAGCTGTGTTGCCGTTAGCCTGCTAACTTATCCTAGCTGAATGTGAATGCTAGCACAAGCATTCATGGTCTCCTAGAGATGAAAAATAACCATAAGTGTTAATTTAAATTTTCATCTATAACATTTTTAAATGACAACAAACTATAATATCAAGCCGATTAAATGTCAAACTGCAGCGACTGTGTGGATTTTTGTTCTGTGAGGCCTTCACATCCACTTAGTTCCACCCTCAGGTGAGCAGAACGCTGCACCCAGGCATCACTAATGGAACGTGTCGGCTGTAACAGACACGGTCCACTGCTCTTTGTTTATTCAAAATAACAGCCTTAATTACTGTTAAAATGACAATCCTTAATTCTTACTTCCAAAGGTCTTAATACCACACTGAGAAAACTGAATCAGCAGAACAGCACTCATTAAAATTGTAAAATATTACTTTTTTAAGGAAAATTTCCAGTTTTTTTTCCCTCATAAATTTGTGACCAAGATTTGGGAATATCTTCAAACAAACTTACAACATTTTTACTTGAATTTGCTACTTTTCCCCTCAAAGTTTTAACCATTTTTATGATAAATATGATTTTTTTCCATCTAAATTTGACTTTTCACATAAAATAGAACCTTTTTTCATGTCAGTTTGCAACTTTTTCCACATAATTTTGCATTTTTCTCCACATATCTGGGACTTGTTCCCACATAAATTTCTATTCTGTTTTGTGTAAGTATTTCTGAGGTTTGTGTGGAGAATATTCTGGGTAGTATTTGTCATTATGTTGATGCATTGAAATAATAATACACCTCCAGTTCCAGAAAGGAAGCAAATTTGTCCACTTTAATTTTAATGAGTATGAGAAACTTGAGAAAGTACTAATTTAAGGTACATTATATAGAAAAAAATTGCTTAAAGTGTGATTAATCGTGATTAATCATCATCTTTGGAGATTAATTGTGATTCAAATTTTTAATTGATTTTCACCACTAAAATTTTCAAACAATCAACTGTGACCTCTTAACTTTTTTTTGGTTTGTTTGTGCACTTGTTTACTTGCTTATTAAAGCAAATATCTAATCAGTTATCCACAGGGCAGCATTTAGTCATGCAGACATGGTCATGATGAGCTGCTGAAGTTCAAACCAAGCATCAGAGTAGAGAAGAAAGCTGATTTCAATGACTTTGGAAGTGGCATGTTGTTGGTCTGAGTATTTCAGAAACTGCTGATCTACTGGGATTTTCACACATCTCTAAGGTTTACACAGAATGGTCTAAAAAAGGTAAAATATCCAGTGAGCAGCAGTTCTCTGGGGTCAAACACCTTGTTGATGTCAAAGGTCAGAGGATGGTCAGACTGGCTCGAGCTGACAGTAACTCAAATAACCACTCATGACAACTGGGATGCACAGGAGAACATCTCTGATAGTACAACACATTGACCCTTGAAGCAGATGGGCTACAGCAGCTGGAGACCTCAACTGGTGCCACACCTGTCAGCTTAAGAACAATGTTTTTTGAATCTTCTGTTGGAAAAACATTTCCTGGCCTGAGACAATGTTGTGCTGCAACATTGGGATGGTAACGTTAGAGTTTTGTAATGTTTGACTGTGCACATGCCCTATGGCTGCCTTTCAGTTCGCAAGAGCAACTTGAGGCATTCTTGAGAATTGAGCTGCTTTTCTGTTGTTTGATGGCCCTAGAGTTCTTATGTTTTTCATAAGGGTTTCATAAGCCTTGGAATCTTCCTACAGCATACTTGCTGCCACCTTACGAAAATTTTGTGCAATTCACGGTGTTCTCAAGTCATTGATAGCAACATCTTATGGCTTTCAGCACATTTTGTTGGCACAAATGTCACATGAATGACGTGCTTCCGCCTTATGAGCGCCCCACTACCGCCTTACACAATGTCTGTATGCAAATGGGGATTTGTAAAGCGTTTCTTTCGACCACAGCAAGGGGCCATCAAGAACAACTTAAGATGTTCTTGAGGCCAACATCTTGCGTAGTTTGTGCGTTGTTCCTATGGCATTCATATGGTCCCCATATGATGTTGGATTTTTATGGGGCGTTTGTAGAAATCTTGGACAAGACCATCGACCTGGCCATGAACTTACAGAAGGTCTACGAATGCTTGGTTTTCCTATGGCCGTCTTAAGAAGGCCATACAAAATGGTCCAAAAATCATTTGTACAGTGTTTGCAGCAGTTTCCAAGGGTATTTGTGACTGTAGCTTAACTTGGCTCCGTCTTTCACATTCTCAGCATGTGATAACCTTATCCTCTCAACCTCTCAACCTCTACCTCGACCTGGAGAAATCCGCACTGAAGTTCAAGTGCAAAGACACCCATGCCTTTTGAATCTGCACAGCTTTATAACTCTTGGCTGTTTGGAGTGTCACAGTGTGTGTTGTATGTCATTAAATCCTGATTACGAAACAGAATCCATCAGAGTGGTGGCCTGGTGGTAAGGCATCTGCCCCACAGCTGGGAGGTTGTGGGTTCAAGCCACAGTCGGGTCATATCAGAGACCAAATAAAAATGGTACTTCCTGCCTTCTAGCTTGGTGCTCAGCATAATAGAATGGAGGAAGGAAAAGTTGTTTGCGATGGCACCTTGCATGGCAGTGGCCCCTCTGATTCTAGATGTGATTAACATTGTAGATAGGAGAAATGTAATTTTGTTCTACTGTACGTGATGGACTGAATGGCAATAAAGTTGGCTTCTTTTTCTTCTTCAAATTGTGCTCATCTTCGCTCCACTCCCTAATGCCAATTGAATAAATTACAACTGACTGCACAGGAGGAGCTGCTACATGCCTTGGTCGGCAGGTTTGGGAGACAAAGGGCCAGGTTTCACCTGCCAACCATCCACTTCATGAATGTTTGACTGACAGATGGCATTTTACATCTTCTGTTAGGAATTTAGCTATGCAAACCTCGCAGCAGCAGGGTTCCCACGCCACAGAAGAAAAGGTGCATGTGAGAGTTACATTAAAAAGGGATGCAAACGTGCATCAGTGTGGGAACTGAGGTCAGAAAAATGAAAAGCGTTCTTAATCACAGTACAGTTATATTTTTATTCCTTCAACACTTGTGTCCTCTCTGACTTCCCCTTTGCAAAACAGTTCACACGCAGATGCAAAAAACTAAAAATGGCAATTTGAAATAACTGGTTGGTTGAAGCCTTATAGCAGCCATCTCTCAAGAACTCCCCACGGACTCAGAAGTGGTGCTAACAGCAGGGATTGTAACAGTTAGTCCTTTCATCAAACCTTGATTTCTAGGATGACCCAGTGACAGCTGCGAAAGGGCAGCTGACAATCAGGGAAAGACCTGATGAAGGCCTGGAGAGACTTCTAACAGGACGGAATAGACCCTAACGGGGCTGGTGTGGGTTAGCGGCTCATACCAGCAGGACCCATTGCTGATTAGCGTTCTTGGATCCACCCATCATTGCTACAAAGTTCAAAGAGGAAGATCCCCCCCCCCCCACATGAGCTGCGAGAGTGAGGATGCAAGATGACCCATCATGGATGGATCTTTTGGTAACAGACCATGGAATGGAACTGAAAATGAATACAACAACCAGTACCACAGCTGATGAACCATTAATTCTGGCAGGACAAAGCTGCAGAGCTGCGTATGTGGCTGGTCAAAGCTAACAACAGAGAGGGGCCCTAAAATCCACCAGGGCAGAAAAAAATACCTCGGTGAGCTCAGCAAGAGGCCTCGCATTGACCAGTACTTCTCAGGAGGTAGGCCAAGTCAGTCGAGTGAAGCCCAGAGCAGGGCAACCCCCATATCAGCACCTCTGATGAGGTTCAGCTTTGCATGGACCCTCAGAACTCAGAACTCAGAACTCAGAACTCAGAAAGAATTTATTGCCAAGTACATTAACAGATTCTGATAACATACGAGGGATTTGACTTGACACAGAAAATGAACCTGCATTTCCGGTGACGCGGCGGCATCTGAAACGCGCCTGCCAACAGAAGGGTACAGGTGGCATAAGAATAATACAATAGGAAGGAGCAAAAAAAATCCTTGATTTCAGAATAGTGGTCACATATGATCAATATTATGATTACAAAGAAAAAAAAAGCCCTCAATGCACAATCAGCAGACCAAAAGTTCACAAGACACAGAGAGAGCAGTGTGTGAGTCATCTTTATCGTCAGTTGTGTGGATCAGTATGAGTGTAATGTTGAAGTGTGAGTGTTGTATCAGTTAAGAACAACAAGGACTCTTTGGCAGGAGATGTTGTGTCTAACTGCTGGCAGTTTTTTGTCCTTGGCCATGCAGCTGCCTGTCCGAAGGCCATGAGCTCAATGTTTTGAAAAACACAGACTGCAGATTGATCAGGAGGATTTTTGTGAGGGAGCCGGATTAAAGCCGAATGGTACTGAACACAGAGAAAAACTTTATATTCTCTTACAGATTCAGTACTTAATCCTTCATTGCTGGGAGTTGAGTCCATCGTGGATAGACCTAAGCGTAATCATGATGTAATCCACCTTCCGAGACAGTTCTCCATTTGTCGCTATCAGGGTCTTCTCCATTTTTTCAATTTGATGGATGAACCTCGCCTGGCCAGCATTTTGATAGGTTCTATCCATCTTCAACAATTTGCGGTACACCAGGACAATCCCAGATCCAATCAGAACGATCCCAATCACCATTACTACGAAGACGTACAAATCTTCTACATCTTCGATAAAAAGATTAGTCAGGCACAAGAGCTTCCAATTACTTGTCTCCCGTAAATAGCCCGCTGGAGCCGTTCCTGCTGGGCAAACAACCTCCCCCGGGGCACTTTTCCTCGTTGAAAAGATAGTGTCAATTGCGTTCAAAGCCCAGCTTATTAATTCCATAATTTCTTTCTTTCGATAATCAGCAGTAAGACGCAGACAGACAACAGCAAGCTGGGATCCAGTTAGTTTGGGGAGGAGGAAATGAGTCGGGAGCAAGAGAGAAGAGAAAAGGCGTCTGCTCTCTTTGGAGGCGGAAGTGAGAAGGCCCTCCTGCAGTCTCCAGCCCAGAGCCCAACCAGTCACAGACCCGGGCTTGATCAACCTGTGGTGGGTCTGCCTCAGTGGGGGGTGTTGCATTAGCGGATTCCAGCATCAGGGCGGCTTGTAGAGTCGTCAGCATCAGGGGAATTCCAGCATCAGAACATCAAAGGATTCTGGCATTTGATAGTCTATGACATCATATTGGATGTCTAAGACATAGAGGATGTCTATGGGATGTCTAGGATACCATATAGTTTGCATAGGACATCACCATTTCCTATGATCTATAGGCTATCAAACGCTGATCATTGTAGCCAAGAAGATCTGTTGCTGGCTGGAAAAGAAAAGGAGAGATACCATCTGGGCTTTTAGGGTAAACAGCTAAACGGCAGGACACACACCTAAGCTAGATCAGCCTGTGGTGGGCCTGCCTCAGTGGAGGGTGTCTTGTGATAAATGGTCGAAGCACCCTGTGATGCCAAGGTACACAACTGACGATGTGTCCCGGTGGTGAAGCCTTATAGTAGCCATCTCTCAAGAACTCCCCACGGACTCAGAAGTGGTGCAAACAGAGGGGATTGTAACAGCTAGTCCTTTCATCGAACCGTTGTGTAGCATACATGAACACTTAAGTAAAAATTGTATCTCAGGGCATTTTCACACTTGAAAGTCCACACCAAGGTCTGGATGAAGATTTATATTTTTGTTACATTTGTCTCCATTTTGTCCGGTTATCTTAGATTTGATTTCATACATCTCCTTTTTCAAGTGAACAAAACAACTTAACGTGGCACACCTGCATCTTGTTGTGCTGTTAGCACAGACCAATAGTTAGCCAACATGCCACTCACCCTCCAGGGTGTTTTCTGCAGCTCTGGACACATCGGTAATCATACTTTAAGTGTAAACTGGTTCAGCCGCCATCATATTAGTGGGTGAGGTAGTTTAGCGAGGCTAGAACATTATCCAGGTCTTCATTAAAAAGGCCATTTGAGCTTTTCATCAGCTGTCATCATTTTCAGGTTGCTCCTCCTTTTTTTCAAAAACTCTGTCTCATCCTCACTGAAAATATCTGGTAAGTTTTGCATTAATAGGATTTTTTAAGTAACTGTTTATGCTTCTAATGGCCTTATTTCCTGTCTCGAAGTATTACCATGGATTATTTTCCCTCTTATCAGCTGCCTGAACTTCCTGTGTTTGGTCCAAAACTCTGAACCTTTCTTTCACACTATAAATTTTGGCTTGTTGGTATGGATCATAGTTCAGGGGAGGTTTCACCCTGTGTTCCTGGTTTGTGTTTTGTTTTAGTTATTAATTTTTTTTGCCATGGTGCAGCTTTTGGTTTTAGTATTCATGCCTTGGTTTTTATTTTCTAAATAAATCTATGTTTTTTTTCAGTTCACTCTTAATTTACAGTGCTGTGAAAAGCATTTCCCCCCTTCCTGATTTCTTATATTTTTGCTTGTGTCACACTTAAATGTTTCAGATCAGACAAATTCTAGTATTAGATGAGGATAACCTGAGTAAATGCAGTTTTTAAATGATGATTTTATTTATTAAGGGAAAAAAGTTATCCAAACCTATGTGGAAAAAATAATACCCCCCCCCCCCTCCTTACATCATGAATTAACTGTAATTAATCACATTTTTTTAGATGAATTCATTTACACTAGCCACAGCCAGGCCTGATTACTGCCAGACCTGTTGAATCAAGAAATCACTTAAAGAGAGTCTGTGACAAAGTGAAGTAGGCTAGAAGATCTCAAAAAGCAAAACATCCTGCTGGGATCTAAAGAAATTCAATATAAGATGAAAACCAAAAACCCAGAAAAAACAACTTAACCCAGTTTTGACACTGGTCCATGATTCAACAATCAGAAAGAGACAGGGGCCAGAAATGGCATCTATGGGAGAGTTCCAAGGCCAGAACCACTGCTGAGCAAAAAGAACACAAAGGCTTATCTTGTGGTGATGTGAAAATGACGAGGCAGAGTTCTCTCTCAAAGTCAGTTTTATTCACAGCACCATCATCTCAAAGCAGAAAAAAGAGACTGACACAGTAAACTCTCGTCCTTAAATATCAGGAGCTTCACACTTCACAGATCACATGTCACACAGACCACCTTGACATGGTTTAGGACCCAGGAGACAGACACTGACATGGGCAGATTGTGACAATAATCTCTTTATTGAATTGTGAGAGTGTGTAGTGCGTGAGTGAGTGCAAGTATTGTGTTCTGGTCACTGGAACTGAGCAACCCGGACGGAGACCCGGCAACCCTGTAACACACAAGCAGATACAATTATCGCTGTACAGTACTCGTGGGTAACTGTAAGAGAAGGGGCTTACTTGGGCAAGGTGCAGGGGGCGTCCTGCTGAATTCCAGCGGCCGTGCAACGTGGAGGTGAAGGTGTCCGTGGCCGTGCTAGTGAATCCACCCGTGACTGTGACGAGGGGAGTTCCAGTGATGATGACTGCAGTGATTCCACTGACCGTGATGATGACTGTTCAGAGGATGGTGAGGATAGCGATTCCTCTGACCGTGGCGATGACAATACTGATGATTGCGATGACAAGGATTCCACAGATCCTGGTGACGACTGTTCCTGCAACTGAGATAATAACAGTTCCTGCAGCTGAGGACCAAGACGTACCGATAGTCGAGGTGGTAGCGAGGAGCTACGTGGATGAGGTGGCGTTGCCCCGTCGGCTGGGGTAGCTGGTCCGCCACCTGGGAGGTCCACCTGTGCACAGGGGTTAAGACAAGGGGTAGAGTAACAAATAGTTCTCTTACGTGGTAGTACTTGACGAGAGGTTCTTGACGAGGCTCGAGAGCGGAGCTCTGGTTCATACTCCGACGAGGAGGACAGACGACTCCGTGACGGGCTGTCAGCAACGCTGGCTTTTAACAGCCGTTGATTGGCACCTGTTGGTCTGTGCGCAGCTGGAACTGATGACACCAATGACGGCCCAGAGGCCGCCATGACACACCTTGCATTATAAAGACAGTCACAATGCATTTCTCTCCATGATATCACTTCCACTGTCTCCAATGCATCCTTTCCTTAATCCTTTAATTGAACCCCCCACAGTCTCAAGCCTTGCATACCAAGGCTAAGATTCCTGCAGCTTCCTGCCTTTGTTCTGACCTAAAATGTGAGCCACAAAACAGGTCCCATGTGTGTGTCCACCACAATCTCACAGTTGCCAAAAAACATCTTGATGATCCCCAAGACTTTTGAGAAAATATTTTGTGGACTGATGAGACAAAAGCTGAACTTTATGAAAGGCATGTGACCTGTTACATCTGATGTAAAACTAACAGCATTTCATAAACCTAACCTTTTCCAGACTGATAGATCTCAATTACTTTGTTTCTCATTTGTTCCGGAATTTCTTAGGACTGCAGCGTGCTGTCTAGCTTTTGAGGATCTTTTGGTCTACTTCACTTTGTCATGCAGATCCTTTTTAAGTGATTTCTTTATTGAGAACAGGTGTGGCAGTAATCAGGCCTGTGTGTGGTTAGAGGAATTGAATTCAGCTTTTCAAAGATGTAATGAACCACACTTAATTTATGTTTTAACGGGGGGCAATCACTTTTTCACACAGGGCCATGTAGGTTTGGATTGTTTTTATCCTTAATGATAAACACCCTCATTTTAAAACTGCATTTTGTGTTTACTTGTCTTATCTTTTTTCTAATATTTAAATTTGTTTGATGATCTGAAACATTTAAGCGTGACAAACACACACAAAAAAATGAGAAATCAGGAAAAAGGCAAACACCTTTTCACACCACTGTATGTCAAACCTTGTTTTTGTTTTTATTTGCATTTTTTAACATTTATTTTAGCCATTTAAGTGGGAATGAATGTGATGGGAGGTGTCCTAAAAAAGATGGGGGTGTCCTAATTTGTTCATCGCTATTTGTTTATATTTTAAAGAAAATTTGAAAAAAAAAAGTCTTTAATCCATTTTTAGTTGTTTAGTTGTATTACATGAATCTCCCAGTATTTTTAACATTGATATTAAATATACATTTGCCCAAATATGTTAAAAAAAAACCCACACAGGCTTATACCCAGTGTCCTAATTGTTTTATGACTGTATATATTGGCTAAAGGTTAAATTTCATCATCAACACAGGTTTAAAAGATACAGTATTTCCAAATAGTCAACAAAAAACTTGCTTTGAATATTTCATACCAAAAATCTGATAAAACATTACAGGGTAAACTGTCATTTCTTTATTGACTCTACTTAATGATCAGATTCTGGGCACTTAAAAAAAAGCATCTGTAACCAACACATGCTAAAGAATTGTTATTTCATTCAGCAATGACGTTCAGAAAAAAAGGCTGGTGTTCAGCTTTGAGTCTGGTCTCAGTCTACGTCCACACAAACAGCTCCTTCATAAGCAGACAAACTGTGGGTGAAATGAGGGCTGCATGGAACAATGTTTCCCTGATAAACAGCTGCTGCTCATCTGTTTAGCCTAACAAGAATACTGTTATGCACCCATGAGGCGTGGGACTGTGAATCGGGGGGGGGGGGGGGGGGGTGTCACATTAACTCTCCATGTTTTGCTTTCCAGGCATCTGAGGACTGTAACAATGATGTGTGTTACTGATGTAGTACAACACCAAACAAGCATTTAAAGGGGTCATTGACTGAAAAATGGTGTGTTTGTCGGTTTTAATGTTATGGTTCGAGCGCCGATCTCGCCCGCGCTCGAGCCATGCACTATTTTATCCCTTCTGACGGCTGTGTGCCCCTTTTGGCTCTCCAAGCCTTTATTGTGACAGTGCTCGGAGGGGCTTCCAGCTGTCAGAGCTGTCAGCTGAGCCACATTTCGCCTCATCAGCGGCTCCCTACTTAAGAGGGCAGCTGGGAGCGAAATATGCAGCAGTCTCATCAGAAACTTCCCCTTGTTTGACGTTAGCGAGCATTCCTCTGTTCGGACATTGACCATTATTCTCTATGATCGTAAGTGTGCCTCTTTGTGTATCCGTTCTTCCCTGTCATGGACTGTATTTCATTGTAGTGAGTTTTAGCCCCCCATGGCTTTTTTTTTTTTTTTTTTTTTTTTTTTTTTTTTTTTTTTTTGTTACTTATTTGTACCCGTAGGTAGACTTGGTTTGCAGTCTGGTGACAAGCCACTGGCTGCTGGTCGCTGCGTGCGCGAGCGCCCTAAACCTACATGTTTTTGGTGTGCGGGAGGAAACCGGAGAAATCCCGGAGTAAACCCGCGCAACACGGGGAGAACATGCAAACTCCACACAGCTCACTGTTGGTCGGGGGCTGGGATCGAACCCACGATCTCATGATCCCCGCGGTCCCCCGGCCGAGGGTAAAACTGTGCTGCCACAGTGCTAAACCACTGCGCCACCGTGCAGCCCTTGTAGGCTTGTTATTTTGTGTCCTTTTCTGTTCCTTTAATAAAACTGTGCAAACTCACCGGTGATTTGTGGCGTCTTATGATGGCTCGTGAGGGCCATCCATGACAGTAGACTGCCGCCAGACTGAGACGCCTATCGCCATGAGTTTGCTGTGGTTGGAGTTTTTTTCCCTTCGCTTGGGCTTGTGTACAGTATGTCTGCCCTTGAGCGTGGGTTCTGCCCTGAGTGGTTCCAAGAGGTCGACGGCTATCTGGCTAAGGCCCATAGTCTCATGCCCACTCCAGCGGCAGGTGACTACTTGTTCCTCGCCCATAAGGCCTTACTGAAATATCACCTCACCTCCTGTCCGGAAGGAAAGGAGAGAGTAACATGGATTGTGGCACAGCGTGCGTTAATTGTAGAGACGGCCAAGGAACCTTCTCCTTCTCCCTCGAGTAAAGCGTCCGCGACGAGATTGGAGATCCACTGACTGGAGGGAAACCCTGGCAGGAGGCCGACGGAGAGGTATCCCCACTCCACGTTTCGGAATTCAGCTCCTGTCACCCATCCAGCCCCGGCGCTATGTGTTCCTGGTCCCCTCGCCTCACCATCAGTCAGTAAGCATCGTCGCCATGTCACAACTAGGCCCCAGCGAGAATCCCGTCCGGATCCAGCTCCGGGTCGTCGGAGGAACCCAGCCTCCCAGTCAGCTGTGTCTTCCACGTCACAACAGGAAGGAATCCCCACAGTCGCTTCCTCCGGGTCAGCTGTCCCAGCTGTTCCGTCAGCTCCCCGTGCCTGGATCGCCTTGGCTGTGGCCCCCTCCTCCTCAACGTCATCTCTGGCTGCTGTGAGTGCTGCAAGTCGTGCTTCGGTGAGGCCCGTCTGCAATCCACCGCGAGCGGCTCCTCCTCGTCTTCCCGAGGGGCCTGCCCTCACCATCCGGAGGGGAAAGGGAAGAACTCTACAGCAGGCACCATCCATCCTCCGGGAAACAGGCAAGTGCAAGTTCATTTTTCTCCCCATAGTTGTGATTTGCCTTGTCTGACTCCTGGGGGTGGAGTTCGGGGTTCGCAGTCCCCCGAGCTCCCACCACCTGCTGTAGCTTCTGTCATTAAACCTGCTGCATCTGTGTCTCCCTCCGCTGAATGGTCCACAATGCCAGGCCTACGTCGCCAGACGAGGAGGGGGCCTGCGGTTCTGGAGAGCCTGGTTCCAGCCCCGCAGCCACGTCATGGGCAGAGGAGGAGAGCGGACTGCAGCGTGGAGCCTGCGCCGACGACGAAGCGTCCCCGGGTCTCCACAGATGAGCGGTCCAATCCAGCGGGTTGAGGGTCCCCTGCCACCACGCTGTGTGGGTCGTCGGCGTGGACGTTAGCACTGGAGAGTCCTCAGGCTGCAGAGACCATCATGCCGGCTGCAGAGCCCGCCCCAGCCGAGTGGGAGCCAGATAACGACCTTCTTCGTCCTGAGCCCGGGTCATGGAAGTTCTGGACGGCAACAGAACTCGAGTGCAGGCAAGTGCTCTACTTTGTTTTCCTTCTTTCCATTTTAGAGCATTTTTGCCTGTCTCTCGGGGAGACGAGCCAGGGGCAGCCGTCCGCTGCACCCGAGCTCGTCTCGCTGGGCTCTGTCGCTACCAGTGATTCTGAGCCCAGTTCTTTCCCTTCTCCCGAGCCTTCTCTCAGGGTCACCGGTGCGGAGCCAATCCCGGTCGCTGTGCTGGAGGTTCCGGGTTCGGGGTTGAAGGTCGTTACTGGTGCTGCACCGACCGAATCGGGGTCCATTGCGAGTGCAGCCGAGACCCAATCGGGGTCCATCGCGGGCGCAGCTGAGACCCAATCGGGGTCCGACATGGGTGCAGCCGAGACCCAATCGGGGTCCGTCGTGGGTGCAGCGCCGGTGTGGTTCAAGGTTGGTGAGGGAGCTGCAGACCCTCTGCCGCCTGACATTGGACTGGCTCATCATCATCATCATCTTCATCGTCACCGTCATCATTCCAGCTCATCTCCACCGGGGGCTGTTGGGGTTCTCAACATTCGGCCCGGCTCTCCCTCGTCTTTCCCTTCTCCAGGGAGGCCGTCTCCAATTGTTCCCTCATGGTCCTGGTGGCTGAGTGATGCGGGTCGGCCACCTGGGGAGCTGTCTCGCCGGTTCGAAGTTCTGGGTTGGCCACCCGACGTACGGTGCTTCCTAATGGGCAACCTGGTTCGGCCACCGGAGGTTCTGACTTTCCGGGCCTGGGACTGGGGTAGGCCGCCCGAACATTTCCGTTTTCCCTTAATCACGCCTGGCCATTGGACATTGGCCATTGGACATTTTTTTTTCTCCTCTCCCCTCTCCTGTCTGAGGGATGAATTGTATCTAACTTTTGGTGTCTTGTAGGTTTTAGTTATAGGCCTCTTGTTTACCTTTTTGCCCTGTTCAATGTATCATTTGTGCGTTATGGAGTGTTGTGTCTTTCTTTGTAACCATACTCTGTAATTGCCTCATTTATTCCCTGTCTTCATCATGGTTTTTTTTCTCTTTCTGGTTCTCGCCCTCCAGGCCTTTTCCCCCATCCGCCCACCCTGGGGGGAGGGGGGGCTTGGGTGTCATACGGCGCTCGTAGTTCGCCGCCTCGGGGGGAGGTACTGTTATGGTTCGAGCGCCGATCTCGCCCGCGCTTGAGCCATGCACTATTTTATCCCTTCTGATGGCTGTGTGCCCCTTTTGGTTCTCTGAGCCTTTATTGTGACAGCGCCCGGAGGGGCTTCCGGCTGTCAGAGCTGTCAGCTGAGCCGCATTTCGCCTCAACAGCAGCTCCCTACTTAAGACGGCAGCTGGGAGCGAAATATGCGGCAGTCTCGTCAAAAACTCCCCCTTGTTTGACGTTAGCGAGCATTCCTCTGTTCGGACGTTGACCATTATTCTCTATGGTCATAAGTGTGCCTCTTTATGTATCCGTTCTTCCCTGTCATGGACTGTATTTCGTTGTAGTGAGTTTTAGCCCCCCGTGGCTTGTTATTTTGTGTCCTTTTCTGTTCCTTTAATAAAACTGTGCAAGCTCACGGGTGATTTGTGGCGTCTTATGATGGCTCATGAGGGCCATCCATGACATTTAACTGTCTGAAATGTGTCTATTGGTCACTTAATTACCAAAAACAATATCAAAACAGTCAATTCTCTTAAAAAAACACACAGCCTTTATCTCATTTTTCTCTTCGAGAAATGCTAGAAACGTTTTTGACTCTTCCGGGTAAATCGTATACATCATGATTTAACAAAGCAAACCCACTGCTGCCCTTAAGACCCGCCCACTGCTCTATTATTGGCCCGCCTAACTGTCTGTCATGTAGATGGAAGGAGTGGTAAAGGTAGCCTATTAGCTGCGGAGCTATTAGTCCCCCAGCTAACACTGGTACCAGGAGACTCACACCAAGTGCAGCTTGTGTTGTTATTTTCCTCAGATCTTCGTCACCCTAATAACCATCCCTGTTACCACCTGGTTTACCAGTCCACAGTCTGCAATATACCTCACATCACTCCGGCCCATCTCACAATAATTTTGCCATGATTCCACAGCAAATCACCAGCACCGGTGCACCTGTTGCAGCAACCAACCTGGCCCGGTGTAGGTGGTACGTACACCGTGACCTGAGGCTGCTGGCTGTCATGGCCAGCTCCGCTTGTGATATGTGGGTTTGGCCCTTGGGGCTTGCCGTAGCCATCTGGGGGATGACATCAGGCGGGCTGCGGCTGCTGTATATATTCTGTGTGTTCTCAGTTGGATGTTCGGCATAAGACGACTTGCGTCTCACTCATTTCCATACATAACATTGCCGACTGAGGATTAAAGCATGGAGGCGTGCAGGGCACCTCTATGGCCGTTTCTGCAGTATCCAGGAGAACCAGCAATTCTATAGCCTCTCTGGTTGGCTGCGTTTTAGAAGTATATTGCAGTGTTGGGCCTGGGTAAACTCGACGGAGTGTGTGGCAAGCGCGTCTGGTTCGGAATCTTGGCGTAGAAGGTCAGAAAATTTTTGACACGTTAGTGGAGACAGAGACTTATGCAAATGCTGTTGGGCTGCTTGCTGACTACTTTGCGAACACATACGGAGCACAAAGTTGTTGGTTGAAAGGCTGTTGGCCCCAAAAGACACTAAGCTAGCTAGCTCGGGGGTGCTACCAGCTCAGCTAGTAGCAACTGAGAAATTAGCCACAGAGCTAGGTGTGCGCCAAACACAGAAGCTAGAAGCTACAGGCTACAAGCTAGATAACAAGGTGGAATCAGAGCCACAAGAGAGGGAGCCCATCTCCATCAGCAACAATAAGCCAGCCGTAGAACACAGCACTAAGAGTGACCGCAGCATGGAGGGAGAGCAGTGAATGAACTCGGCTCCATTTTTCCAGCAACCAGAGTCGGAGCAGCAGGAGGGGGAGTGTGAGCATGCTGAGAGCCCCAAAAGCAGTCCCAAAAATCCCAAAGCAGCGACAGCTGGGCACGGAGACAGCACAGTGGAGCACCTCGGACAACAGAGAGGAAGTACCGGACTGCTTTTGTACCCGAGACGAGCTGTAGTCAAAGACGGACACTGGGAGCAAATAGTACGAATAGCTAACGGGCGCAACAGCGGTCAAGCAGGGCCAGTTTAACTGAGGTTCGACGCAGGTGGATCTCAGTGCCAGTGCTCGGGACATGGCAGAATGGGTATTTACCCTGTTTAAGACAATCTCTCAACTGTGGAGACTGTAGAGATCACTGGAAGATCAATCCTTGAGCAATCTGGCCATTTTTTTTCACCTATGAATGATCGCTCAATGATCTCCACCACCCTTGTGTAAAGAGGATAGAAGAGCACTAGAAACCTCTGGCTTCCCAAAAATCTCTCAGTGATCTCTCTCAATGATCTCTCCTGGTCTCTCAGCACTCTCTCAAGGATCTTTCAATGGAGGGGGTGGGAATCCATGCACCTTGCTGGTGCCTACCTTGGGCATGGGGGCCTGGAGGCTCCCGGGGCATGTGTCTGGAGTGCTGGGATGGGCATGGGTCTGCTGTGTGCCCCCCCCCCCCCGGGTTGGTACTGGCCAGCTGACCTGGCCTCCTCTGGTTGTCCTTTCTGGGGTGGATGCCTGGCTGTCCTGGGGCTTGGTGGCTTCAGGACATTTGTACTTTGTGGGGGTTGGTGGTGCTGTCTTGCTTGCTTGGGGTTTTTGGAGGGGTGTGTTGCTGTGGCCTGTGAGGTGGACTTACCATAAGACAAAGGTAGGTGACTGCCTTAGGCGTCAATCTGCTAAGGACCCCGATCTACTAGGACCCCATATATATATTTTTTAAATTTTTTAGCATATTTAACATGATGTCCACCAAAATAAAGAAACGCCAGTATTTACATAAATGGCAAATCAAATCATGAACGTAACGTCCTCCCCCTTCTCCTCAGACTGTTGGACTCTTCCATGGTGTCTCTGAGACATGCGCATATCGTTGGTTACGTGTAAACAAACTGTACAGCATGTAGAATAGCAGCAAAAAAGAAACAAAGTTATCCGAGCGGTGCAGAGAAATTCACAGAGATCCACAGCTTTAAAGCTCATTGACAGGATGTAGTAATGATTTTATCTCTTAAGACGTATAAAATGTCCCAACACTGGCTGTAGTGTTAGATTTGCTCATTTGTTTGTGTTTTTACGACGTCTCTTCTCATGCGCGCTCCCACAGTGGGGTGCTTTTCAGGCAGACAGACTTTTTTCAACACAAACCCGGCACTTCATGCACACGGTCAAGACAGAGATGCGGGGAGATGTCCACCAGCGGGCCGGGGGAAATGGAGAAAGGAACGGTCTAGGAAAACTCATGGGTGAGTTTTTTTTTTTTTAAATTGCACACTCTTGTTTTTTTGCTGATGTGTTCCTTTAATACTCACTGTAAACATAAAAGTGAGCGTGGTGTGACACCTTTGATTGGTTAGGTTGAGTGTTTAAGATACTCAGGGACAAATTTAATGGGCGAAACTGGTAGCTGATGAGGACTGTATGTCATGAATCGCCCCTTGGGGCAGAGAGAGAAAGGCACCAAACGGCGGCTGTGAGTTTGCACATTTATTAAGTTAACATAAAGACATACACACACAGATGCAAAATGGCATACAGATTGGCGAGAAATAGTTACAGCTATGGCGAGCATGATCGCCGGCTAACCTGGGGAAAAAACACGAAGGAACAGGTAGAAAAATAGCTCAACTATGGCGAGAGTAATCGCCAGCCATACCTGCAGGTAACCAGAAGTTCATGCAGTGCAGGACCACAAACACTTACATGAAGGACTACGACATGAGAGAGTGACTTGACAGTAGGAGACTACACCAGACAATGGTGCAGCCTCCTTCAAATAGGCAGCAGAACAAACAACACAGTACAACACAGATGTGAGCACCTGAGCAGGGGAAGGTGACCTAATTAGACAATCACCCACAGCTGAGAACAAGGGAGCAGACTGTGGGTGAAAGGTGAGTGACTGAGCAATGAGGAAGGAGGCTCTGAAAGAAACAGCCAAAATAAACTGACAGGAAAAATAACAACAGTCAGCAAATACTCAAAATAACATAAAGAGTCTGAGCACAGCTCAGAAACATGACACTGGCCAAAACTGTGGGAAAGTTGCGGTGATTGAACGGCGTTGCGAGGTCACTCAAAAGATGCAGCGATGGCGTGATTTTGTGTGAATTAATGCAATCGCTATATCACAAAATCCTGAAAGGGACTGGTAAGTGTGAACAAACAACAGATGTGAATTGTTATTTTTTATAGTAGACAAGAGTCTACATTCAATTTGTTAACTTCTTTGTAATTCCTGATGCATGAATGATATCATCATTTGAGGACTTCTGAGGACAAAAGGTTTCAGGCATGATTTCAATAAGGCCTGAAAAGAAAGTGTAGAACAAAGAAAAAGTAGGGCCCCATTTCGGTCTTTGCCTTGGGCCCCAAATGGACTAAGTCCATCCATGTGTGGCCTGCCACTCTCTTTGTGTGTTTCCTGGCAAGCCACTCACATGCACACACTCACTTTGTGTGCAATCTCATACATACTCACATATGTGCACACACATACTGTATGTCTCTCTGTACTTAAACAGGTGCAGATACCAGACTTGTGATGAGACCTTTTCAGAAGAAGAAACAGTTTGTCTTCTGTTTGTTTCAGTTGTGTCAATCTGCTTGTTTTCTGTGTTTGTCCCCCCCTCCTTCCCCACTCCTTCCCTTCAGGTCCATCATAAGTAAAATAATTTAAATAAAGTATTAAAAGTTATTACAAGAAGAGCCTATAAAGAAACTACAAATAATATTTATATACAGTACATATCAAATATGAGAAAAAGCTCCTTTTGGCAAAGTAAGTCTTCCCAGCACAAAAAGGGAAGCAGATTTCCATTCTGCTTACCTAGCTGCTAGACAGGACAGAAAAAAAAGAAAGGGATCTTTCAGAGATCCCAATAGATCACCAGGAAAATCTTACAATGATCTCCCAAGCATTTACACAGACAGAGATAGGTGAGAGATCAGGTCAAAGAGGCGGTTCAGCAGCTGGCCCTCGGCACTGCGATCCAGAGGCCAGTCTCTGGTGCAGCAGCCCAGCAATCGGACTCCACCACAACAACAATGCAACAACTAGCACAGCGGAGAACCCACATCACCAGACGGCCAGACATAGTGGGGTTTGCAGCCGTGCCTCGGCACCGCAACCCCACAGCCAGTCCCTGCTGCAGCAGCCAGCGATCAGACTTCACCACAACAGAAATGCAACAACCAGCTGTCAGTGAGTGTAAAACCCGTCAGAAAAATCCTGTGTTAAAAAAAAAAACAAACAAACAAAAAAAAAACTGATCTCTCAAAGTTTTTAAAACTCTGAACCAGACAAAATGAATTTGGGACCTTCAAAGTAAAAATAAGGTCTGCTTGGGGGGCACTTAAATGTACAGAGTATGATCTCCAAACGTGAACAACTAGAACATCTGCTGATAAACTCCAATATTAATTGTATGGGTCTGTGTGAAACCTGGTTATTATCCTGGTCACCTGAAACTGTTGTTACCATGCCTGGCTATAATGTGTATAGGAAAGACAGGGTACAAGGAAAAGGGGGTGGAGTTTTACTATATGTTAAAGACACCTTAAAGTGTAATCAGATTAAATGGTCAAAAGATATGAATCTAGAATGTGTAAGAGTTAACATTAAGTTGTCAACCAATATTATCTTCTCTGTTATTTGTTTATACTGCAAACCCTCCTCTAAAGCAGATTTTTATGACCAATTTAAAATGTGTGTTAATCAATGCAATCCATAAAATGAATTAATCTTATTGGGTGATTTTAATATAAACTGGGATGACAAAAAAGAGAAAAAATCTAAAACCCATTACAGATCACTATAACCTAACTCAATTAATAAACCAATCAGAGTCACAAGACAGTCAAAAACCAAAATTGATTTACTTTTTACACATAGACCTGAAAGAATCTCCCAGATTTATAAGCTTTTAACAGGACTGTCTGACCACAATATAATATTAGCAACAAAAAACTTCCTTGGAAACAGCTTTCAAATCCATTTAAGAAATCATCAGGTAACACAATAGATTATATAATCCCAAAAAACCAACAACAAAATATATGTATATAATACTTACATACATATATATATGTATATAATAATATGTACGCGTGTACATCTAGTCTGTACACGCAGACTGTATTATGCTACATCACCTATTGTATCAACCACGTGACTGTGGAAAAACGCATTAGGGTTTTCCTAACCAGAAGCCTTGGATGACAAAAGAAGTCCAGGCGCTCCTCAGAGCCCATGGCACAGCCTTCAGGTTGGGGGATACAGACCTCTATAGCACCGCCCGGGATAATCTGAAGAAAGGCATTAAGGAGGCCAAACAGGCCTATAAGAGGAAAGTTGGGGACCATTTTTCTGATAATGATTCGAGACTAGTATGGCAAGGCTTTCACGGCTATGGCAAGGCTTTCACCACATCACAAACTATAAGGGCAGCAGCATCACTTCTAGTGACATCAACGCCTTACTGGCAGAAGAACTGAACTGCTTTTTTGCCTGGTTTGAGGCAAATTCATCTAGCCTGGATCCACTGATGCTACTGAATACCAGTTCCGATGTGCTCACCCTACAGGATCATGAGGGAGACATACACTTAGAGCAGTTCATCCAAAGAAGGCTACTGGTCCCAGCCGGGTGCCAGGAAAGGTGCTCAGAGCATGTGCAGATCAGCTATGCTCTGTTTTGACTGACATTTTTAATTTATCTCTTAAGGCAGCCATGTTCCACAATGTCTAAAATCTGCATTCATTACCCCTGTGCCTAAAAAACACATTATCGATAGTCTGAATGATTACCGACTGGTCGCATTAATACCCATTGTTATGAAGTGCTTTGAGAAAATGGTATTGAAACATCTTTTTTCCAGTCTCCCCCAGCCTTTGATCAGTACCAGTTTGCCTATAGGCAGAGCAGATTTATTGAAGATGCTATTGCTATAGCTCTCCACTCAGCATTCGGCCACTTAGAAGATAAGGGGAGCTATGTAAGAGTGTTGTTTGGTCTGCCTACTCATACCTGCAGTTGGATTAAAGACTTTTAAACAAATCACACGCAGACTGTTAGACTCGGACCCCATTTCTCCTCTACAATCATGCTTAACACAGGCTCGCCACAGGTCTGTGTGCTGAGCCCCACTTTGTATTCATTGTACACATACGACTGCACACCTGTTCATCCCACAAACATTACAGTGAAGTTCGTGGATGATACAACAGTGGTGGGGCTCATATCAGAAGGAGATGAGTCTGCATACAGAGATGAGATCCAGAGACTGGTAAGATGGTGCTCAGATAATAACCTGCCATTGGATATAAAAAAAAAAGAACTCATCATTGATTTCAGGAACCATAGTAGCGAGCCTCCTCCTCTATATATAGGCAAGGAGTGTGTGGAGAGGGTGGAGGCTTTCAAGTTTCTGAGTGTTCATATTTGTCACAACCTCACCTGGTCAGTTAACACCATAGCTATGATAAAGAAGGCTCAACAATGTCTACACTTTCTGATGTTCCTTAAGAGGAATAGCTTGAATGCACAGTTGCTGATTTTATTTTATCGCTCTGCCATTCAGAGCATTCTGTCATACGGCATCACGGTTTGGTATGGTTGCTGGCTGCTTTGCAGACTGCAAAGTTTTGCAGAGTGATCAAGACTGTGTCGAAAATCACTGGCTGTTCTTGCCCTTCTTTGGAAGAGATTTCCAGGTCTCGGTACCTCAGCAGAGCTACTGCCATCATTATGGATTGTACTCATCCAGATCCTGATTTCTTTCACTTGCTCCCCTCAGGGAAGTGGTACAGATCCCATAAAACACAGACTACCAGGTTTAATCATAGTTTTTTCCCCAACAGTGTCACATCCGCCGTCTTTACCGGCGCTCAGGCCATATTCCTCCTCAGCCCAGCTCTTATTGTGACAGTGTCTCAGCGGGCTCCCAGCTGTCAAGCTCTACGGGACAGCTGGAGCCCAATTACCTCTCATCAGCTGAGGTGCTGTCAACCATTATAAAAGGGAGCAGCTCTGATCACTCGGGGCTGTGACCTCGCTCTATTATCCATGCTCTTCTCCGGCGTGGGTAAGGCTGGAACCCCTTCGTCCGCTGCCAGCCCCCCTTTCGTCATTCATCATCGTTTGTAAGTGTGTACCTTTGTATGATCGTTTGTGTTTTGGCCCCACGAGGCCCTGTTCCTTTGTTCCTTTGCCTTATTGCCAATAAACAACGCAAACTCACCGGTCAGCCCTTGGCTCTCATTTATGGCTCGCAAGAGCCATACGTAACAGTAGGTCACAGCCAGCGAGTTGCAGGCGGCCGTGAGTTTGCTAAATTGGACTTTGTTCTTCCCTGTCTGGGTGTCAACTCTGGGAGCATGCCATCTCCCAGGAGCCGCGTTCGGCACCTGGGTAATGAGCTAGCGACCGCCCTGGAGTATGTCGATGGGACGCTTTTCACCGCCACCCTCTATGACAATCCCAACAACATACGCTGGCACCTGGACTACGCTGAGGTTCTCCTGGACAATCTCCCTCGCTACACCAACCACCCTGAGGTCTGCGCCAGGAGAGACGACATCGCCTCACAACGTGAGAAACTCCGTGGGCTGGAGGTAAATCCCGGCAGGAAGCCGAAGAGGAGGAGTCGTCACCCCTCGTTCTGGGATCCCACTCCTGCCTCCGTTCCGGCCCAGGAGTTCGCACCATCCAGAGGTCTTTTCCCATCGGGCATGACGTCACTCGGGAATCCCCCAGAGAAGCTGCAGCTGGCAGCTATCAAGATCCGAGACCGAGTGGCTGCTGCTCGCTCCGCGGTTCATCCATCTGCCATCATTAAGCAGGTGACGGTGGCAGTTAGACTGGTGGAGAGGAATCCAGAGTTGCTTGAGTTTCCGGATTTGCCGACCTGCTCGCCTCTGTCTCTGCACAGGAACGACGATTCCAGGATCTCACCTTCGCCTCTCCCCCTGCAAGTAGCCGCCGTCACACCGGCTGTCAACCTCAGCACGAATCCCGTCCGGATCCAGTTCCGGGTCGCCGCAAGGGCTCAATTCCCCACACAGCTGTCACTCCTGCGCCTCGTCAGAGGGGAAACCCCGCAGCCTCATCTCCCGAGCCATCTTCCCCTGCTGTTACGTCAGCGCTCCGGGCCCGGCTCGTCTCGGCTGTCGCCCCCTCCTCCTCGACGCATTCCCCGGCCGCAGTGTGTACTCAGAGTCCTGACTTGGCGAGCTCCGTCCCGGAACCATCTCGAGCGGCTCCCCGTCGTCCTCCCAGGGGGTCCTCTATCATCGTCCGGCGGGGAAAGGGAGGAGCAACATCCGCGACAGCGGCCACCACTCAGCCTCCAGGAGACAGGCAAGTCCAAGTTCATTCATACTCTCCTTGTGATTTGCTCTGTCAGACTCCTAGAGGTGGAGTTCGGGGTTCGCAGCTCCCCGAGCTCCCACCACCTGCTGTGGCTGTAATTATTAACCCTGCATCCTCTGTGTCTCCCTCCGCTGAGTGGTCCTCGATGCCAGGCCAACGTCGCGGGATGAGGAGGGGGCCTGCGGTTCTGGAGAGCCTGGTTCCAGTTCCGCAGCTACGCCGTGGGCGGAGGAGGAGAGTAGACTGCAGCGTGGAACCTGCACCGACGAGGAAGCATCCCCGGGTCTCCACGAAGGAGCGGTCCGGTCCAGCGGGTCGAGGTTCTCCTGCCACCACGCCTTGTAGGCCATCGGCGTGGGCACCGGTGCCGGAGGACTCGCAAGCTGCTCGCACCATCAAGCCAGCTGCGGAGCCCGATGCAGCTGAGTGGGAGCCTGATGACGACCTCCGGCCGTCTGAACCCGGTCTTCGCAGTCCTGGACAGCGTCAGAACCCGAGATCAGGCAAGTGCTCTGCTTTGTCTTTCTCCTTCATATTTTAGAGCATTTTAGCCTGTCTCTAGGGGAGATGAGCCGGGTGCAGCCGCCCGCTGCGTCCGAGCTTATCTCGCCGGGTTCTGGCGCTGCCGGCAATCCTGATCCCGGCTCTTCTCTCTCTCCTGAGCCTTCTCCCAGGGTCGCCAGTGAGGAGCTGCTTTCGCCCGCTGTGCCAGAGGTTCCAGGTTCGGGGTTGGAGGTCGGTTCTGGTGCGGCACCGACCCAATAGGGGTCCGATGCGGGTGCTACCGAGACCCAATCGGGGTCCGTCACGGGAGCAGCCCCGACCCAATCGGGGTCCGACGAGGGTGCAGCACCAGTGGCATCCAGGGTCGGTGAGGGAGCTGCAGATCCCCTTCCATCGGACACTGGACCAGCTCATCATCATCTTAATCCCCCTCTTCACTGTCGTCATCACAGTCACCCTCATTATCCCCCCAAGCTTTCTCCACCATGGCCCATATGGACCTCTCACTGTCGGCCCAGCTCGCCCTCATTATTTCTCTCCACAGGGAAGCCGTTGCCTTTCTCTCCCCTACGGGCCTGGTGGCTGAGCGAAGCGGGTCGGCCGCCAGAGGGACTGCCGTACCCATTCGGCTCTTTGGTTCTGCCACCCGACCCATTGAACTCCCTGTTCGGCAGTTTGGTCCGGCTGCCCGAGGTGCTGTTTTTCCTGGCCTGGGATTTGGGTAGGCCGCCTGAACATTTCCCATCACCCCTGTTGGCGGTTTGGACGCTGGGTGCGGGGAGACCCCCCAAACTGAATTATTTCTGCTGTGCCTAGTCCTTTGTGATTTTGTTAGGGTGCAGTTATGTGATTTCTTAGTCGTATCACGGTTAGCGTGCCTTTTTTTTTTCTCTCCCCCTCCTGTTTGAGGGATGCTCTGTATCAGGTGGATTTCGCCTTAGGGGCCTTTGCTCTCATTTTAAGGTCTCCTGGGTTGTTTTTCTTTGGGTCCGTCTATATATTATTATTAGCATTTTATGGAGTATTGTGGGTTTCTTTTTTTTTCCTTCCCCCATACTCTGTAATTGCCTCGTTTGCCCCCTGCCTGTGTAGTGTTTTTTTTTTCCTTCCGTCCGCATATTGTTAGCCTGTTATGGAGTGTTGTGTGTGGGTTTTTTTTCCTCATACTCTGTAATTGCTTCATTTGTCCTCTGCCTATGTTGTGTCTTTTTTTTCCCTTTCTGTCTACATATTAGCATTTTATGGAGTATTGGGCCTTTTTTTCTCCGTACTCTGTAATTGCTTCATTGTTCCCTGCCAATATTGTGGTTTTTCCTCTCCCCTTTTTTCTGATTCTCACCCTCCTGGCCTGCGCCCCATCCGCCCACCCTGGGTGGGGGGGGGGGGGGCTTGGGTGTTACTGGCCGTTCTGAGCCCGGCCTTGAGGGGGAGTACTGTCACATCCGCCGTCTTTACCGGCACTCAGGCCATATTCCTCCTCAGCCCAGTTCTTATTGTGACAGTGTCTCAGCGGGCTCCCAGCTGTCAAGCTCTACGGGACGGCTGGAGCCCAATTACCTCTCATCAGCTGAGGCGCTGTCAACCATTATAAAAGGGAGCAGCTCTGATCACTCGGGGCTGTGACCTCGCTCTATTATCCATGCTCTTCTCCGGCGTGGGTAAGGGTGGAACCCCTTCGTCCGCCGCCAGCCCCCCTTTTGTCATTCATCATCGTTTGTAAGTGTGTACCTTTGTATGATCGTTTGTGTTTTGGCCCCACGAGGCCCTGTTCCTTTGTTCCTTTGCCTTATTGCCAATAAACAACGCAAACTCACCGGTCAGCCCTTGGCTCTCATTTATGGCTCGCAAGAGCCATACATAACAAACAGCAGTATGTATTTTGAATGGATTCATATAATACA
Organism: Pholidichthys leucotaenia; assembly: GCA_020510985.1. Classification (NCBI taxonomy): domain Eukaryota; kingdom Metazoa; phylum Chordata; class Actinopteri; order Cichliformes; family Pholidichthyidae; genus Pholidichthys; species Pholidichthys leucotaenia. The sequence continues at coordinate 8,345,498 of CM035845.1, forward strand.
TACAGACTGTAGATTTTGTTTTAGGTTATTTTGTGGGTAATAACCTTGTGTAAAAGATGGTCTTATTTTATTTATTCCTCGGTATGCTTTTATTATTGCTATGTATATATTTTATTTTAATTTTTTTGGTATTATTGCTTTTGTAAGATCGTAATATATATATAATATTAGTATGGCAGTGCCCTAGGTTAGGGAGGGGTGATGCCCCACCTTTGGGGGGTGGCATCGCCTGCAGTATATAAGCCTGGAATGGGAGACCTATTATCTCTTTGCTGTGGCTCCTGTACTCATGGTAGGGACTCCCCGTGTGTACATAGTTCTGTTAATAAACTTTATAAAATGTCACCTCACCTCCTCGTTATTCGGACACAACATTTGGTGACGAGGATAAATGGAGATGGAGAGGGCTATGACCATGCGTCATCCTTTTTTAGAGGCTCCGGGTGAGCCGTTGGTCCCTTGGGCCAGGTGGTTTGCAGCCTTCCAGAGCTATCTGTTAGCATAAGACCTTGGCGACCTGGACAAATCAAGAGCGAGGGCTATTCTGGTCCATAACCTGGGTATGGAGGGCAAGAAAATCCTCAGCACGCTGGGAGGAGGTGACAGCTTCAATGACGTTGTGAGGGTCATGACCGGCTACTTTCGCGCCCCAGAAAACATCATAATGCGCGCATCCAGTTCCATCAACTGCACCAGGGACCCAGAGAGTTGGTCCAGCAATTTGTGGCAGACCTTCGACAGCTGGCAGGTGAGTGCAGGTTTGGGGCCTTGGAGAAGGAGATGGTTCACGACCAGATGGCCGAGCACGTGGCCTACTCCTTGATGAGGGTTCGCCTGCTAACTCACACTGGTGAACTAACTTTGCTAGCGGCCTTGGAGCTAGCGCAACAGCACGAGGCAGCGGAGCAGCTGACGAAACACCTCGGCGGTGACGACGCTCCACAGAAGAGCGAGGCACATGGGAAGACCCTGGCCTTGGATTCGGACGATGGAAGCGATGATGAGTACGTGGCCATCGTCAAGATACGGTCCACTCCGGGGATGCCAAGATGCTACGGCTGCGGATCCAGCAGGCACCGTTATCGAGCCAGGGAGTGTACAGCAAGGGGCAAGCGTTGTGGACGGTGCAGTCTGCTCCATCACTTCGCCAGAGATTGCCGCAACTTTGACAAAGAGGAATGGAGGCTGGCTAAAGGAACCATTAAGAAGAAGGTACCTACGGTGGTCCACACGGTCTCGCCCAACACAGATGGTTGTATCATTTGAGACATTTTGTTGGACGGGACACCGATACCGCTTTTGGTGGACACAGAGTCAGCGGTCTCCACCCTCAGCTTGGAAACTGTAAGACGGTGTTTTCCCCACTGCAGAGTGAGTAACACTAACATTACCTGTTATGGTTATGGTAGCCACCCGCTGGATGTTGTGGGCTCGGTGTGGCTGTCGGTGAGGTATAAGGGGGCCTCCATGTGCACCGCCATGTTCATGGTGTCGCGGGACAGTAATAACCTAATGGGCTGTGATTTATTTTACGGGCTCGGTTTCACCATCACCTGCAGTGAAGTGGAGGAGTGGTCAGGTGGTGGCTTATGGGACCGGCCATTCTACGTGGTAAGTGGCGATGAAGTGTGGGACACCACCAGCACCTTAATACACCAAATAGGTGTAGGTCCCGTGCCAGTGTTTGTGGTCCCGTGGATGGTGGACCCGAACAGCATGGTTTGATCCCTGCGGTGGTGGAAAGGTCAGAAGAGTGTGAGCTACAGGGCTCCGGTGGCCGACTGGATATGGCTGCTGAGTCAACAGTGGCTGGTGCTGCTCTGATGCAACAACATCTGGTATCCGGTGTACCATCAGATGGCACGAACCCTGGCCGTGCCGACATCAAAAGCAAGGGACATGGCTCAAGTCAACTTGGTGAACCACTGAGGAGTCATAAAGGTGCCAGATCACAATGCAGATGACGGAGGAAGCCAGTGAGCGGTCCCCTGGGTGAGGGTGATGATGTGCTCCCTAGGGTCGAATAAATCACAGCAATGAATTTTTTATAGCAAAAATCAAAGAGGTCATTGCGGCATTTTCAAAAAAGGAAATAACAGAAGAAGAATCAGTTTACCATGGCTCAACTCCAAATGTCTACAACTAATGAAGACCAGAGATCAACTTCTTAAAATAGTTGTAAAAACAGGTTGAAGAACAGACAGACAAAAAATTATGTCTGCTAGAAAGAAAGGTAACACAAACCCTGAGGAAGGCGAAGGCAAACGTTTATAACCATTATTGAAAATGCAAAAGGAGATGTCAAAAAAATGTGGATTAATATTAACAAATTGACTAATACACAGAACAAAAAAGATGAAGGAGACAAGGAACTGAATATTGGTAGAGAATCCCACGGTCATCGCTGCAGAGTTTAACAACTTTTTCATAAACTCTGTGCTAGAAATATCTAGCTCATTTAATCCACCTGATCATATCACTAGTCCTATTAACCCCTCACAACTAGTCTTTAATATACTAGAAATAACTGAAAATGAAATTGCAAAAATCAGCTCATTGAATAGCTCAAAAGCAACAGATGAACATGGTCTTAATACCAATTTTTTAAAAGAAAATAAAGAATCTCTCATTTGTCCAATTACTCATCTAACGAATCTGTCAGACATGCTGTCGTCGCTACTGACTTAAAGGTAGGAGTGGTCAGACCAATTTTCAAAACATGGAGTAAAACTGATGTAAACAACTACAGATCAACCAGCAACTTACCTGTCATCTCCAAAATAAATGAAAAATGGGTGGCCACACTATTGTATGAATATCTGAATTATGAGAACATGCCCCAGCCAGCATGTCCATGTGGGCCCCCATAGGTTTAACTGGGCTGTGTTATGGGTCCCATGTGGGTTTGTCTGTGGATTCCATATTGGCCCAATCTGTGTTTTCCCAAATGGACTTTACGTGTGGTGCAGGTAAGCAGGGAATCTGCTCACCTGCATTAAACTTAGCTGGGCCCCACATCTATCTATAAATGAGAGGAGTCACTCTCTGAGCGTGTGTCTGTCTGTGTGCATGTTCCTCACATGTCTCTCAAACTGTTCATTAAACTGGCCTCAGATTTCATAACTGTTTTGCTGAGGTTACAAGGGTGTGCATCCCCGAGTACGAAGTTAAGTCAAAATATGTAATTTTTATCAATAAAAGTTTAATTACCACTGTACTTCCTCATGCCCAGGCTTCTTGAAGTGTGGGTAGGGTTTCGGAGTGACTCCGTACTGATTGGATAATGCGCGGCATCACGACCAGTCACTCACCACACTGCTCCGCAAACTAAAAAACAAAAAAGGAAGTGAAAAGTGACAAATTCAACCAGAAAAAGAGAATACTGAAGATGTAATGGTAAAAAAAATTATACCATAATATCGGTGTGATTGCATATGTCTATAGGATAACTTGGGAAATGCCAGCGGGGACCAGGGTCCGACAAAGAACACCAGTGTTGGAGAAGCAGCAGGCAGAATGCAGTCCTTCCCAGGGAAGCAAGCCCAACCAGCCCGGTCAGCAGTAGACAGGAGTCCCTTTGCAGGACCTTGACTTGCAGTCGCTGATGGCGCTTCTTTCAGTGTGCTTGCACGGCTATCTAAAAATTAAAAGTTGATAATAATACCACCATGATTGTGGAGCAGAATGCCCAGATCAACTGCATATCATATATGGCCACTTGCACGGTTTGACTAAACAATGACCATTACCGAACTGGACACAAAAATGCTCAAATAATGAAATAAATAATTTTTATGTAAATATTTTCTGATAAATGGGCAACACTGATGTAACAGTTGCAGCCAAAGAGACCATTCTGCTGTGTATACAAGATGGCGACCGGGATGGTCACACTTTTTCAGTGCTGAGACAAAGTTGCTGATTTTGCCATTAAAAATAACTAACCAACAGCGATCGGCGCTTGTGACGGACACGCACGGGCTGAATTTCCACCTCCATTGGAATACCCCTTTAAACGCCTTTCACCGGCCACTGTGAGTAAACTGACAATCGTTTCTTTGTGGTTCGCTGCTGCGCTCTACCCGAAGCGTTTGCTAAGCTAACGCTAGTTAGCTTAACGCTGGCGCTAGTCATGCCGCCTAACACCAACATGAAGCGACTCAGTCCCCGGTGAGGGCTCGCCGGAGGAACTAACCGAGGCGGCAGTTGGACGTGAGCCGGATCGGAGTTCGGGGGCGGCGTTGGTGGGAGACGGGGACCAGTGGAGGACCACCGGGACCCAGCCAGACAATAGCCTGAGTCGGAGCCCAGTTGCAAGGCCCAGCGGAGGAACTACCAGGCAGACGGCGGTTGGAGACGTGGCTCGGCGGAGGTACTACCCAGGCAGATGGCGGTAGGCAGCGGTGCTCAGCGGAGGATCTACCGGGGCCCCAGCGGAGCTCGGCTGCACCGGCGGTGTGCGGCGGGACTCGGTGGAGGGGCTGGACAGGAGCTTGGTTGCGGCGGTGGTGAGCAGCGGGACCAGCAGCGGAGGGGCTAGCTGAGGCCCAGCTGGATTCGAGGACGGTCGGATCGGATACCGGCGACACAAGCAGAGATTGTTTTTACTATCCACAGGTCAGTAAAAATGCCACCAAAGAAGGAGGAAATGGAAGAGATCAAAAAATCTCTGAACTTCTTGTCAGAAGAAGTGGCCAAAATGGTTAGCCAGCAGGCCAAAATAATAGGCCTAATCGAAGATGTACGAGACTTAAAATTAACAATTCAGGAAAAAGACAAAAAAATTACAAACTTGGAGCGACGCGTCGAGGATCTTGAACAAGGTTCTCGTATGGATGACCTAGTTATAAATGGACTAGACATCAAATATCAGTCATACGCTCATGCTACAACAGGACTGAGAGGTGAGGAGGCTCCCCTGAGTGAATCAGTCTCCCTAGAAAACCAGGTGCTTCAGTTCCTTGGCAGTAAAGATATAAAGGTAGAAGCAAATGCAATTTCAGCCTGTTATGCTTTACCGAGGAAAGATAATAAAACAAAGAAATCAATTGTGATGCGCTTTGTGAACAGAAGGGTAAAGAATGACATACTGAGGCAGGCCAGAAAGCTACGGGGAACACAAGTTTACCTAAATGAACACCTAACAAGAACAAATGCTGAAATAGCACGGCAAGCACGGATGCTGAAAAGACAAAATAAGATACAGGCAACATGGACAAGAAATTGTAGAGTTTGGATCAAACTAAATGGAACACCTGAGCAAGCAAAGAGTATAATAATCAGAGATGTTACTGACTTAGATAAATACAGATGAACACTGATTAAGAAAATTAAGAGACAATGATAATCCATATTCACACACACGGTAAGAATAGTTCTTTTGATACACCATGTCAAAGTACTTTAAAAAAAATAAGCAAAACAAACAAAAACTTATGACTGACTTGAGTAGACATCAATTATCCCCAGTTGGAGGAAGTCATTTGACACAGAGTGAGGAAATTCAAACTCTGAAAATATGCCATTATGCTGAACATAAACCACAAGAGATGGAGAATGATATTGATCCTGATAACCACTTTTTCAATAATATTCATAACCATTGTGAATATTACACTGAAAAGCAATTCAAAAGTCAAGTGTAACTAGATGGTAAACTATCAATAATACACTTCAACAGCAGAAGTCTTAACAAAAACTTTCCACAGATTCAGGACTATTTAAAACAGCTAGACAGAAAATTTACAGCTATTGCAGTCTCTGAAACTTGGCTTAATGAAGAGCAGGCTCCTCTGATGGCAATAGAGGGATATCAGATGTTTCATATTAACAGATCTCAAAAAAAGGGTGGTGGTGTTGCACTATATATTGATGACCTGTATAGGTGTAAGCTTGTAAATGGAATGTCCTTTGCACTACCAGGGATCTTGGAATGTGTTACTGTCGAGATTGACCTAGACAAAACAAAAAATCTAATTATAAGATGTATATATAGAACGCCGGGAACTTGCATTGAGACATTCAGAGATAAATTAGTCGAGCTGTACAATAATATTACTAGTAAGAAAATGGTAGTAATTTGTGGAGATTTCAATATTGATTTACTAAATCCACATCAACAAAATGTAGTTACAGAGTTCATGAACTCTATGTACAGCATGAGTCTATATCCCACAATAACACATCCCAGTAGAATCACAGTTCACACTGCTACACTTATTGACAACCTGTTGGTTAATATTATCGATAAGAAAATAGAAAGTGGATTATTGATAAATGATATAAGTGACCACTTGCCAACCTTTGCACTTATCCATGGCCACACGGGGGCCAATACAGAAAAATTTTTTAAAATCGTTCGGATACAAATCACCAAATGCAATCAGTTCTTTTAAAGAGGACTTGCTGAAGCAAGACTGGACAGAAGTCTATGTATCAGATGTAAATGAAGCCTATGACACATTTATAAACATTGTAACCACTCTTTATGAAAAAAAACTGTCCATTAGTAAAAAAAAAGCTTAAACATAAATTTGCCGATAAGCCATGGTTAACCAAAGGATTACAAAAGGCGTGTAATGGGCAGCACGGTGGTGCAGTGGTTAGCACTGTTGCCTTACAGCTAGAAGGTTCCTGGTTCAAATCCCCAGGTTGGCAGGGGTTGGAACCTTTCTGTGTGGAGTTTGCATGTTCTCCCTGTGCTGCGTGGGTTTACTCCGGGGGCTCCGGTTTCCTCCCACAATCCAAAGACATGCATGTTAGGTTAATTGGCTGTTCTAAATTGTCCCTAGATATCTGTCTCCTATAGGCCCTTAGAATAGAGGGTTAGTATTAGTGAAAGCGCTTTGAGTGGTCTTTGTGACTAGAAAAGCGCTATATAAGTGCAGGTTAGTTAGTTAGTGTAAAAAGAAAAATGTATTATATAAAGCTTTCCTAAAGAAAAGAACAAAAGAAGCAGAGCAGCGGTATAAAACATACAAAAATAAGTTAACATATATAATAAGATGTAGTAAGAGAGACTATTACAGTAAAGAACTGGAGAAAAACAGAGACAATATTAAAAATACATGGACAATACTTAACAGTATTCTTGGAAATAAAAGCAGAAATGCAAGCTACCCAACCGATTTTTCAAAAAATAATAAAACGACTCAGAGTGTGAATGCAGCTTCACCTGCAGATGAATTTAATAACTTTTTTGTTAACGTTGGTCCTAATTTGGCTCGAGAAATACCCACTACGGCGCCTACAGGTGATACAATATGCAATAACACTGCTATAAAAGACTCCATTTTCATAAAGAACACAGACGAAAGAGAGGTCATTGAAATTGTTAAATCGTTTAAATGTAAAACATCTACGGACTGTGATGGTATTGACATGCTCTTAGTCAAAACTATTACTGAATGCTTAGTGAAACCACTGACGTATATCTGTAACCTGTCTCTCCAATCAGGTATATTTCCCAATGCAATGAAAATAGCTAAAGTAATTCCAATATACAAGACGGGTGACAGAGGGGAACTCTCAAACTATAGACCAATTTCACTATTGCCGCAATTTTCCAAGATACTTGAAAAAATATTCTATGAGAGAATTGACAACTTCATAATGAAGAATAATTTATTGTGTGAGCAGCAATATGGGTTCAGACACAAGAGGACAACTGCATATGCCCTATTGGAATTTATAGAAAAAATATCAACAGCCATTGAAAATAAAGAGTATTCAGTTGGAGTATTCCTGGATCTTAAAAAAGCATTTGATACAATGGATCATAATTTATTATTAAAGAAACTACAAAATTGTGGTATTAGAGGTGTAGCACTGTCCTGGTTATGTAGTTACTTAAAGAATAGATATCAGTATGTATGTGTTAGTAACAAAAACTCACAGTTACTGAAGGTTACTTGTGGAGTCCCACGGGGTTCAGTTTTGGGGCCATTATTATTCAATATGTATATAAATAATATATGTAAAGTTTCAGAAAAATTGGACTTAATATTGTTTGCTGATGACACTAATCTATTATGCAGTGGAAACAATTTGGAACAACTTCTGGATACACTCAGAAAGGAATTAGGAAAGCTTAAACTGTGGTTTGATTCAAACAAATTAACGCTCAATTTAAGTAAGACAAAATTTATAGTCTTTAACAACCATCACAACAACTCAGTATCTAAACTCGGTGTAAATGGTATAGAGATTGAAATGGTATCTGAAACTAAATTTCTTGGAGTAATAATTGATAATAAACTGTGTTGGAAATCACACATTAATTATATTAAAGGTAAAATATCCAAATCAATTGCAATATTACACAGAGTGAAATATTTGCTGAATCAACCCACACTATATACCTTGTATCATTCATTAATACTCCCATACATGACATATTGTACTGAAGTATGGGGAAATACATATAAAACAAACATATATCCAGTCTTTATGCTTCAGAAGAGAGCTATTAGAATAATAAAAAAAGCTGCTTACAGGGAACCAACAAACCCACTTTTTCTTAAACTAAAAGCTCTCAAGTTGAAAGATCTGGTTGACTTTAAAACTGCAATAATAATGTTTAAAGTGAAGAATCTATCACTGCCCGCAAATATCCAAAAGTTGTTCCAAATAAAGGAGAAACAATATCATTTCAGAGGAACATGTATATTTCAAAAACCTTCAGTGAGAACTACCACCAAGCAACACTGTGTTTCAGTGCAAGGAGTCAGATTATGGAACGATTTTGGACCTGAATTAAAATCATGTACAACGCTTGGACAATTTAAACAAAAACTAAAGGAAGAAATACTCCAAACATATTTACAAGATGACATGTAAAATCACATAAGGATTGTCATATCCAGTCTGTGTTGTGTTGTTGCTTAGTTTTTTTCTGTCACACTTAGTCTTAGCTTCGTTTTTTTAAAATTGTAATCGCTCTTGTCTTGTTTTTTTTTCTTTTTTTCTTTTGAATTCTTGGATGGAATATGGGTGGGCAATATAAGCTGCGGCTTCAGCCATCACTCATTTCAGATAACTTATGTTGAACTGTATAATCAGAGGAGTTACTGTCTAATTTGACCTTGTTGGATTTTCTTTCCCCCTTTGTTATATTATTCAGTTCCTTTTAACCTGTACTATCCGAAATAAAGATTCATTCGTTCATTCATTCATTCATTCATTCATTCATACAATAATGTTGGGTGTTTTGTTCTTATAATATTGCTAAAATATAAAAGAATGAACTAGAATGGGTCTCAAATATAAGTCATTAAAGATCACACAAATAAGTCTGACAAACAAATAAGTGTTCTTAAACAGTCACTAATACTGGATGTCCCCCTATAATTAATATTCACACAATCAAATAAATCTTAGTGCCATTTAGTCCCTTTTGATATTTGTCAAAGTCTAACATGTGACTGCCTCCATCTAGGCTCCACCTCTGTGTTCCGCTTCCAAACACAGCCTAGATTTGGGCCTGGAAAGCCTGACTGGGATCCCTGTTTCAGACAGGAATATCATGGCGGCCTCTGGGCCGTCATTGGCGTCATCAGTTCCAGCTGCGCACAGACCAACAGGTGCCAATCAACGGCTGTTAAAAGCCAGCGTTGCTGACAGCCCGTCACGGAGTCGTCTGTCCTCCTCGTCGGAGTATGAACCAGAGCTCCACTCTCGAGCCTCGTCAAGAACCTCTCGTCAAGTACAACCACGTAAGAGAACTATTTGTTACTCTACCCCTTGTCTTAACCCCTGTGCACAGGTGGACCTCCTAGGCGGCGGACCAGCTTCCCCAGCTGACGGGGCAACGCCACCTCACCCACGTAGCTCCTCGCTACCACCTCGACTACCAGTACGTCTTGCTCCTCAGCTGCAGGAACTGTTATTATCTCAGTTGCAGGAGCAGTCGCCACCACGATCAGTGGAATCCCTGTCATCGCTATCATCGGTGTTGTCATCGCCACGGTCAGAGGAATCACTAACCTCACCATCATCAGAACTATCATCGTCCCGGTCTGTGGTATCACTGCCGGCATCGTCACTGAAACTTCCCTCGTCACAGCCACGGGTGGATTCACCAGCACGGTCATGGACACCCTCTCCTCCACGCTGCACGGCCGCTGGAATTCAGCAGGACGCCACCTGTGCTTTACCCAAGTAAGCCTCTTCACCTGCAGCTCCTCACGAGCGCTGAACATCAGTAATTATATCTGTTTGTGTGTTCCAGGGTTGCCGGGTCTCCGTCCAGGCTGCTCAGTTCCAGTGACCAGAATCCAATCCTTGCACTCACTCACGCACTTCACACTCTCACAATTCAATAAAGGGATTATTGTCACAATCTGCCCGTGTCAGTGTCTGTCTCCTGGGTCCTAAAACATGTCAGTACGACTCCGTCACGTTGACCCAGCGGACAGTTCACTGTCACGCCAACTCAACACTCTTAGCGTCCGGGTAGATTTATTAGCACATCAACAGACAGTAATCCTAAATCAATTGACCTTAATTAATGGTCGGCTGGATCGCCTGGAAGGACACCAGACGTTTCCCCCAACCGCAAATATCTCAGCCTCTGCAGGCTTAGCGTCAGGACAGGCTAACACCTCTTCGTCCTCTCCCCTCACCCCTATTCCCACGCCTGCCAGGTTCAGCGGAAAACTCGGGGAAGCCCGAGGATTCATATTACAATGCGAATCAGTTTTTCTCCGCGTCCCGGGAGATTTCACCCTTGATTCTAACCGGATTGGTTATGTCATCAATTTATTGGCAGGTAGAGCTTTAGATTGGGCATACTCTATCATGGCTAAACCAAGCTATCCCACGCTGACTTACCAGGAGTTTGTGGCAGAATTCATGTCCGTGTTTGACCATACTGATAGGGGTGAGGTGTTGACAGAACGGCTGTTTAGCCTACAGCAGGGGAAGAGATCAGCTGCTGACTACGCTATTGACTTCCAGGTCCTGGCCGCAGGGATTGGGTGGGGGGAGCCATCACTGTGTGGTATTTTCCTACGCAGTCTTAATGATGAGTTAAAGGATGAATTAGCGGCACGGGATAAACCGGACAACTTACGTGATTTGATCGCCCTAACGGTTAGCCTGGATAGCAGATTAAGGGAGCGGGCGGCTGAACGGCGAACTACTTCCTGTTCGGTTAGACTCCGCCCCCGTGTCCCTAACTCTCCTCTTCTCGCTTTACCCGCGTCAGAGGAATCCCCGGATCAAGAGGCTATGGTTATAGGTCGGTCTAAAGTGTCAGCAGCTGAGAAACAGCACCGCAGGGATCAGGGTCTTTGTTTCTACTGTGGGAAAGAGTCACATGGGGTTTTTGAGTGTCCCAGTAAGTTAAAAGGGAAGGCCCGTGGATCGCAGTAGGGGGATTCATGGGCAAGAATTCAGAGGAACCCCTTACTAGTTGTCGATTACCCATCAGACTGATCCATGCACATACAGAACACTCCACCTTAGCGTTAGTTGATTCCGGAGCTGAGCAGAACTTCATTTCTAGAGACCTGGCAACCCGGATGGGCCTTAGCTGTCAGACTCTAGACCCCCCTGTTAAACTCATCACCCTGTCCAAGGCATCTCTGACCACCATCGCCCATCAGACGGCCCCAGTATCAATCATTGTGTCAGGAAACCACAGGGAGGAAATTAAGTTTCTGGTCCTGCCCGTCTCATCTTCGCCCGTTATCCTGGGGTACCCCTGGCTTCGCTTGCATAACCCCACCATTGACTGGCAAGCTGGGAGAGTTACGGCGTGGAGTCAGAATCAGAATCAGAATCAGAATCAGAATCAGAATCAGATTTATTGCCATTGTTCATGTAGTACACAAACTAGGAATTTGTCTCGGTGCAATGCTGCAACATTAAACATGATAAAATAAAAGAAATAAACTATACATGCAATAAAGTGTAGAATAAGAGTGAGTAATACTGGTCAGCAGTTAAAATATATTAGCGAGCAGCAGATAATGTGGAGAACCATATAGTGCAGTCGGTAGTGCAGGAAGAAAACAGTGATGATTGACATAAGTCTGGTTGAGCTGCTGTACATAGTGCACGAGAGTCAATAAGTCACTTAGTGTTCAGCAGTCTGATGGCAGAGGGGAAGAAGCTGTTCATGTGACGGGAGGTTTTAGTCTGGATGGACCGAAGTCTTCTACCTGAGGGGAGGGGGGTAAACAGCACGTGACCAGGGTGTGAGGGATTGGCTGTGATCCGGCCAGCACGCCTCCGGGTCCTGGAGATGTACAGATCCTGGAGAGATGGGAGCTTGCAGCCGATCACCTTCTCAGCAGTGCGCACGACGCGCTGCAGCCTTAGTCTGTCCCTGGCAGTGGCTCCTGCGTACCACACAGTTATGGAGGTGGTGAGGATGGACTCGATGATGGCTGTGTAGAACTGCACTAACATCTTGGTGGGTAGCTTGAGCTTCCTCAGCAGCCGCAGGAAGAACATCCTCTGCTGGGCCTTTTTGATGAGGGAGCTGATGGTCGGCTCCCACTTGAGGTCCCTGGTGATGGTGGTGCCTAGGAAGCGGAAGGAATCAGCAGTGGTGATGGGAGAGCCTGTGAGGGTGAGTGGGGGCAGAGGGGTTGTGACTTTCCTGAAGTCCACAATCATCTCCACTGTCTTCAGAACGTTCAGCTGCAGGTTGTTGTTGTTGCACCAGGACGCCAGCTGGGCCACCTCTCTCCTGTAGGCGGACTCGTCGCCGTTGGAGATGAGCCCGATGAGGGTGGTGTCGTCCGCAAACTTGATCAACTTGACAGACTGGTGGCTGGAGGTGCAGGAGTTGGTATTAAGGGAGAAGAGTAGGGGGGAAAGTACACAGCCCTGGGGTGATCCGGTGCTGATGCTAGCAGAGTCTGAGACAGTCTTTCCCAGCAGCAAATGCTGCCTCCGGTCCGTCAGGAAGTCGGTGATCCACCTGCAGAGGGAGTCAGGCACGTTGAGCAGGGACAGTTTGTCCCGGAGCAGAACGGGGCGGATGGTGTTGAATGCGGAGCTGAAGTCCACAAACAGGATCCTGGCGTAGGTTCCCGGGGAGTCCAGGTGCTGCAGGATGGAGTGGAGGGCCAGGTTGACTGCGTCGTCTACAGACCTGTTGGCTCGGTAGGCAAACTGCAGCGGGTCCAGGAGAGGGGTGGTGATGGACTTGAGGTGGGACAGGACCAGGCGCTCAAAGGACTTCATGACTACAGAGGTGAGTGCTACAGGTCTGTAGTCATTAAGTCCAGTGATCCGTGGCTTCTTGGGGACAGGGATGATGGTGGAGGATTTGAGGCAGGACAGCACGTGGCATAGCTTAAGGGAGGTGTTAAAAATGTCTGTGAAGACAGGAGCCAGCTCTTTCGCACAGTGTCTCAGGGTGGAGGGAGACACGCTGTCCGGCCCGGGGGCCTTGCGCGGGTTCAGTCTGGAGAACTGTTTGAGCACGTCCTGCTCACTGATGACAAGGGCAGGGGGGGGGAGCGGGGGGGCGCCTTTGATGAAGTAGGGATCGTGGAGGCTGTGGAGCTGGAGAGAGGGGGGGAGTTGGATACAGATGACGAGGTGTCAAAACGGGCATAGTGTTGGGACAGTCTTTGACAAAGGGCTTTGTCATCCTGACCTTTAGGAGCCTGAGGCTGATAGTTGGTGATTTGCCTCAGTCCTCTCCACACAGAAGCCGAGTCATTAGCAGTGAACTGCTGCTGGAGTCTCTCAGAATACACAGATTTAGCTCTCCTCAGCTCTCTGTTAAACCGATATTTAACCTCCCTGTAGCAGCCCCTGTCTCCACTTTTCAGCGCTGCTTCCTTCTCCTTCCTGATCTGTTTGAGCTTAGCTGTGAACTTAGCTGTGGAGTACGTTCTGCCTTAGTGCTTGCCTCCAATCTGCGGCGTGCGCCCCATTTGTCAAGGTGCCTCCACCTCATTCGTCACCATAGGACCTGTCCAAGGTGCCAGAGGTCTACCATGACCTGGGGCTAGTGTTTAGCAAGTCTCAGGCATTGTCCTTACCCCCCTATCGCCCTTATGACTGCGCGATTAACCTGAAGGCTGGGGCCCCTCTTCCTGCAAGCCGCCTATACAGCCTATCAGCCCCGGAGCGCGAGGCCATGGATACATACATCAAGGAGTCCCTGACCTCTGGTATCATCCGCCTGTCGTCTTCGGCAGTGGGAGCCGGGTTTTTCTTCGTCGGAAAGAAGGACGGCTCATTACGCCCCTGCATCGACTTCCGGGGTCTGAATGAAATAACGGTAAAGGACAAATATACTCTGCCTCTGATGAACACCGCTTTTGACTCCCTCCAGGGGGCATCCTGGTTTACCAAATTAGACCTTAGGAATGCCTATCACCTAGTGCGCATAAGGGAAGGAGACGAGTGGAAGACAGCTTTCCGGACCCCTAGCGGGCATTTTGAGTACTTAGTAATGCCGTTTGGGTTAACCAACGCTCCGGCCATCTTCCAACGTTTGATAAATGATGTTTTACGGGACTTTCTGAACTCGTTTGTGTTCGTTTATCTTGACGACATTCTAATCTTCTCCCGCACACTAGAAGAACATCAGGTGCATGTCCGTAGGGTACTACAGCGCCTCCTGGAGAATCAACTATTCGTCAAGGCCGAGAAATGTGAGTTCCACACTGACCAAACCTCTTTCCTCGGGTTTATAATAGCTCGGAACCAGGTGCTCCCTGACCCGGCCAAGGTCAAGGCAGTAGTGGATTGGCCTGCACCCACCTCTAGGAAGCAGCTTCAAGGATTCCTGGGCTTTGCTAATTTTTATAGGAGGTTTGTGCCAAATTTTGGTAATATCGCCCGTCCTCTGACTGCGCTCACCTCCCCTAAGACCCCGTTTTGCTGGAGTGAGGAGGCAGCTGGAGCATTTGAGAAGCTGAAGAGGGAGTTCGCCTCGGCCCGAGTCCTTACACAGGTGGACCCGAAGCTGCAGTGCTTGGTGGAAGTGGACGCCTCTGATTCGGGAGTAGGTGCGGTACTCTCCCAACGCTCTCCCGAGGACGGTAAGATTCGCCCATGTGCTTACTTCTCTCATCGTCTTTCCCCTGCAGAGAGAAATTACAGCATAGGAGACAGGGAGCTGCTGGCAGTGAAGCTCGCTTTGGAGGAATGGAGACACTGGCTGGAGGGGGCTGCTCAGCCGTTCGTGGTTTGGACTGATCATCGTAACCTGGATTACCTCAGGACGGCGAAGCGCCTGAATCCACGCCAGGCTCGCTGGTCCCTCTTCTTCAGCCGGTTTAACTTTTCCATCACTTACCGGCCGGGAAGCAAGAACGGTAAGCCGGATGCCCTCTCGCGGCAGTTTGACGCACCATCCTCTGAGGACCAGGAGACCCCTATCCTGCCGCCCTCCTGCGTCGTGGGCGCTCTGTCCTGGGGTATCTGCAAGACGGTTCGCCAGGCTCAGAGGACTGAGCCGGACCCCCGGGGGGGGGGGGGGGGGCCCGCCTGTTTGTTCCACGCGCCATTCGGGGCAAAGTGATTGAGTGGGGTCACGCCTCCAAGTTGGCTTGTCATCCAGGAGTGGGTCGGACTGTGGATCTTCTCCAGAGGACCTTCTGGTGGCCAGGGCTACGGAAGGACGTTGTAGGTTACATCCGGGCCTGCGCTCAGTGCACCACCGGGAAGACGACATCATCCCCCCCGGCGGGCCTGCTACACCCGTTGCCGGTCCCTTCCCGTCCCTGGTCCCACGTTGCTATGGACTTTGTGACTGGTTTGCCCACCTCGGATAACTTCACCACGGTTTTAACCATCGTGGACCGTTTCTTGAAGGCAGCCCATTTTGTGCCCCTTCGGGGTTTGCCTTCGGCCCAGGAAACAGCGAACCTCCTCGTGCAACATGTGGTCCGTCTCCACGGCATCCCTGCTGACATAGTGTCGGACCGGGGACCACAGTTTGTCTCACAGGTTTGGAAGGCCTTCTGCGCGACGCTGGGAGCCACAGCCAGCCTCTCGTCTGGTTATCATCCCCAGAGCAATGGCCAGTGTGAGTGGGCTAATCAGGAGCTTGAGGCTGCTTTACGCTGTGTCATCTCCTCCTGCTCATCCTCCTGGAGCAAGTATCTTCCTTGGATTGAGTACGCCCATAACGCCACGGTCTCTACGGCTACGGGCGTCTCCCCCTTCAAGGCGTCATCTGGGTTTGATCCACCGCTGTTCCCGGAGGAGGAGAGGGAGGTAGTGGTTCCCTTGGTCCAAGCTCACATCAAGCGCTGTCGGCGAGTTTGGCTCATCGCCCACCAAGCCCTGCTTAAGACCACCAAACGCAATATCCAGGTGGCCAACCGGCATAGGAGACCCGCCCCGGACTATAAGGTGGGTCAGAAAGTTTGGTTGTCAACCCGGAATATTGGTGTACCGGCCGAAAAGCGTAAGCTTACCAAGCGCTTCATTGGCCCCTACACCATCAGTCGTATTATTAACCCTGTGTCTATGCGCCTGTCTCTCCCCTCTTCGATGCGAATCTGCCCCACCTTTCATGTCTCCCAGGTCAAACCGTACATCTCTGACCCCCTGTGCCCTGATCCCGCGGCCCCCGCCCCCCCGAGGATGATTGATGGCCATCTGGCCTGGGGGGTGACTGCCATCCTGGACGTCCGCAGGCGAGGTTGTGGTCTTCAGTATTTGGTGGACTGGGAGGGCTTTGGACCGGAGGATCGTTCTTGGATTCGCCCAGCGTTGATCCTGGATAAACAGCTGATCCGCGATTTCCATCGGGCGAATCCAGGTAGAATTGGGCAGGTGCCTGGAGGCACTGCTAGAGGGGGGAGTACTGTCATGGCGGCCTCTGGGCCGTCATTGGCGTCATCAGTTCCAGCTGCGCACAGACCAACAGGTGCCAATCAATGGCTGTTAAAAGCCAGCGTTGCTGACAGCCCGTCACGGAGTCGTCTGTCCTCCTCGTCGGAGTATGAACCAGAGCTCCGCTCTCGAGCCTCGTCAAGAACCTCTCGTCAAGTACAACCACATAAGAGAACTATTTGTTACTCTACCCCTTGTCTTAACCCCTGTGCACAGGTGGACCTCCTAGGCGGCGGACCAGCTTCCCCAGCTGACGAGGCAACGCCACCTCGCCCACGTAGCTCCTCGCTACCACCTCGACTACCGGTACGTCTTGCTCCTCAGCTGCAGGAACTGTTATTATCTCAGTTGCAGGAGCAGTCGCCACCACGATCAGTGGAATCCCTGTCATCGCTATCATCGGTGTTGTCATCGCCACGGTCAGAGGAATCACTAACCTCACCATCATCAGAACTATCATCGTCCCGGTCTGTGGTATCACTGCCGGCATCGTCACTGAAACTTCCCTCGTCACAGCCACGGGTGGATTCACCAGCACGGTCACGGACACCCTCTCCTCCACGCTGCACGGCCGCTGGAATTCAGCAGGACGCCACCTGTGCTTTACCCAAGTAAGCCTCTTCACCTGCAGCTCCTCACGAGCGCTGAACATCAGTAATTATATCTGCTTGTGTGTTCCAGGGTTGCCGGGTCTCCGTCCAGGCTGCTCAGTTCCAGTGACCAGAATCCAATCCTTGCACTCACTCACGCACTTCACACTCTCACAATTCAATAAAGGGATTATTGTCACAATCTGCCCGTGTCAGTGTCTGTCTCCTGGGTCCTAAACCATGTCAAGGAAGACCTGCTTTCTACGGGCACTAGTGGGTTTTAATGAGGCTGAACAGGTTTCAGTAACACTGCTACCAAAATTATGAGAAAAAAGTCACAGATTTATAAGAATAAAAGTTACAAATTTACTAAAAAAAAAAGAGGAAAATTTATGAGGAAAAAAAATTCAAATTTAGTGGGGAAAAGTTACAAATTTAGAAGAAAAAATAGTAACATTGCTTCAAAAATTTACAAACTTGCAAGAAAAACTTTGCAAATTCACAAGAAAAAAGTCACAAATTTATGAGAAAGTTGTAAGTTGTAAAAAAAATGTAAGTTGTAAGATTTACAAGAAAACAGTAACACATATTTGAGAAGAAATTGTAAATTACAGTAAAAAAAAATGACAAATGGACGAGAAAACAAATTCATGAGGAAAAAAGTTGCAAATTTACATTAAAAAAATCACAAATTTATGAGAGAAAGTTTAAAGTTTACAGTAAAAAAAAGTTGACAATTTATGAGAAAGTTTCAAATTTTCAATAAAAATGTATCAAACTCATGGGAAAAAAGTCACAAATTTAGAAGGAAAATGTAAATTTATGAGAAAACAAGTTGAAAATACAGGAAAAATGGGTAAAGTCCATGTGGGCAAACACAGATGGAGCCAACATGGAACCCACAGACAAACCCACTTGGAACCCATAATACAGCCCAGATTAACCTTTGCTGGGGCCCACATGGACATGCTGGCTGGGTCAGGGCCACCTTAAGTGCATGTTGTTAATTTTAAAAAAAGATGATTAGAAGACATAAACATAAATTATGAAAAATGACAGTGTGAGGTCACGTTATTATTCTCACACAGCTGTGTAAACCTGGGGAATATTAAAAGTGAGACGTACCAGATAAGCACTTTCTACCAAAACAGTATTTTAGCCCAGGGATCACTGAAAACACACGTAAATCACTTCCAAATCCTTTTAAGGACCCAGGCTCTCGTATACACACCGCTGCTCCTGATGTGAACACTCACACACTCCCTCCTTACACAACAGCTCCATGCTAATGTAACAGGCGTGTTCGGAGTCAGTGGACTGACAAGATTCTTCAGCAGCTGTAAGAAACAACCTGCAATTACTTTCATACTTGTCAGTTATACAATTGTGTGAAGAGAATATGCTTAAAGGGGGCTCGTTAAGCCATGTTTTCCACATGTTGACACAGTTCCCAGAGGTGAAATATCTGAGACAGACTTTGGTCGGAACACCTCAGTGCTGCAGCGTGATTTTCCACCCACCTTTCTCAAAACAGCCCACTTCAGTGAACGTTGCTTTAAATGATAATGATCCCCACTTCTGAGATCTGTTGTTGATGTCATATCTAGGCTAACGTTTGCTGGTTAGCTAATGGAGCTGTGGCTCAAACCCAGCCTGAACAAATGTCAAACTGGCTGAATGTGACAATGTAAAAGTGTGGTCAGTAGCATGGGTGGCTCTAGGCCTTTTTTAGGGGTGCTGTAGCACCCTTAAATTTAAACTCAGCACCCCTATAAATTGAAATGAGAAAAGTTGTGATTATAACACTTTAGTTTGACTTTGACAAGCTGAAATAACACCCAAAACATATTCAGTAGTTTGTTGTTTACATTTTTTAAAAATGAAAATGAAAACACCCCCCTTCCCCCACCGCACAAATGGTATGGTCCCTCCTCTCACACGTTCTCTCCCCACACTTGCTGCAGCTGTAGCGCACACACACAGAGGTCTCTCCCTCCCTATCCCAACAGCGGGAAAAGTGAGGGGACAGGAGGCTGCTGCAGCTCTACAGGTAACACACTCATAGTGCTGTATGACGCCAGCCTCAGCTAGAATGTTCTGCAGCATTATGAATAGTTTTTGGGTCTGTCTGAATTTATTTGGTAAGCGTATGAAGCATACCTGAAAACATTTAGGTTTCAAAGTACGTGAGGTTTTCATGGGGTGGGGGTTAGAAAATAGGCTATTCATAGGCTATAAATAGACTAAAACATATCAGAAAATACTGCATCTTTGCTCATTTTATTTCTGATTTTTAATTTATGAGGGGTTCCAAGGTTGTCATAGCCAGGAGCGGTACTGGGGTTAAGCTCCCAGTGCTCATAAAATGCTCCTTACGGCGTGCGTCTCGAAAAGCCTCTGACAACTAAGTCCAACTCCTAGCCTGCCCGTGTGGTTTAGTCTCTAAGCCCGGCAGAACTGCTTTTACTAACAGGAGAAGGGGCGAGGGTGGATCTCTGGCGCCTTAAAACCAGATGCTTCGGGTAGATGGTGGCTCATCAGCCTGGGAAGGTAGCCCATCTAGGGGAAGGTAAACCCTGATTTCAAACCTCCACTGCCTTGCGGCACACCCGGTAACCGGAAAGGCTTCGGGAGTCAACCCTGAGGAAAAATCCGGAGTCGGAGCCCCTAAGGCAGTTCTCTGTTGTGCTCAACATCATTCTGGCAGCTCCTGCGACGGCGCTGGTGCCAAACTATAGCAGCCCTGCTGTTCCTTTGGATTCATCAGTGACGTGGAGAGGGGGGACATGCTGCATGGGTAACATCTTGTCCTCCATATCTTCCTGCCCAGGCTTGAATCCTACCAACGCCCAACGCTGGAAGGTAGAACACCGGTGCGCATCGGCCTGTTCAGCCACAGGCGGTGCTGTTCCAGCAGAGTAGACGTTTAGGATTCTCTTCCATGGTCATCATAGACCGATGGAGGCCGACGATGAATTTATAAGATAAGATAAGATAAGATAAGATAAGATTATCCTTTATTAGTCCCACAACGGGGAAATTCCAGGATTGCAACAGCACAGGGATAGCAACACTCAGAAGGCAAGAAAAAAAAAAACAAGCAAGCAAGAGCAGCTAATATACATATGTACATATTACTATAAAATATATATATACACACACACAGACACACAGTGCAGAGCATTGTAGCTGGATGGAATAAATATATGAATATATAAACACACAGTGCAGAGCATTGTAGCTGGATGGAATAAATATATGAATATATAAACACACAGTGCAGAGCATTGTAGCTAGATGGAATAAATATGTAAATATATAAACACCCACAGTACGGAGCATTGCAGCTAGGTAGAATAAATATGTAAGTATATAAACACACACAGTGCGGAGCATTGTAGCTAGATGGAATAAATATATAGATATATAAAAACACAGTGCGGAGCATTGTAGCTAGATGGAATAAATATGTAAATATATAAACACACACAGTGCAGAGCATTGTAGCTAGATGGGATGAAACAGCATAACCCTCTACTTAGTTATCCTACATGGTATGATTATGTGCCCATACATATTCTCACCCTCCATAGCGACCGGTATTTTCCTAGTTGTATGCCGGAGAGGACCATTGTGTAAGTCTATTGCATCTTTTGCATTTAAAAACTATTAGTTTGTTACGTCTTTTTGCTATCTCTGCAAGCAGCCCTGCTTAGGTTGTACAGTCTGACAGCCGTTGGTAGGAAGGACCTATGAAACCTCTCGGTTGTGCACCTGGGATGATGTAGTCTGCTGCTAAATGAGCTCCTCAGTGCATTCAGTACGTCCTGCATAGGGTGGAACTCGGACTCCAGCAGGAGGAAAAACCTCACAAATTTATTAGAGTAAAGTCTCAAATGTACAAGAAAAAAAAACCTAAATTAACACTAAACACAAATTATGACAAAAAGTTGATTTAAGTAGGAAAAAAATCTTTCAAATTTACAAGGAAAAAGTAGCAAATTTAGAATAAAATTGCCATAAATTCAGGAAATAAACCTCAAACTGTCCAAAATAAAGACACATCTCAGTATATCATGAATCACCCTTTTCAAGGGCAGTTGAATGACACCAAACACTCACTGTGAGTTTGCAACATTTATTAACAGAAAAAACAAATGTACACAAAACACTAACTTATATACAGTGTAAAGAGATAGGAGGTGTGGTGGAGGACAACGGGGCTCTCGCCGAAGGGGAAAATAACATCCTGGACGAAACACTGCCTGAGGCACTCGGACATGCCGGGGAAAAGAGAAACTCAGCCGGAGTCACACCCGACGGGAGACGGGGCTCAAGGCTGAGAGAAACGAAAAAAAAAAAGATTAAATCCACGGTGGAGCTCACCCGGTCACCTCTGTGGAAATACCAGTCTCACTCAGAGTATAACAGGAACTTCTGAGGAGGTTAAAAGTAGGACACAGCCACGGGGGAAATGTTGCCGTTGTGGAGTGTGTGAAATCAGAGGCGGAATCATTTCAGACGATTTATTACACACTCCATCTTTCAAGCACAGCACAGAACAGACTGAACTCTCAAGCAGACACCCCTCTCTTAAGTTTCATGGCATGACACAACATGACATTTGCATCACACTGCATTCATCCTTGACTCCTTCCTGCTATCTCACCAGGAATCCCCTGCTCTTTGTTCTCCCAAGCTTATCCACTGTCTCCTGTCTGAGATGCTTGACAATCTGGCTCTCCCAAGGTGCTATACATCGCTGCACCGTGGTCTTAAATAGGTGAATGGAACAAATGATCAATAAATGGTAGGTGTGGATACATGAATGAGGAAATGCTCAAACCAACAAGTGACAGCTGTGCAGCCCACAAAGCAGAGTTTGACAGCTGGAAGCTGCACAGCACTGTCAAAATAAAAGCACAGACCAGAAACTAAATGAAAATACAAGACTAGAATAACACAGCCCCAAAAGATGTAAATAATACTATAAATACAAAATGACACACAATAAATAGACAGGACAAAAAGGACAAAACTAAGACTATCAACATGCTATAAATAAACAGAGACCAAATAAAGTAGACTATAATGCCTGCAACATAAACAACGAAGCAAACAAACAGAGAAGGACTAAACTAAAACTGGAGACTGAGCATGGCACCCACCCGCGTTCAGGATCATGACAGTGCCCCCCACCCCAAGTAGTGGACACCCCAGGGCAACATCAATAAAGGAAAGATGACCCACCCACAAAGGAGACCCTGCCTCCACCAAGAAAAACAACCCACCTCGGGCGGGATGAAGAGGAACCCAGGCACGGAGGGACTGCAACCAAGACAGAAAGACAAAAAACAGACTCATGACCCACAACCAAAACAGGTATGGCAGCACAGAAATCTAGGACCACTGGATAAGTAGATGAGGCAGTTTGGGCGGCCCACCAGAGTCCAAGGACCACCCGACCACGTGGTGGATATGTTCGGTGGCCTTCCAGGATTCTTGAGCCACTCGAGCAGATGGCGTAGCCCATCGGGTGGTCTCCCAGAGTCCCAAGACCAACAGAGCATGTGCTGGAGCAAGTCGGGTGGCCTCCCTGTGTTCCAGGACCACCCAAGTAAAAGGAGCAGTCCATTGGGTGGCCTTCCAGAGTTCCACAGCCACCCAAGCAGATGGCTTAGTCCATTGGGTGGTCTTCCCACATCCCTGAGCCAACGGACTGTAGAACATGACACACCCCCTCCTGGAGGCGGCAGCTGTAACACGTGCTCCCTGCAGGCTACAGGGTCTGAGGCATGGGTCAAGTGGGCTCTTAGTAGGAGAGCGTTGACCCCTGAAGAGAACCACTGGCCAACCACAACCTCAGACAGCGATAGCAGCTGACTAGCGGGGGGTGGGGGTGGGCAGGTGAAAGGACAACTGACCAAGGTGGCTGATCAGCAAATGGACCGGATGAGGGGAAATGCTGCTCAGCGGAGATTTCAGGTGAAGGCGAGGAACCCACAATGACCCCAGGCGACAACAGAGGACCCTCCAGGACCTCGGGCGACAGCAGGGGACCCTCAATGACCTCAGGCAATGATGGAGGACCCTAAACGGCTTTGGGTGATGGCAGAGGACCCTCAATGACCTTGGGCAGAAACGGAGGACCCTCAGCAACCCCGGGTGGAGGCGACGTACCCACGGCGGCCATGGATGGAAGCGGAGCACCCACGGCAGCCTCAGATGGGGGCGGAGCACCCATGGCGGCCTCAGGCGAGGGCAGAGGACCCATGGTGACCTCAGCCGAAGATAGAGGACCCACAGCAACCTCAGGCGAAAATAGAGGACCTACAGCGACCTTGGGAGAAAGTAAAGGACCCTTGATGACCACAGGCGGAGATGGAGGAAGACCATCAATGGACCCAGATAAGGACTCGTGCAGAGGAGAAGAAACATACACTGGGTTACTACCACCGGCAGCAGTGGAGCCGGGTGAGGAGAATTCAGGAACAGCCGGCGGCTGCGACTGGTTCTCCTCACCAAGAGCTAAGCAAGATTTCTCTAACACTGATAATTTGAAGACAATGAAGAGAACTTGTTTTAGCCTGAGCTCCTCCACCGTTCAGGACTCCGGCGACTCCGGCTGTGATGTCTCAAATCCATTCGTCTGGTGCTTTCACCCCTGTTTGGCCACCTCAGACGGGGATGAAGAGAAAAACACCAGAACATAGTTACCATCAGTGGTGGAGCTTGGTGAGGAGAATTCAGGAGCAGAGGATATCTGCAGCTGGTTCCCCTCACCATGAGCAAGACAAGATTTCTCTAGCTCTGCAGGTGTTAAAACATAAGCGAATCCTTGCCCGGACTCGAGCTCCACCGCTGCCCAGGACTCCGGCGACTCTGCTGCGACAAACCCAGGAGCAGGTATGATGGTGGATGCAGCCCAAAGACCTTCAGGTGTGGTGACCGATGCAGGTTGAACTCTAGGCATGGAGGATAAAGCTGGAGGTTGTCTTACCAAAGATGCCAGCTTACGTGCTGCTGAAACCAGGGGACACTCTCCTCTCGGCTCAAGTTTCAGGATGCGGGTAGCGTTCTCCTCCCATCCAGGGTGTGGCTGCGGGGCTGGAATGGGACCTTCCAGAGCCGCAGGCTCCTCCGCCATCTGGTGGCTCCATCAGGACTGGCGGACACTCCAGAGACACAGGAGGAGACAGGGGAGAGGCAGGCGAGGAACCAGTGGCAGCAGCAGACAGTGAGGACTCAGCTAATGTGGGCTGCAGAAGCTGAGCCTCACCACCTGGACTAAGGCAAGGCATTTCATCTTCAAATATAATAGAATGAAAAGGTGCTCACCTTAATTCTCGTGGCGTGTTGGTATCTGCTGCTGAATGGCCTCCAGATGGAGTGGCCAACACTGGTGGACATCCCAGCGCGGCGGCTGGTGCTGGAGGCTGCCTTGCTGCTGGCGCAGAGATCCATGCAGCTGAAGTCAGTCGACACTCTCTTGTCCGTTCAGTCTCCAGGGCACCGGGGGCGCTCTTCTCCCATCCACGACATGGCTGCAGAACTGGAACGGAATCCTCCTGGGCTGCAGGCCCTTCTGTCATCCAGCAGCTCTCTCCCAGGACCGGCGGACCCACAAGATAAACAGAGGGGAACACGGGAGGAGCAGGTGAGGGAAATATGACAGCAGCAGGCGGTGAGGACTCAGCTAAACTGGGCTGTTGTTGCCTAGCCTCATAACCGGGAATAAGACAAAGCATTTCATCAAAAAGTGTTTGAGAATGAAAATGTTCTTGTCTTATTTCCCGGAGCGTGATGATAACTCCTGCTGAAGATACAGGTGAATCCCTCTTTATGGCTGCAGCGGGTGTGGGCACCATTGTAGAAAATGGAGGAGACGGCCCTGCAGACATGCTGACGGCCCCCCACTCAGCAGTAGGAGGTGATGCCGTGGAGGAGAAGGGGACAGCAGCGGTAGAAAAAGAGGAGGTGACTGACGGGAGAGCTGAGGGGAAACAGGAATGGGGAGGAGACTGCTGCTGTGGGTCTCCAGAGCAGCGAGGAGGAGACTGCTGTGAAGGCAGAGGCTGTGAAGGCCCCTGGGTTAAGAGGAGGAGGTGGCCGAGACACCGGAGTCCGGGGACACTCATCCATCAACACAGACATTGGTGCAGATGGTTTGTTGGACCTCCTCCCGTGGAGTGGCTGAGAAGCTGACAGAGCGGGAACTGGAGCCGGGGGCTGGCGAGGAGCTGATGGCACTGAAATCAGAGAATGCTCTTTTGTTGGAGCAGACCTTGATTCACCAACAAGGCTCTTCCCGTGATAATCCCACTGCAGATCCTCCATCAGAAAACTCCTCTCCCTTCCCTCGGCATTTAACACGAGCTGAGGATGGCGCTGCACAGCAACCTTCGTGAGACCCAAACACCACAGACCGTCTTGAGGAGTGGAAGATTGGCGAGAGTCAGCAATATGTCCATCCATCTCCCAGAGTGCAGTGAAGAGCTCCCACCCCAAACTCCGTGGATACTGTCTTCCACCTGCTGACATCTCAGCAGGTATGGGATGACAGCAAAGGGGGAAAAAATAATTACGGAAAAGAAAAATGCAAAACTCACAGAGGCTGGTGTCACACACTGGCCGTGTCCTTCTATTATGAATCGCCCTTTTCAAGGACTGTTGACGGACACCAAATGCTCAGTGTGAGTTTGCAACATTTATAAATAGAAAGATGAACGTACACAAAACACTAACTTACATATAAAGAGAGATGAGGTGCGCTGAAGGAGAACGGGGCAAACTCGCCGAAGAGGAAAAGAACAGCCTGGATGAGACACCAGCTGAGGCGCTCGGACACACTGGGGAAAAGAGATAAACTCAGCTGGAGTCACACCCGATGGGAGACGGGGCTCACGGCTGAGAGAAACGGAGAAAAAAAGATTAAATCCACAGCGGAGCTCACCCGGTCACCTCTGTGGAAAAAACAATCTCACTCAGAGTATAACAGGAACTTCTGAGGAGGTTAACAGTAGGACAGGGCAACAGGGGACACATTGTTGTGTTCTTAAATAGGTGTATGGAACAAATGATCAATGAATGGCAGGTGTAGGTACATGAATGAGGAAATGCTCAAAACAACAAGTGACAGCTGGCCAGCCCACAAAACAGAGTTTTTAAGCTGCACAGCACTGTCAAAATAAAAGCACAGACCAGAAACTAAATGATGATACAAGACTAAAATAACACAACCCCAAAAGATGTAAATAATACTATCAATACAAAACGACACACAATAAATAGGCAGGACAATAAGGACAAAACTAAGAATACAAACACTCCATAAATAAACAGAGACCAAACGCAGTAGACTATAATGCCTGCAACATAAACAACAAAGCAAACAGAAAAGTGTCACGGGCAGCGAGCGCGCACCCCTCCCATCCTGCCTCACATTCACCAACTCGTCACTGCACCTGAGGCAGAAGCCACACCTGCACCTGCTCATCAACCAGCGTTCTTAAGGATGCTCTCTCCGTGCAGTCAACGCTGGCTCGTCTGGGTATACTGTCCGTAAATAGGCAAGCAAGTGCAAGTTATAAGTGTGGACACACTGTCTCACCTTATCTCTCTTTTTCCCTCAGGTTGCTGTCACCGTGTAGGTGTGTCTCTTGGACTATGTGTGCTCTCCTGCCACATCTCACCATCCTCAGCTTCCTACTCCACCCGGTCAGGCACCATCAGCTCATCCCCCCCTTACCCTACTGGTTTGTCTATTCCTCGCTGGGTCCTGCCGGTTCACCCTGGATTTCCCAAGTAAGTGGCAATTTGGCTCACCCATTTCCCCTTACTCTATTCGTCTGCTCACAGCTCTCGTCTTCTCTCCACAGGGATATTCCTCTTTCGAGTGACTGTTTCTGCAGCTGTGCACTTTGGGTTTTGATATTTAATAAAACTTTCAAACGTGCCCCTCTGTGTGGTTCCTCTTGTGCTTGGGCATCGTGCACGTGTGCTGTCAAGCTTTATTAATCATGACAGAACGAACCAGCCAGGAAGATGCCGGTGCCTCACCACAGGAGCAGTCCGCTCTGAGCCATCTAGCGGCGACTGAGCGCCAGCTTGCTGTGCTGACGCATGTGTCGAACATGATGACACCTTGGGCTACAGCGCCTCCTCTGGCCGCTCCCCCCCAGCCTGCTCCACGCACTACGGTGTGCCGTACTACCACCGTTCCTACACCTTCCCTGTATGCGGGCGGGGGTGTGTGTAAGGGCTTTCAAATCCAAATTCAAATGTACCTGGAGCAGGTCGGGGAGGAGTACCTGGGGGACATGGCCAAAATCCAATTCTTTACTCTGTTGCTCAGGGATTGAGCCCTCGATTGGGCACAGTCCACATCAGACAACCCCGAGGGGTGTCAGTATAAGTTTGAACAATTTGTGGCCGCATTCTCCAGTGCGTTTAGCCAGACTGAGAGTCAGGGCAACGGTATAAGCTGTCTGATGATGCTCTGCCAGGGCACTCGGTCTGTGGCCGAGTACTCGGTGGAATTCAGGGTTGTAGCATCTGATTCAGGGTGGAACAGTATTGCGTTACGCAGTGCATTCCTCCACGGGTTGAACAATCAACTCCGTGATGATCTGACGGTTCACCCTGTCCCGGAGGCTCTGGACGATCTCATAGATCAGGCAGTTGGATTGCATAACCGGTACTGTGAACGCGCGAAGGAGCGCGAGTCCTCCTCTCGCCCGCTTGCCGAGCGTGTGTCCGCCATGGTTACGGGCACTGGTGGTGCCAGCTCTTTGCCCAAACCAATAGAGCTCTCTCGGCACTTGACCGATGATAAGCGCCGGTGAAGGCAAAGGGCTGGTGCATGCACATACTGTGGTTTAATGAACCACAGTCTGGACGACTGCGGCTAAAAGACGTGGCCCGTCAGTAACCATGGGGGGTTTGGCGGGCGGGACTAAATCTACTCCCCCTGGTAATTTTTCAATTTCGGCCCTCGTGCAATTGCCGGGGGTCAAGAGGAGGACTATGGCAATGGTTGACTCAGGGTCAGAGGGTAATTTCGTGTCTGCTGAGTTTGTTAAGCAGGTGGGTATTCCCACACGTAAATTGCCCCGTGGTCAGAGGATCACAACCATATCTGGCTGTGAGATCGCGGTGGTCGCTCGCAGCACATTGCCTATATCCATCCTCCTTTCCAGGAACCACCTGGAGGAATTGTGGTTCCTGGTTCTCCCTGCATCATCTTCCCCAGTGGTTCTTGGTTACCCGTGGCTCCGGAGGCATAACCCCATGATTAATTGAGACAAAAACACCATCTCCTGCTGGAGCCCGTTTTGTTTGGCCCATTGTATGCGTTCAGGGGAGTGTTCCCCATCTCTGTCCATTTCCCTCTCCCCAGCCGAGCCGCCGGACCTCAGCCTCGTTCCCCAGGCATATCATGATTTAGCAGAGGTCTTTAGCAAGTCAAGAGCGTTGTTGCTGCCACCTCACTACTCTTATGATTGTGCTATCGACCTCATCCCGGGGGCGAGGCTGCCATCCAGCCAGCTGTATAGCATTTCTGGCCCGGAAAGGGAGGAAATGGAGCAATATGTTAAGGAATTGCTGAACGCCTGCCTTATTCGGCCATCTTCGGCTCTGCTTGGAGCCGGATTCTTCTTCGTCGGGAAGGATGGCTAGTTGCGCCCGTGCATCGACTACTGGGAGCTTAACACTATTACCATCAAAGATACAGTAAGAACCCTTTACCTTTGATTAGTTCAGCGTTCAAGCTTCTTCAGCGCTCATGGGTTTTCACCAAGCTAGACCTTAGGAACGCGTATCATCTGGTCCGCATTCAAGAGGGTGATGAGTGGAAGATGGCTTTTAAAACACACCAGGGGCAATTCGAGCATTTAGTGATGCCATTCAAGCTCACTAATGGCCCTGCCGTCTTCCAGTGGGAAATAAATGACGTCTTCCTCGATATGCTTTACCAGTTCATGTTTGTCTACCTTGATGATATTCTCATTTTCTCCCGCTCGCCAGAGGAACATGAGGCCTACGTCAGGGCCATTTTACAATGGCTCCTGGAGAACCAGCTTTATGTTAAGGCTGAGAAGTGTGAGTTCTCCACATCTACCGCCTTCTTGGGCTTCATCGTGGCTGAGGGGAAGCTGATTGCCGACCAGGCCAAGGTGAGGGCAGTATTAGATTGATCAACTCCCCACTCCCGTAAGGAGCTTCAACGCTTCCTTAGGTTCGCAAACTTTTGCCGCAGGTTCATCAGGAACTCTAGTGGGGTGGCACTGCCCTTGATGCAGCTGAACTCCGTTAAGGTCCCCTTTCAGTGGAGTGAGGCAGCTGAACAGGCGTTTGTCAAATTAAAGCGCCTGTTCACAGAAACACCTATCTTGGCCCAGGTCGACACGCAGTTCCAGTTCGTCCTCGAGGTGGATGTGTCTGATTCAGGGGTTGGCGCTGTGCTGTCGCAGCGCACACCCTCCGATCAGAAGCTTCGCCCGTGCTCATATTTATGATGTAAGGGACAGAGAGCTGTTGTTCGTTAAGTTGCCATTAGAGGAGTGGAGGCACTTGTTAGAGGGGGCCATTCACCCCATCGTCATGTGGACCAACCACAAGAACCTTGAGTACTTGCAGTTGGCCCACTGATTGAATGCCAGGCAGGCCCACTGGGCACTATTTTTCCAGCAATTTAATTTACCATCACTTACAGGCCTAGTGCCTGGAACACCAAACCGGATGCGCTATCGCGCCAGTTTGATTCCAGGGAGGTACCACCCCCCCAACCATCATACTGCCTTTGTGCGTCCTTGGAGCCCTTACTTGGGATATCGAGGGGAGGGTCCGCCAGGCCCAGTCCCAGGAGCCTGTGCCAGTAGGGTGCCCCCGAACCGTCTGTACGTCCCACCCACCCTTCTCAGCAATGTCATCCAGTGGGGTCACACCAGTCGCTTTGTGTGCCATCCGGGCATCGCTCGAACTGTGGACTTCGTCCGGCAAGCGTTCTGGTGGTCCACACTGTGGCGGGATGTACAAGAATATGTGAAGGCCTGTCAGACCTGCATCCAGGGGAAATTGGACTCTCCCCCTCCCCCCATCAGGTGTCCTCCACCCCCTCCCCATCCCTGGTCATCTGTGGTCTCATATTGCCGTTGACTTCATCACCAGGCTTCCCCCCCTCCCATGGCAAGACGGTGATCCTGACCATCCTGGACCGCTTCTCCAAGGCGATGCATCTGGTGGCCCTCCTGAAGCTTCGTTCAGCCTTGGAGACGGCGGTCCTCCTCACCGAGCATGTGATCTGTGTCCACGGCATCCCTATGGACATTGTGTCTGACCAGGGTCCACAATTCACGTCCCAGGTCTGGAGGGCTTTTTGCCGGACCCTGGGAACCACTGTGAGTTTCTCTTCTGGAAATCATCTTCAGAGCAATGGGCAGGCAGAGTGTGCCAATCAGTCCTTGGAGGCTGCCTTGCGGTGTGTAGCAGCTGATAACCCATCATCCTGGAGCACACATCTGACCTGGGTGGAGTACTCCATGAACTCTGTGGTATCCTCAGCAACCGGACTCACCCCGTTTGAGGCGTCGTTAGGGTACATGCCGCCTCTTCTACCCATGGCCGAGAGGGAGGTCTCAGTTCCATTTTTAGGGGCCCATGCTTATGGCTGCCGATGCATCTGGAGGTCGACTCAGGCGACCCTGGCCCGCACCATGGAACACACCCAGGCCGCTGCTGATAGGAGGCGGGTTCCGGCCCCTAAGTATGTCATTGGACATACTTAGCCACCAGCCGGACATACAGTGGGGCAAAAAAGTATTTAGTCAGCCACCAATTGTGCAAGTTCTCCCACTTAAAAGATGAGAGAGGTCTCCAATTCTCATCATAGGTATACCTCAACTATGAGAGACAAAATGAGAAAAAAAAATCCAGAAAATCACATTGAAGGATTTTTAATGAATTAATTGGTAAATTCTCTGGTAAAATAAGTATTTGGTCAATAACAAAAGTTCATCTCAATACTTTGTTATATACCCTTTGTTGGCAATGACAGAGGTCAAACGTTTTCTGTAAGTCTTCACAAGGTTTTCACACACTGTTGCTGGTATTTTGGCCCATTCCTCCATGCAGATCTCCTCTAGAGCAGTGATGTTTTGGGGCTGTCGCTGGGCAACACGGACTTTCAACTCCCTCCAAAGATTTTCTATGGGGTTGAGATCTGGAGACTGGCTAGGCCACTCCAGGACTTTGAAATGCTTCTTACGAAGCCACTCCTTCGTTGCCCGGGCGATGTGTTTGGGATCATTGTCATGCTGAAAGACCCAGCCACGTTTCATCTTCAATGCCCTTGCTGATGGAAGGAGGTTTTCACTCAAAATCTCACGATACATGGCCCCATT
Organism: Pholidichthys leucotaenia; assembly: GCA_020510985.1. NCBI lineage: Eukaryota > Metazoa > Chordata > Actinopteri > Cichliformes > Pholidichthyidae > Pholidichthys > Pholidichthys leucotaenia. The sequence goes on from CM035845.1 coordinate 8,377,308, forward strand.
CATTCTTTCCTTTACACGGATCAGTCGTCCTGGTCCCTTTGCAGAAAAACAGCCCCAAAGCATGATGTTTCCAGCCCCATGCTTCACAGTAGGTATGGTGTTCTTTCTCCTCCAAACACGACAAGTTGAGTTTTTACAATAAAGTTCTATTTTGGTTTTATCTGACCATATGGCATTCTCCCAGTTCTCTTCTGGATCATCCAAATGCTCTCTAGCAAACTTCAGACGGGCCTGGACATGTACTGGCTTAAGCAGGGGGACACGTCTGGCTCTGCAGGATTTGAGTCCCTGGCGGCGTAATGTGTTACTGATGGTAGCCTTTGTTACTTTGGTCCCAGCTCTCTGCAGGCTATTCACTAGGTCCCCCCGTGCGGTTCTGGGATTTTTGCTCACCGTTCTCGTGATCATTTTGACCTCACGGGGTGAGATCTTGCGTGGAGCCCCAGATCGAGGGAGATTATCAGTGGTCTTGTATGTCTTCCGTTTTCTAATAATTGCTCCCACAGTTGATTTCTTCACACCAAGTTGCTTACCTATTGCAGATTCAGTCTTCCCAGCCTGGTGCAGGTCTACAATTTTGTTTCTGGTGTTCTTTGACAGCTCTTTGGTTTTGGCCATAGTGGAGTTTGGGGTCTGTGACTGTTTGAGGTTGTGGACAGGTGTCTTTTATACTGATAACGAGTTCAAACAGGTGCCATTAATACAGGTAACGAGTAGAGGACAGAGAAGCCTCTTAAAGAAGAAGTTACAGGTCTGTGAAAGCCAGAAATCTTGCTTGTTTGTGGGTGACCAAATACTTATTTACCGAGGAATTTACCAATTAATTCATTAAAAATCCTTCAGTGTGATTTTCTGGATTTTTTTTTCACATTTTGTCTCTCATAGTTGAGGTATACCTATGATGAAAATTGGAGACCTCTGTCATCTTTTAAGTGGGAGAACTTGCACAATTGGTGGCTGACTAAATACTTTTTTGCCCCACTGTATGTCTGGCTGGTGGCAAGTCAGATCCCTTTTAAAGAGAAATCGAAGAAGCTGTCCCCCCGCTTCCTTGGGCCATACACCATCTCCCAGGTAATCAATGACGCGTCGGTCCAGCTGAAGCTGCCTCCGACCCTACGGGTGAACCCTACTTTCCATGTCACCCACATCAAACCCCTCTCGGTCAGTCCTCTCTGTCCCTTCCCCCCCCCCCAAGCCGCCTCCCCCTCCTCGGATCATCGACGGCCACCCCACCTACACTGTATGGCGTATATTGGATGTTTGCCATCGGGGCCGTGGTCTGCAGTATTTGGTGGACTGGGAGAGCTACAGCCTGGAGGAATGGTCCTGGACCCCCTCGTCGCGAGTGCTGGACAAGGGGATGCTCCAGGCCTTCACCGTTCTCACCCGGAAAAGCCCTCCGGACCGCCAGGAGGCACTCCTGGAAGGGAGGGCCCTGTCATGGGCAGCGAGATTACGCCCCTCACATCCTGCCTCACATTCACCAACTCATCACTGCACCTGAGGCAGAAGACACACCTGCACCCGCTCATCAGCCAGCGTACTTAAGAAGACTCTCTCCGCGCAGTCAATGCTGGTTCATCTGGGTATACTGAGCATAACTAGGCAAGCAAGTGCAAGTTATAAGTGTGGACACGCTGTCTAACCTTATCTCTCTTTTTCCCTCAGGTTGGTGTCACCGTGTAGGTGTGTCTCTTGGACTACGCATGCTCTCCTGCCACATCTCACCATCCTCAGCTTCCTACTCCACCCGGTCAGACACCATCAGCTCATCTCCCCCTTACCCTACTGGTTCGTCTATTCCTCGCTGGGTCCTGCCGGTTCGCCCTGGATTTCCCAAGTAGGTGGCAATTTGGCTCGCCCATTTCCCTTTACTCCATTCCTCTGCTCACAGTTCTCGTCTTCTCTCCACAGGGCTATTCCGCTGGCGAGTGACTGTTTCTGCAGTTGTGCGCTTTGGTTTTTGATATTTAATTAAACTTTCAAACGTGCCCCTCTGTGTGGTTCCTCCTGTGCTTTGGCATTGTGCATGTGTGCTTTCAATCTTTATTAATCATGACAGAAAAGGACTAAACTCAAAGTGGAGACTGAGCACATCACCCCTGAGCACATCACCCACTGTGCTCAGGGGTGATGTGCTCAGTCTTCTTAAGTAACTTCTTAACTTTTTTGGGGTAACTACTCTTATGTATATTTGAGTGATAATATAGAAAGATAACCTATGTTTACTTGTGTATAGTTTCAGGCTACTCTACCACCTAAATTAGAGATTTTTTTTAATTGAAAATGTGGAAATTTTTATGTCAGTTTGGAGAGTTCTCATAAATTTCCTACTTTTTCTTATAGTTATTTTAACTCTTTTTTTTAATTATAGACTTTTTAAGAAACTTAATGAAATTTGAAACTTCAAGAAAAAATTTTGCTCTTGGATTGACCTTTTTACAGTATTTTGAATTTGTGACTTTTGTGTCATAAACTGGCATCTTTTTTCTTCCGTCTTTGCATTTTTGCCTCAATAATTTTCCTTCATCTTTCCGTTGTTTTTTCCCATAATTTTTTCTCATTTCTCAAGAATGCCTCAAGTTGCTCTTGGGAACGGAACGGCAGGAAGAAAGAAACTATGCCCCCCTCCATGAATGCCTGCGAACTCCATAATTTGTAAGAACTGGGAGACTCTTACAAACCCACCCAAGAGTCTTTGTGACCGTAGCTTTAGATAATGCTTTTGTTGCTGAAATTAACTGGAAAAAAAACAAGACACAAAATAGCTGCTCTTGTCTCATGACAAGTTTAATTGTTCCGAGGAACCACACAGGAGTTTCATAACAGTAGCCATTACCCAGGAATGTTGCTCTTTGAATTCCCCCAAGAGTAATAAATGTATATTTATGAAAATAATACTGTACTGGGTCCTGAGCCAGGCAGTTGTCAGAGGGTCTCTGATGGAAATGAACTGTGTCTCCTGATGTAGACATGGAAAATCATAAGCACCATTTATGGGCTGTGGTGTAGTGAGAAACTGGCTGTAGGATAACATGCTCTGAGATTATCTTAGATTCTCTGCTTTCCTCTGACCTGGCAACCTTTGCTTTGTGCTGATGTCTGAGCGTTGGAGGCTTAGACGGTAGGAGAGAACAGTAATTAATCCTGCAACAGATTTTAAGTCATCCAAAGTGCATCCATACCTGATGGAGTGAGACAATCAAGTGTTTGGGACGCTGTCTATTGTGTGGGTAAATGTTTGATATGTGGGGCAGATAGTGCTAGGTCCCCCAAAGCACATGCCTTCCAAATGTAACCAGCGTGTGCTTTCACTCAAAGTAATATGGGAAAATGCATCGTATGGCATTTGATAACCATCTTGTTTGTAAGGTATGATACCAGTCTTGGCATGAATGCTTTTCTTCCATCCACTGAACATGACCTCAGCCACAGTCTACATACAAGAACAGAATACTTAACTTCCTCACGCAACATGATAAAGGGAAGGTTTCATATTACTGACATCCAACTTTATGTTCGTAAAGCACTGAGCCTCTATGAGAGGAAATGAAAGACACTTTAACTCTACCTGTGGCACAGAAAGCAATATTGTGGAGGGAGGATGAAAACCTTTTTCACAAAGCACATACACACACTCATAAACATGTGTTCCACGTTTTCCTTCAACTCACATTGGCTTATTCAGGAATACACAAAGGCTAGCTTGTTCACTTGAAGCCTTTAGGCTGTTAGCAGATGCTTTTGAAGCTTAAGTCATGATATCCAGTATAAACTTATTTGGTTCATTTCTCCCGTGCTTTGATGCTTTTTCTTTGTGGAGGATATTGAAACACATTTCATTCAATGTTCTGGGACTGAGGTGGAAAAATTAAAGCCAGAATATTCAAGCATACATAACCTTTTAGTTCATCGACACCCACAAGGTGTAACCTATATCTGTTTCGATGTGTGAAGGCAAGATTATTTGTATAGCACAATTCATGTACAAGACAATTCAAAGTGTTTTACATAAAGAATTTAAAAGCAAGCTAAAAAATGAACTTTAAGAGAAACAGAAACAAGCTAAAATCGAATAAGACAGATAAAGTGCAAGAAATAAAAGTTCCAGTGCATCCTGGGAGATTAGCAGTTTGTTCCATATGTGAGGAGCATCAAAATTGAATGCTGCTTCACCATGTTGGGTTCTCACTCTGGGCACGGATAGTAGGCCTTACCCTCACCACCTGAGGGCTCTGGGTGGTTCACAATGGACCAGAAGGTCTGAAATGTCTTTTGGCCCTAATATGAAATAGATTATAAAAGCTTTATAAAAGGTACAGTCACAAAGATTTTTACGAAAAATGGATTTGTAAAAATCTCCCAGTCTCCTACAAATTCTGGAATTCACAGACATTTGTGGAGGGGGGCATAGTTTCTTACGTCTGCCCTTCAATTTGCAAGAGCAACTTGAGACATTCTTGAGATATGAGGTGCTTTTCTGTCATGCGATGGTCCTAGAGTTCTTACATTCTTCATAAGGGTGCCTTGGGATTTTCCTACGGCATATTTACTGCCATCTTATGAAAATTTTTGTGCAACTCACAGCACTCTCAAGTCGGTAGGAAGACCTCCTGGTGGCTGAATGACGCGGGTCGGCCGCCTGGAAGATTGCTTCGCCCATTTGGCGTTCTGGGTCGGCCACCAGACAAATTGGACTTTCTGTTCGGCGACCTGGTCCGGCCGCCAGAGGTACTGTTTCTCCGGGCCCAGGACTGGGGTAGGCTGCCCAAACTTATCCTTTTTTCCCTGCCAGCGTTCTGGATGCTGGACACAGGAAGACCCCCCCCCGAACTATTTGTTTTTGTGCTTTTGTGCTCTGCCTGCCGTCATCCCTGTGCTTTTTTCTCTCTGCCTGCTCCTCTGGAATATTAGGGATGTTCTTGTGTTTTGTTATTGGGACTATATCGCTGCCATGTAGTGTGGTTTTTTTTCTTTCTTTTCTCCTTTCTTGTGTGGTTATTTATATTACTTTGACCTATGTATATCGCCGCCCTGTAGCGTGTGTTTTTTTTTTTATCCTCGTCACTTGTGTTGTTGTTATTTATACGACATTGAAGTGTATTTGTCGCTGCTCCTTAGCATGAGTTGGGTTTTTTTTCGCTCTGGTATTATGGGGTACGCTGCATTTTTGTGCCTGTATTTCAGTTTCCTGTTTCCTCTGTGGGTTGTGAAAATGTTTTGTTTTGCCTGTGACTTTATTGGACTGATCATGGTGTTCTGTTTGTAGCCTGTTTTTTTTTTTTTTTTTTTCTCTTTCTCTGTTATTATGCTGGTTGGTTCTTGTTGGTTCTTGCCCTCCGAGCCTGTTCCCCCACCACCCTCCCTAGGGCAGTCCTGTTGACCTTCTGGGTGGGGGGGGGGGGGGGCTCAATGTTACACGGCGCCTGGAATTCGCCTCGTGAATGGGGGCAGCTGTCATGGTCCGAACGCTGACTCTGTCCGTGCTCGGGTTATCCGGTAGTTCCCCGTTCTTTTCTCAGGCGTACCATATGGCCTCCGGGCTTTTATTGTGACAGCGTCTCGGCGGGGCTTCCAGCTGGCAGAGCTGAGCTCCACAGGGGCGGCTGGAATTCAATCAGCTGATGATGTTCTCATCAGCTGATTAATCTGTCAGCCCTATTTAAGGGAGCAGCTCAGTTTACTCCGGGCTGCGACCTCGTCAAACATTCCCTCATCAAACCTCCATCTAAGATTCATGTCTTGTTCATTTTACAGTAAGTGTATTCCTTCTGAGTCTGTTTCCCTCTGTCCATAGTCTTAGTCTTAGTCACAGTCATAGTTGTGTTTTTGCCCTACGTGGCTCATTATTTTGTCATTTGTCTTTTGTCAATAAATTATGCAAACTCATCGGCTGGCATTCGGTGTCTTATTGATGGCTCATGAGGGCCATCATTGACACTTTCAGCACATTTTATCAGCACAAATGTCATATGAATGATGTACTTCCACCTTTTGAGCACCTCACTACCGCCTTACACATGATGTATGAATCTCGTCTCAAGCGTTTCCTATGACCGCAGTAAGGGGCCCTCAAGAACAACTTACGGGGCCCTATTTTGACGGTAATCAGTGGACTTTTCTGCCAGACTTTCCGCCGTATGCCAGTGTTTTTGTTATGCTTTGTGTTATGCCATCTGCTTGCCAGAAGACAGTCCAGCTGCTATGCACTGGGAGGAGGAGGCTCATTTCAAAGAGGTGTGGCAGCACGTAATCTTAGATGCATGTTATGCCAATGCCAATGTGCTTTTGATCAGGAAAAAGGTGGTCTGTCATCAGAAGTGCATTTAATGCTATTTCAGTGGTGTTTTGAAATAACGCAGCTCTGGAGCTCATGATGAAACAATGAATGCTGTTTTTTTTTCTATTGTAACAGTCATGATAAAATCGCCCATCATTTTATTTATAATATGATCACACACTAAAAAGGTTTTTTTTAATTCCATCCACATTCTCATTTTATTTGCGGACTTACTGTTGGAATCTATAGATTAGGCATAGATAGCATGTGTGCATTCTGGTGTGGATGCAGCACACAAGGGGAGATGTGTCAGTCTGAAGACTTTTAATCCTTCCAGATTTTCGTTTTCATCATGAACTTACTAGGCATTAATGTGTTTATTTTTAGGGGAATAAATGAATGAACAAGGAGTATGCAGCATTTTACTTTTCACTGTAACTCTCCAAAGAGACAGGAGGTGCGTCCACATCTGCCTCAGCCACACATCCCAGGTTGACAGCTGGGGCGAGACTTCCCGCACTGTGCCAACAGTCGTAGTTCTCCCCCATCAAGTGCCCTTTACTGTCATCTGAGAAGACACAACAGGGTTTTTCACTACACAAAGGAAAAAAATGTTACATGGATTTATGATTCAGTTCTCTATCAGACCACAGCTGGACCAGTCTGTCCTACTGGGAAAACAGCTGTCACCATGACCCAGGTATAGGTCACAAACCCGATATTCATTATCTAATGATGACAGTTTTTACAATTTTTACTTCATTCACTGTCATTCTTTTAAAAGAATGATCTATCCATCTTCTACCGCTTTTCGGGAGGTCCGGGTCGTGGAAAAGCAGCTCAAGCAGAGAAGCTCAGACTTCACTCTCCCCAGCCACCTGCTCCAGCTCTTCAGAGAGGATACCAAGACATTCCCAGACCAGCTGGGAGACATAGTTTCTCCAGCATGTCCTGGGTCTGCCCTGGGGTCTCCTCCCAGTGGGACGTGCATGAAACACCTCAAGTGGGAGGCATCCAGGAGGCATCCTGATCGGATGCTCAAACTACCTCAACTGGCTCCTTCTGATGTGGAGGAGCAGCAGTTCCACTCTGAGCCTCTCCCAGATGACTGTGCTCCTCACCCTACCTCTGAGGGTGAGTCCAGCAATCCTAAGGAAAAAGCTCATTTGAGCCGCTTGTATCCGTAATCTCATTCTTTCAGTCATTACCCAACGCTCATGACCATAGGTGAGGGTAGGAATGTAGATTGACCAGTAAATTGACAGCTTTGCTTTAGGGCTCAGCTCCCTCTTCACCATAACAGACCAGTACAACGTCTGCATCACTGCAGATGCTGCCCCAATCCGTCTGTCAACCTCTTGCTCCATTTTCCCCTCACTCGTGAATGAGACTCCGAGATACATAAACTCCTCTATTTGAGGCAGGAGCTTGTCTCCAACCCGGAGAGGACAATCCACCTTTTTCCGGCTGAGGACCATGGACTCGGACTTGGAGGTGCTGATTCTTATCCCAGCTGGTTCACACTCAGTAGCAAACCGTCCCAGCAAGGCCTGTAGGTCTTTGGTCGATGAAGCCAACAGGACGACATCATCCGTAAAAAGCAGAGATGAGATCCTGTGGTCACTGAGCATGACACCCTCCGTTCTCTGGCTGTGCCTAGAAATCCTGTCCATAAAAATTATGAACAGGATCGGTGACAAAGATGTCAATCTCAAAAAAAACTTTTTTCACATTGCCATTATGGGGTATTGTGTGTAGAATTTTGAGGAAAAAATGAATTTATTACTTTTTCAAAGATTCAAAAAAAAATGTTGTCATTGCTACTATACGTACATGACATACATGAGAATTGAAATGCCATTTATCTCTCTTCAGTGGTGTGCACAATATAAAAAAGGAATAAGGCTGGAAAAACAACAGTAATCTATGTACAGTAATGTTACCTGTAGTGGAAATAGCAACAAAAGATAAACCCAGACATCCCATAGTGCAAATAAAGATAAACGATTAAAGCCAGTAATCCTATATACAGATAAAGTAGAGCAGTACAGTCTGTCTGTCCACTCCCCCACCCCCACCCCAGGACCGTAACGCACATACCTGCACAATAACCACCTCAGCTGTTGGCACAGAAAGACTGGCACACCAACAGTAATGCATCTGCTGCCGTATGTCTCTGCATTTCTTCTTCTTCTTCTTCTTCTTCTAGATTTGATTGGTGGTTGGCAACCAGCTCACAGGTGCATTACCGCCACGTACTTCACTCTATATCATCACTCCATCTGGTCAAGAATCACTCTCTTCAACTGATACATTCTTCTTCTTTTACATTTGATTGGCGGTTGGCCACCACAAACTCTATATATGTCTCCACTCTATATCTTATTTTACATGTCTCTGCACTTTACTACAACCATTTGCACAAATGCCATATCTGCTGCTGTCTGTCACTGCAACACTGATCATGTGCAGTCCTATCTGTCACTGTCTGCACCTAATCTACCGCATCGAACTTGCAACTATGCGTGTTACTGCTCTACTTTTTCTGTATATAGGATTGCTGGGTTTTAGTTGCAATATGGGAAGTCTGGGTCTATCTTTTGTCACCATTTGCACTATGGGTAGCATTACTGTACATAGACTGCTGTTAGTTTTCCAGCCTTATTCCTTTTTTTTCATATTGCACACACCACTGAAGAGAGAGAAATGTAATTTCAATTCTCCTGTATGTCCTGTACGTATAGTAGTATTGACAAATAAAATCATTAATGCAGTGCATTAATGATTTTAATGAACGCCATTAATGAACGCCACGGTGGTGCAGTGGTTTAGCACTGTGGCAGCACAGTTTTACCCTCGGCCGGGGGATCGCGGGGATCATGAGATCGTGGGATCGATCCCAGCCCCCGACCAACAGTGAGCTGTGTGGAGTTTGCATGTTCTCCCCGTGTTGCGCGGGTTTACTCCGGGATTTCTCCGGTTTCCTCCCGCACACCAAAAACATGTAGGTTTAGGGCGCTCGAGCACGCAGCGACCAGCAGCCGGTGGCTTGTCACCAGACTGCAAACCAAGTCTACGTACGGGTACAAATAAGTAACAAAAAAAAAAAAAAATTAAATCTTGAATCTAATACTCATAGTTGCAAGTTCAATGCGGTAGTGTTGGTGCAGACAGTGACAGATAGGACTGCACATGAGAGTGATGTAGGAAGTGGTGGTGATGCCACCCAGAGTGATGACCTGAAGAATATAGAGTATGACCAGATAGAGTGTTACAGACATCATGCAGACATGGAAATCTCAGTTAGTAGAAGAAGAAGAAGAAGAAGAAGAGAAGAAGATTGTTCAGAACTCCTTATAAGAACTCCTTATACAAAGATATAGTGTGAAGAAGACGAAGAAGAGGTTGCCACCCGAGAAGAATTCTGACTTTTGATACATGGAGTGATGTTTACTGAGTGACGTATGTGGCGGTAAGGACTACAGCTCCTGACCAGATAGAGTGATGATATGGAGTGAAGAGATGCACCTGTGGGCTGGTTGCAAACTGCCAATCAAATCTAAAAGAAGAAGAAAATATTTTTTTCACACATGGAGAGTTGCTCAGAACTCCTTATAAGAACTTTTACAAAGATATAGAGTGATGATAATCAAGGCAGTGGCAGTAATGCACCTGTAAACTGGTTGCCAACCTCCAATTAAATCTAAAAGAAGAAGAAGAAGAAGGACTACACATGATCAGTATTGCAATGACAGACAGCAGCAGATATGGCATTTGTGCAAATGGTTGCAGTAAAGTGCAGAGCCATACAGCAGCAGATGTATTACTGTTGGTGTGCCAGTCTTTCTGTGCCAACAGCTGAGGTAGTTATTGTGCAGGTGAGTGTGTTACTGTCGGGGGGTGGCAGGGTGGACAGAGTTCAGGGTCCTCAATTTTGGAATATTGTTGTAACATAACAAAATGTGGAAAAAGTGAAGTGCTGTGAATACTTTCCGGATGCACTGTATATATATATATATTGCTCAAAAAAATAAAGGGAACACTTTGAAAACACATCAGATTTTAATGGGAAAAAATAAGCTGGATATCGAAATTGTGGCAGGCTAGTCCAGCTTACTCAGATTAAAAAGTGTTAACATTAAAACATTAAAAATTGTAAACATTAAAAAGTGTTCCTTTAATCTGAGTAAGCTGGACTAGCCTGCCACAATTTCGATATCCAGCTTATTTTTTCCCATTAAAATCTGATGTGTTTTCTAGACTTCCGGGAAGATGGCGGAGAGACATCACGCTTAAACAGAGAGCTCTCCCTAGCCGGATTAAAAATCATCGGTAAATGGCCAACTCGACATAAGCGGATCAATAAACTAAGGGATGAAAACACGAAGGAGCCGGGCACAAGGACAAAAGCAGAGTAAAATTAAAGAATTCCTCTTCAACAACGCAGGAGAAACCGCTGAACACGAGGCCCAAAAAAACGAGGTGACCGCAGCAGAGAAAATGGAAGACACAAAACTCGATACCATGAACACTGGCATCGCCAGTTTGGGTAAAGAGTTGAGAGACTTCAAACGGCAGCTACAACAGGATTTAGCGGCTCTTAAGGAGGAGCTGAAAAAAGAGATTAAGGAAGAAATTATGGGCCTCCGAAGAGAAATGGAGCGCAAGCTAGCAGAAAACATGGAGGAGCTGCGCTCCCAGCGGGCGTGTATGACAGAAGCGCAGGCCCGAATATCAGAGCTGGAAGATTGGAATAGCGAGGCAAGCGAACAGCTGCAGACCCTGACGGCACAAATGCAGAGGATGCAGGAGAAAGTAACCGACTTGGAGAGCAGGTCCAGACGGGGCAATATACGCATCTTCGGGATCCCGGAGGGCATTGAAGGCAACTCGATGACGAAATTCATGGATCAGTTCTTAAAAAAAGAGCTGGAACTGCCCAGCGAAGCGGATCTGCAGATTCAACGAGCGCACAGAGCCTCGGCACAGAACCCGAACCCACGCTCTACACCCAGGTCAGTTGTGGTAAACTTTCTGAAATATGATGTAAAGGAAAGAATCCTGACACGAGCGTGGAAAAAAAAGATACGAATCGGCGACAAGCAGATATTCTTTGATCATGACTACCCGGCGGAAATTGTGCAGCAGCGGAAGAAATATGCCAACATTAAAAAAACGCTGAAAGAAAAAAAAATTAGATTCCAAACGCCGCTAACGAAGATGAGGATTCATTGGGAGAACGGCGTAAGAACCTACAACACAGCCAGAGAGGCAGCGCAGGACATGATGGAGCGGGGCCTTGAGGTGTACGTGCCGGAGGAAACGGTAGGAGCAGCGGAGGCCCTGAACGCATCACGACAGCCGGAGTGGAGGCGAGTGAACGGCAAAAGACGGGGGGAGACGTGGCGCAGCGGGCCCAGGAAAGACTACAAGGCTTTCAACTGAAAGCCTAGATTATAACAAAGATTAAGAAAGACACAGAAGAAATGAAGGCCAAGAAGACAAGGTAAAAGAGAAACAGACGGCTAGGAGAGGTTTAAGTGATATTTGTTGGACATTTCTAGACTAATGACTATTTCTTGGATAGTAAATACAGGTCTAGGGAGGGCCCTACACTCGGTGAGGACAATCCCTCCACCCACCAACAGGGAGCAGTGGGCAGAAGAAAGGCCCAAAGTACGGAGGTCGAGATTTTTTAATGTGTTTTTATATAAATATGTGTTATTTTTGTTGTTAAAGGGGCTAGGAGCACAAGTTAAAAAAATGGAAAAACATGATTATGGGTAAAAATCTTAAGATAATAACACAAAACGTGAATGGTCTGAACTCACCTGTTAAAAGGGAAAGAATAATAAGAAAATTCAAGAAAGAAAAAGCCGAAATTATATTTATGCAAGAGACACATTTGAGCAAGACAGAACATGTGAAACTAAAGAGATTTGGCTATAAGAACTCCTACTACAGTTCATTTAAGGGAGGAACTAAAAGGGGGGTTATGATACTAATCTCAAATAAAATACAATTTGAATGTGAACAGGAAATCCAGGATAAAGAAGGCAGGTATGTAATAATAAAGGGTAGAATAGATGGTATGCAGATCACATTAGTGAACATCTATGCCCCACCAGAAAGTGACAAGGGTTTTTTTCAACATCTGTTTGATCTCATAGCAACACACAGTGAAGGAGTCCTAATTTGTGGAGGAGACTTAAATGCTGTCATGGATCATGAAGTTGATACAACAAGTGTTAAGAAGACAAAAAAACATGTAACAAAATTCATAAGAACCTCACTGGCAGAAATGGGTATGGTAGACATTTGGAGGGACCTGCACCCACTCGAAAAAGACTATACACATTATTCAGCAGCCCATAAAGTGCACTCTAGAATAGATTACTTCCTTATGAATGAAGATGACAGACACAGGGTGAGAAATTGTTGGATTGGAGGGGCAGAAATATCAGATCATAATCCTATACACATGGAAATAAATTTAAACAATAGAAAACGACAAACAACATGGAAACTTAATGTAGGACTGTTAAATGATGATAAAATGAAAGAAAGAATAAAAGTAAACATAAATGAATATATCCAAGAGAATGACAATGAAGAAGTGGACCCAACAATACTATGGGACGCACTAAAAGCCGTGTTAAGAGGTAAATTAATTGTTGAAACAGGAAAAGCAAATAAGACTAAACTGGAAGCATATGAACAAAGATGTGAGAGACTGAGGGAATTAGAACACAAACATCAAAGCACAAATGACCCAAAAATATATCAAGAAATTAAAGAAGAAAAACATCGAAGAAATATTCCATAATTTCTACCAAGAACTATACTCGCAACCTGAAGAAACAAATACTAAAGATATTAAAAAATTTCTATGCACATTGGACTTGCCATCAATAGGAAATCAACAAAATGAAAAGCTAACAGCAGAAATAACAACACAAGAGATTAGAGATGTGATTAAGTCACTTAAAAACGGTAAATCACCAGGTAGTGATGGATACCCCTCTGAGTTTTATAAACTGTTTATAGAAGAACTCACGCCACAGCTTCTAAAGTCATTTAATTGGACGTTGAACAACAACAAAATACCTCCATCATGGAACGAAGCCATTATTTCAGTCATTTTAAAGCCAGGGAAAGATAGAGAACAATGCGGAAACTATAGGCCAATCTCTTTATTAAATGTGGATTATAAAATATATACAACAATTATATGTAAACGAATAAAGACATTCTTGACGGAATTGATAGAAGATGATCAAACTGGTTTCATAGAGGGACGCCAAACACATGACAATATCAGGAGAACAATACATATAATTAATCAAATACATAAAGAAAAGAAAAGCGCAGTAATAATGAGTTTAGACGCAGAAAAAGCATTTGACAGGGTTAACTGGAAATTCCTATATAGTGTGCTGGAACGCTTTGGATTTAACGAAAAATCAGTACAATGCATAAGGACGCTGTATCAAGAACCTGTGGCAAGAATCAAGATAAACGGTAGCTTAACAGACAAAGTAAATATACAAAGATCAACTAGGCAGGGATGCTGCTTATCGCCCACCTTGTTTGCTCTGTTCATAGAGCCACTGGCTCAAGCGATACGACAAAATAAGAAATTAAAAGGTGTAACAATAAAGGGGGCGGAACACAAGATTGGGCTATTTGCAGACGATATTATAGTCTACCTTGAACAACCAGATGTATCAATAATGGAAATGATGAACTTGATAGAAAATTTTGGAAAATTATCAGGATACAAGATAAACATAACAAAAACACAAATACTGACATTCCACTATAACCCTCTAAACCAGATAACTGATAAGATCAAACTAAACTGGAAACAAAAAGAAATAAAATACCTTGGAGTGAACATACCTAAAGATCTAAGCAAAATCTATAAAGCAAACTATGATAGGTTGGAACAAGAAATAAAAAAAGATATTGATAGATGGTCAATCTTAAATATGGATCTGAATTCAAAAATTGAGACAGTCAAAATCAGCATACAACCTAGATTACTTTACCTCTTCCAGGCTATACCAACAGAGATTCCAGATGCCCAATTCTCAAAGTGGGACAGGATGATATCGAGATTTGTTTGGGGAGGTAAAAAACCAAGAGTGAAATATAAAACTCTCCAGTTACCAAAAGAGAAAGGAGGCATGGGCCTACCGAGTCTAAAGGAATATTACTACTCAGCACAAATAAGATATATCATATGTTGGTGCGACGAGGGATATGAGGCAAAATGGAAAGAAATGGAAAAGGAAATTGAGGGACTCCCAGTACAAAGCATAATAGGAGATAAAGATGCATATAAGCAAATCAAACAAATAGACCCAATCACTAAATTTACTTTAGAACTGTGGTATAAAATAGTACAAAAGTATAATATAAAGGAAGACATAAAACTATTGAAATGGGTAGCATTTGACAGTCAGTTTGAACCGGCAAAACAAGATAGGGGATACAAAAATCTGGTGAACAAGGGAATCACAGCATGGGGCAATATCGGAAAAAAAGATCTCGGGAACTTTGTAAACATCAGGAGAAAATTTAAACTAGAAAGATCGGAATTCTTCAGATATCTGCAGATGAGAGACTATTATATGAAGAAGATTAGGCATAACCTCCAAACAGATGTGAGCGAGATTATACAATTCATTTTAAGCTCATATACAGGAAATAAAACAAGAATTATTTCAAAGCTATATCAGAAACTTATGGCAAACAATCATTCAAGTAACTATATAAAGGAGAAATGGGAGAAAGAGCTCAATTTAAACATAACAGAAGAAAGCTGGCAGGAAATATGGAAAACACAACACACGTCAACAAATTCAAGAACATGGAGGGAATTTGGATGGAAAAACCTGATTCGCTTTTTCATTACACCACAGATTCAAGGAAAGTATACAAATACCCAATCTATATGCTGGAGGGGATGTGGGGCTCAAAATGCAGACCACTCGCATATGTTTTGGAAATGCTGCAAAATCTCATCATTCTGGAAATCTATACATGTGACAATACAGAGGATATTAGGATATAATATACCAATGAACTGTAACCTGATGTACCTATGTGATCTTAAAAGAGACAATGTTATACAGGCAGAGGACAGATATCTAGTTAAAATCTTGTTGATTGCATGTAAAAAAACAATCACAAAAAAATGGCGATCAGAAGTTCTTCCTAACCAAGAGCAATGGACTGACATTATTGAGGACATACGTATGATGGAAAAACTAACATATCGACAAAGAATGCAAGAAGGACTATGGGAAAAAAAAATGGCGGAAATGGACACACTACAAAGTGCAACAACGAGACAGATATTGAAAGAATAACCAAAGACGCTGGAAAAACCAGAAGAATTAAGAGATGGAAACTAAAAACTTGATGCTCCAACATTTGTCCCCCCCCCCCTTTTTTTTTTTTTCTCCTTTTTCTTTTTTACTCTAGCCCCTTTGTTTTTTTTAAATGTAGACTGTGATCTGAATGCAATATATATAATGAAAAATGAATAAAAATCTTAAGTTACAAAAAAAATCTGATGTGTTTTCAAAGTGTTTTCAAAGTGTTTTATTTTTTTGAGCAATATATATATATATATATATATATATATATATATATATATATATATATATATATATACACAGTGGAAAAACACCAGCTTATGACGTGGTTCCTCAAATCATCACTGACTGTGGAAACATCAACCTAAACCTCAAGCAACTTAGATTCTGTGTCTCTCCACTCTTTCTCCAGACTCTGGGACTTTGATTTCCAAATGAAATGCAAAATTTACTTTTATCTGAACAGAGGTCATCAGCTGGTGTTGGCCCACTGTGTTTTATCAAGACCAAGGTCAGCGCAGTCATCTATCAGGAAACTTTTAGAGCACTTCATGTTTCTCTCTGCTGACAAGCTTTATGGAGAAGCTGATTTCATTTTCCAGCAGGACTTGACACCCCCCCCCCCTCCACACACACACACACACACACACACTGCCAAAAGTATCAAAACCTGGTTTAATGACCATGGCATCACTGTGTTTGATTGGCCAGCAAACTCTCCTGACCTAAACCCCATAGAGAATCTATGGAGGATTGTCAAGAGGAAGATGAGAGACACCAGACCCAACAATGCAGACGAGCTGAAGGTCACTATCAAAGCAACCTGGACCTTCATAACACCTCAGCAGAACAACAGGCTGATCACCTCCATGCCACGCCACATTGATACAATAATTCATCCAAAATTTGCCCTGACCAAGTATTGAGTGGTACATGGACATACTTTTCAGTCGGCTATTTCTATTAAAAAACTATTTTTTTAATTAATTTTATGTAATATTCTAATTTTTTGAGAAACTGAATTTGGGGTTTTCATGGTCTGTAAGCCATAATCATCAAAATTAAAATAACTAAACGCTTGAAATATATCAGTCTCTGTGTAATGAATCTATACAATATATGGGTTTCACTTTCTGAAATGAGTGACAAAAAATATTGAACTTTTTCAGGATATTCTAATTTTTTGAGATGTACTTGTATATATATATATATATATATATATATATATACAGTATACAGTATATACAGTATATACAGTATATATATATATGTGTGTGTGTGTGTGTGTGTGTGTGTGTGTGTGTGTGTGTGTGTGTGTAAATATACAGTATGTTCAATGAAAGGACTAGCTGTTACAATCCCTGCTGTTTACACCACTTCTGAGTCCGTGGGGAGTTCTTGAGAGATGGCTACTATAAGGCTTCACCGCCGGGACGCATTGTCAGTTGTGTACTTCAGCATCACAGGGTGTTTCGGTCATTTATCACAAGACACCCTCCACTGATGCAGGGCCACCACAGGTTGATCAAGCCTGGATGTGTGTCCCGCAATTTAGCTGTTTGCCTTAGAAGCCCAGATGGTATCTCTCCTTTTCATTCCCAGACAGCAACTGGTCCTCTTGGCAGCGACGATCAGCGTTCTTCTTCTTTTAGATTTGATTGGCGGTTGGCAACCAGCTTATAGGTGCATTACTGCCACGTACTTCACTCTATATCATCACTCCGCCAGTTGATGAGCGTTTGATAGCCCATAGATCATAGGAAATGATCCATAGGTTATATGACGTCCTATCTTCTTCTTCTTCTTCTTTTAGATTTGATTGGCGGTTGGCAACCAGCATGCATTACCGCCACGTACTTCATTCTATATCATCACTCTATCTGGTCAGCAGCTGTAGTCCTTCTATCATCATTGCTGTGTCCAGTCGAACCTCAACTCTATCTTCAGATATCACTCTTCTTCGTCTCCTCATACTTCACTCTATATCATCACTTCACTCTATATCATAACGCTACACATCTTGGCCGTGGTACTCCCTATCTCTCCACTTCATAGACATAGACATCCACTTCACCAATCCTATGATGTCCTATGATGTCCTAGACATCCTATATGATATCATAGACATCAAAGACCCACATGATCCTATATGATATCATAGACATCCCATATGATGTCATAGACAGACTATTAAATGCCTGGATCCTTTGATGTTGATGATTAAAAATTGTAGCAAATAAAGTCAGTGGCGGTAATGCACCTGTAAGCTGGTTGCCAACCGCCAAGCAAATCTAAAAGAAGAACAAGAAGAAGAAGCTTCCACTAGAAGAAGATTTCAGAAAAGGAACATAGAGTGATGTTTGATATATAGAGTGTAGGTGGCGGTAATGCACCTGTAAGCTGGTTGCCAACCGCCAATCAACTCTAAAAGAAGAAGAACAAGAAGAAGCTCTGATGCTGGAATCCTTTGATGTTGATGATTCCATGAGTTGATTTGATGCCGGAATCCTTTGATGTGACACCCTCTGCCGAGGTAGACCCACCACAGGTTGATCAAACCTGGGTGTGAGTCCTGTGGTTTAGCTGTTTGCCCTAGAAGCCCAAATGATGTCACTTCTGGTCCTCTCGGCGGTGTCAGCCAGCTCTTTAATTGCCCATCTGTAATCCTATTCCCTGATCCCAATCTCCCTGAGCAGCTTTGCAGTTGTTGTAGCTACGAAGTCCCTGCATCCCACCTTCAATGGGTGCACCTTTATCTTCCAGCCTCTGTCCTCTGCCTGAGCTGCTAAGTTGGATTATTTATTGCAGCTTCTTACGCTCACAAGCTTCCTCAACAGCGTCCTCCCAGAGTACTCTCAACTCAAAAATATAGACACGCTTAGATGAATTAGACCAGAGGACAAGATCTGGTCACAGGGTGATTGTTGCGATCTCCGGAGAGAAAATGAGCCTTTGATCCAAGTCAGCTCGCATCTGCCAATCCCTGGCTGCTTTCAGTGGACTCAGATCAGGGAGTAAGGGACTGGTTCTCAGCATGGCCCCCGCTTGAACAAATGATGGTAGGTGACTGTGCACATCCTGGTTGTTGAAGGGTTGGGAGGTGATTTATACTCTCTTCCACTCAAGTTTATCGGCTAGACACCTGAGGACCTGGTTGTGTCTCCATGTGTATCTACTTTGAGGGAGGCTAGTCCAGCAACCAACCAAGATGTGCTTGAGTGTTGCTGGGGCTGTACACAGAGGGCAAGATGGATCCTTTCCAAGTCACAGCTGCAGATTTGTGGGAGAGGGCAGCATATCATATGTAGCTCGGATGATGAAGCGCACCCTGTTGGATTCCGTGCCCCAGAGTTCTCTCCATGTGATTT
Organism: Pholidichthys leucotaenia; assembly: GCA_020510985.1. Taxonomy (NCBI): domain Eukaryota; kingdom Metazoa; phylum Chordata; class Actinopteri; order Cichliformes; family Pholidichthyidae; genus Pholidichthys; species Pholidichthys leucotaenia. Next base: position 8,396,345 of record CM035845.1, read on the forward strand.
TCATCTTTTTGACACCCTCCCACCTCGTCCATTGACCCTGTTTGGCTTGTGCTATGGTTCTGGACCTTCTGGCTGCTTCCTCCTGTTGATCACATCACAATGGAGGAGTGCAGATTTGCCTGTAGTACAGCCATGTTTGGGGTCCACTTCTTCCCTGTTGCCAGGGTAGGAGAAGCACCTCTTACTACAGGGTCCCGGGAGTTGGCGAGTGACATGTCCACCCTCACCTTGGCACATTTGAATTCCTCAACCAGGCTAGACAATGGCAGCAACAGGGCTCCATCGCTGTAGAGTCCAATGCTGCTGAGACATTTTGGGAGGCCAAGCCACTTCCTCACATAAGAGCTCACTAGCTTTTCCAGATGCTGAGCATGAGTTAGGGAGACTTCATACATGGTCAACAGCCACAGGAGTCTGGACAGCAGCCCAAACTGGAGGCACCAGAGCTTCAGTTTTTGATTTTGATTTTTGATTTTGTATACTTTATTGATCCCCAGAGGGGAAATTGAGGGCATCCACCTGGATGGATGAAGCAGCCACGGTACGGCGCTATCCCTTAACCATTCACACACACATACACACCTAGGGCTACTTTAGAGTCTCCAATTAACCTAACTTGCATGTTTTTGGCCCCCCCTCATGGATCGTCACCTTATCGTGGTGGGGGGGTTTGCGTGCCCCAGTGATCCCAGGAGCTATGTTGTCCGGGGCAATTTGCCTCTGATAGGGTCTCCCAAGACAAACTGGTCCTGGGTGAAGGGCCAGACGAAGAACGATCCAACAGACTCTCATGATAAATTGTATATCAAGGATTCAGTGTACCCCGCCCGGTATGGGGTTACCGGGGCCCCACCCTGGAGCCAGGCCTGGGGGAGGGGCTCGAAGGCTAGCGTCTGGTGGCCGGGTTTCCACCCATGGGACCCGGCCGGGCTCAGCCCGAAGGAGTTACATGGGTCCGCCCTCCAGTAGGTTCACCACCTGCAGGAGGGATCATGGAAGTCCGGTGCTATGTGGATTAGGTGGCAGTCAAAGGCGGAGACCTTGGCGGACTGATCCCAAGCTTTCTAAACTGGCTTTTGGTACGTGGAATGTCACCTCTCTGGTGGGGAAGGAGCCTGAGCTGGTGTACGAGATTGAGCGATACCGGCTAGATATAGTCGGCCTCACCTCAACACACAGCTCCGGTTCCGGAACCAGTCTCCTGGAGAGGGGCTGGAGCTTGGCCTTTTCTGGAGTTGCCCCGGGCGAGAGGCGACGAGCAGGGGTAGGTATTCTTGTATCGCCCCACCTTGCTGCCTCTATATTGGAGTTTTCCCCGGTGGACGAAAGGGTTGCTTCCCTGCGCCTTCGGGTTGGGAAACGGGTCCTGACCATCATTTGTGCCTATGCACCAAATGATGTTTCAGAGTACCCACCCTTTTTGGAGTCTGTGACTGGGGTGCTGGAGGGTGCTCCTCCTGGAGACTCCATTGTCCTACTGGGGGACTTCAATGCGCACGTGGGCAACGACAGTGAAACCTGGAGGGGGGTGATTGGGAGGAACGGCCTGCCCGATCTGAACCCGAGTGGTGTTCAGTTATTGGACTTCTGTGCTAACCACAGTCTGTCTATAACGAACACCATGTTCAAGCATAAGGGTGTCCATATGTGCACCTGGCACCAGGACACCCTAGGCCGCAGGTCGATGATCGATTTTGTTATCGTATCATCAGACCTGCGACCGTATGTCTTGGACACCCGAGTAAAGAGAGGTGCAGAGCTGTCAACTGATCACCACCTGGTGGTGAGTTGGATCCGATGGCAGGGGAGGAAGCCATTCAGACCTGGTAGACCCAAACGTATAGTGAGGGTGTGCTGGGAGCGTCTGGCTGAGGCCCCTGTCCGGGAGGTCTTCAACTCCCACCTCCGGAAGAACTTCAACCACATTCCGAGGGAGTCTGGAGACATGGAGTCTGAATGGGCCATGTTCTCCACCTCTGTTGTTGAAGCGGCAGCCCAGAGCTGCGGCCGCAAGGTGGTCGGTGCATCTCGTGGTGGCAACCCCCGAACCAAGTGGTGGACACCAGTGGTGAAGGGGGCCATTAAGCTGAAGAAGGAGTCCTATCAAGCTTGGTTGGCTTGTGGGACTCCCGAAGCAGCTGAGGTGTACCGGCAGGCCAAGCGGAGTGCAGCTCGGGTGGTTGCTGAAGCAAAAACCCGGGTATGGGAGGAGTTCGGTGAGGCCATGGAACAAGACTTTCGGTCGGCTTCAAAGAGATTCTGGCAAACTGTTCGGCGGCTCAGGAGGGGAAAGCAGCTCCCCGTCCACACTGTGTATGGTGCGGATGGGACACTGTTGACTTCAACTGGGGATATCGTCGGGCGGTGGAAGGAATACTTCGAGGATCTCCTCAATCCCACTGATACGCCTTCCACAGAGGAAGCAGGGTTTGGGGACAAGGGGGATGACTCGCCTATCACAGGGGCTGAGGTCGCCAAGGTGGTTAAAAATCTCCTTGGTGGCCGGGCCCCGGGGGTGGACGAGATTCGCCCCGAGTACCTCAAGGCCCTGGATGTTGTTGGGTTGTCATGGTTGACACGCCTCTGCAACATTGCGTGGAGGTCGGGGGCAGTGCCTTTGGCATGGCAAACCGGGGTGGTGGTTCCTCTCTTCAAAAAAGGGGACCGGAGGGTGTGCTCCAACTTTAGAGGGATCACACTCCTCAGCCTCCCTGGGAAGGTCTATGCCAAGGTACTGGAGAGGAGAGTCCGGCCGTTGGTCGAACCTCGGATTCAGGAGGAGCAATGTGGTTTTCGTCCTGGCCGTGGCACATCGGATCAGCTCTTTACCCTCTCGAGAATTCTTGAGGGTTCGTGGGAGTTTGCCCAACCAGTTTACATGTGTTTTGTGGACTTGGAGAAGGCATTTGACCGCGTCCCTCGTGGATTTTTGTGGGGGGTGCTTCGGGAGTATGGGGTATCGGGCTTGTTGTTACGAGCTATTCGGTCTCTGTACGACCGTTGTGAGAGTTTAGTTCGCATTGCCAACACTCGGTCGGAGTCATTCCCAGTGAGAGTTGGACTCCGCCAGGGCTGCCCTTTGTCACCGGTCCTGTTCATAATTTTTATGGACAGGATTTCTAGGCGCAGCCAGGGAATGGAGGGTGTCATGCTTGGTGACCACAGGATCTCATCTCTGTTGTTTGCAGATGATGTTGTCCTGTTGGCTTCATCCAGCAATGACCTACAGCTCTTGCTGGGACGGTTTGCCGCTGAGTGTGAAGCGGCTGGGATGAGAATCAGCACCTCCAAGTCCGAGTCCATGGTCCTCAGCCGGAAAAAGGTGGATTGTCCTCTCCGGGTTGGGGACAGGCTCCTGCCCCAAGTGGAGGAGTTTAAGTATCTTGGGGTCTTGTTCACGAGTGAGGGGAAAATGGAGCGAGAGATCGACAGACGGATTGGAGCAGCATCTGCAGTGATGCGGACGTTGTACCGGTCTGTTGTGGTGAAGAGGGAGCTTAGTTCTAAGGCAAAGCTGTCGATTTACCAGTCAATCTACGTTCCTACTCTCACCTATGGTCACGAGCTTTGGGTAATGACCGAAAGAACGAGATCGCGGATACAAGCGGCTGAAATGAGCTTTCTCCGTAGGATTGCTGGACTCACCCTCAGAGATAGGGTGAGGAGCTCAGTCATCCGGGAGAGGCTCAGAGTAGAACCGCTGCTCCTCCACATTGAAAGGAGTCAGTTGAGGTGGTATGGGCATCTGATTAGGATGCCTCCTGGACGCCTCCCACTTGAGGTGTTTCAGGCACGTCCCACTGGGAGGAGACCCCGGGGCAGACCCAGGACTCGGTGGAGAGACTATGTCTCCCAGCTAGTCTGGGAACGCCTTGGTATCCCCTCTGAAGAGCTGGAGCAGGTGGCTGGGGAGAGGGAAGTCTGGGCTTCTCTGCTTGAACTGCTGCCTCCGCGACCCGGACCTCCGGAAAAGCGGTAGAAGATGGATGGATGGATGGATGGCATGTTTTTGGCCTGTGGGAGGAAACAGGAGAAATCCCGGAGTAAACCCACACAGATACGGGGAGAACATGCAAACTCCACACAGATCACTGTTGGTCCAGTTTCCCTGGAAGTGCAGTGTTATTAATCTGACTGAGGCCATTAGCCGTGTCCTTCCGGAGTTGTTCAAGTTGTTGGGTGTCTCTGAGGTCTGTGTTATACCATCATCTGAGGCTCTTGATAGGCTTCTTTAAGATTGTGGGGATTGGTTCATCGCTGATATGGAACTGCACTCCCATTAGCTGGCCTTTATCAATGGAGATGCTGTGAGATTTGTTTGGCTTAAACTCCATTTTTGCCCACTGGATGTTCTCCTGGAGTTTCTGCAGCAAGCATCCAGTGCATGGTTTTGTTGCTGTGATGATGGTCATATCATCCATGTATGCTCTAACTGGAGGAAGACGCAGGACTGTTGATCCTCTTGCCACCCACTACCCAACGGGATGCCTGTACGATCACTTCCATTGCCATAACGAATGCTAGGGGGAATATGGTGCATCCTGCCACGATGCCCCTTTCCAGGTGCTGCCAGGCTGTTGTGTTGTTCCCGGCTGTCACACTAAACTTGAAATCCTGAAAGTAGCTCTTGACCGGCTGTGTGATGTGGTTTGGTACACTGAAGTACTCGAAGGCCATCCACCAACTCTTGTGCGGGACTGAGCTGAAGGCATTGGGGAGGTCTAAAAAGACTACATGCAGGTCTCTCCATTTAATCTTGGCAGTTTGGATTTGGTGCCAGATGATACTGGCATGCTCCAGACTATCATAAACCCTCCCGTGCACTTTTCCAATGCACACGGCGAGGGGTGAAATAATGAGGATTTATGTGCAGGTTAACACTACACACATTTATTGAAAAACACAAACAGTCCCCAACGGTGAAAACATACAAAAAGACAAGAACACTTACATTGGGCGTTCCTGGGTCAGCATCGCCCAGCGAACACATGAGGGGAAGTGACTAAACACAATTGCGTCCAAGAGCTGGCATTGTGGCGCAGGAGAACCACGGTGGAGATGGAGTGGCGAACACTTCGTGGCACACAGTTTCCACACGATTATGTGCTTCTGTTGACAGTACATTCAGTTAATGATCCCGCAGTGTGTGACTCGCGAACGACACTTAAATACACGCACTGCTGGTGATGATGTAATTAGGGACACCTGGGCCAGGAGCGAGAAGATGGCAATGGGAACAGCTGATGGTAATAGAGAGGGGGCGTGGTCGGACTGGCAGACAGTTAGACGGCGCTCATACCAGCGTGAGCCCAAGGGGCTGCCTCACTGCTGCCGGCCAGAAAGCAGTGGCTATGGGTAAGGAAGCACACAAGAATACATACTAGACATACACACAAAATGGCACCTTAACCCACAGAGAGATCAGGGCCGAGCCGGGAGAAACCAAGCCAGCTCGGCTCCTGACAGAGCCCCCCCCTTTAAGGGGTGGATTCCCAGACACCCAAAATAACATCCTAGAGCACCCCCCCCATACACACACACACACAACAGGAACAAACAACACAAAATCGGGTGGGAGGTAGGGGGAACAGGAAAGGTGGGAACACAACAGCCTAGGGACCACAATTAACCCCATGAAGTCCACGGGCATTGGAGCTCAGGAGGCCGCCCAGAGTCCCAGGCCCAGCAGAAGGTCCGGTGGACGGAATCTGGCGGCTTGCCGAAAACATTGGCCACCAGACCCGGGGAGTCAATCCTTCTGGGGGCCTGCCCCCCCCCCCCCCCCCGTAAAGCCACCAAGACCGGAGAGGAGCGAAGAGGTCCGCGATGGCATCTGGTGGAGGAGTGTAGGCCTCGGCGTCCTCAGGCTGGCCAGCCGCGGTCCTGACGACCTTGACCAGGGAGAGAGTGACGCCTGTGGCGGTCCTGATCAGGGGCTTCGTAGCACCCGCAGTGAGACCCGACTCAACCAGGGTAGCACCCGCAGTGGACTCTTGTGGGAGCCTTGCTGCACCCACGGTGGACCCCGACCGGGCCAACTCTGCACCTGCAGTAACCTCCGGCTGAAGCTCTGCAGCACCCGCGGTGACCTCTGGCTTAAGCTCTGCACCACCCATGGTGGACCCCGACCAGACCAATGCTGCACCCTTGGTGGACCCTGACCAGGCCAATGCTGCACCCTCGGTGGACCCCGACCGGGCCGAAGCTGCACCCTTGGTGGACCCCGACCAGGCCAATGCTGCACCCTTGGTGGACCCGGAGCTGGAGCGTGGAATCCATGATGGGTCTGAGGAGGAGCACAGCACCCACGTAGGGCTAATCCTGGGACGCAGGCCCCATGAGGGTCCAAAGCCAGCCCGCTGCACCCACAGTGACACGGCCTGCGGAGGGGGCCACACGATGACCTCAGACATCAGGGGAGCTGGACCCGCAATGTCGTTGGCGGTGAGACCAGCTCCACGAGGACCCCTGGAGGTGGTTGTTCCTCTCTGGCGACCCTAGAAAATGGCTCAGGAGTGGGAGAAGAAACAGGGTCATTAGGGTCGCCGGCAGCAGCAGAGCCCGGCGAGGGAAGTTCAGACACAACTGCACGCTGCCCCTGGCTTTCCTCACCTAGAGCCAGACAAGATCTCTCTAACACCGCTATCAGAAAAACAAGAGAGAAAACTTGCCTGAGCTCGAACTCCACCGCTGTTCAGGACTCCGTTGATCCTGGCAATGAGCACTCGGGCCTGGTCTCGAGGAGGTCCAGCTCAGGCTCCCAGTCCACTGTGGACGCCTCCACAGCTGGCGAGATGATGTTAGCAGTCCAATGATCCTCCTGCAGCGGCTCCAATGCTGGGGACTCCTCTGGCATGGCTGCAGGGGGGGCTCTGGGGAGGAATCCTCCAAAGCCACCAGCTCCTCCATTATCTGAAGGTGCTGACCCTGGGCCAACGGGCACTCAGGGAGAATGGGAGGAGACACGGAGAGAATAGGAAATAAATTCATTTCTGCAGCTGCAGGAGAGGACCCAGCAGACTGCTGTAACTGGGCCTCTCTCTCGGGAGACAGACAAGGTTAATCATGATTGATTTGAATGGAAAGAAAAACACTTGCCTGTCATCCTGGTCTCTGATGTTTTCAGCTGCAGAAGACAGTCTGTCATCCCCCTCCGTGTCCACGGCCATACCGGTCCCTTCCTATGGTGACAAAGAAACTAGATCTGATGCCGATGATGCCTCCGGCATGTCTGCAGGGGACCAAATCCGTGCTGGCTTTAGAGCGGAATCCTCCGGGGTCCCCAGCTCCTCCACCATCCGGTGACTCAAAAGAGGGGAGACACGGAAAGGACAGCAGAAGGGTTTACCTCTGCAGCTGGAGGAGCGAGGCCAGCGGACTGCTGGAGCTGAGCCTCTCCTCTGGGAGACGGGCAATGTTTATCATTATTACATAGAATTAAATGATAAAACACTTGCCTGTTCTCCCGGTGCTCCACATTGACAGCTGCGGGCAGTTGACTGTCATTCCCCCCCCCCCCATGTCACTGGCTGTTTTGGCCCCTTCACACAGTAGCTGAGGAGCCGGCTCCGATGACATGGAGGTGGGGGTAGCAGTTGGGGGACTGGCGAGACTCTTATGGCGAGCCCTCTGGGAACGGTGGCATCAAGAGGAAGCAGGCGGCGTGTTCTCCGGTCCCTCCAGTGAAGGCCCTCCTCCCTCCGGCACTCTCCTCCCAGGAAGCACGATGGCATAGGAGGAACGGAAGAAACAGGGGGACAGACAAGATTGGCAGCTGACAATTCATCAGGAATCAGGCAAGCAGCTTCAGGTGTCATTAACAATTACTGAATAAACACTTGCCTGAATTCCTGTGGTTCGATGACGTCAGCTGTCATCTCCGTGGTTGGGGCATGCTCGTCCTACAGCTGAAGCTCCGACCTCCTCAGGGAATATTCCTCCATCCTCTCGGCCAACTCCAGAAGAAGCCACGGTTTCACCTCCAGGAGGAGTTCTGTCTCCGCCAGGAAAACCTGTCTTCGTTCCTCCTGCTCCTCTGGGGACGGAGTGGACCACGGCTCAGGACGGGGAGGCAGGGCTGTCGTCGGTGAGGCTGGACGCTTCTTCCGGCGGGAGTTCCTCCTCTTCTTCCTCACGGGCAGCTCGGGAACCGGATAGCCCAGGATGTGAAGCACCACGCTGGGCAGCGAGTCACCCATGCTGAGGAACTCAGTGCTACCCGGAGAAGTAAGCAGTGTGGCTGTGAGGAGCTCGAGCACTTGGAGATCCTCATCCGAATCCTCACGTGGCGCGGCAAAGATGTCCCGGAGAATCTCCATTGCTTCGAGATGATCCCAGAGGCTGTCTCACTACATCACCCTTCTTGCTGTGTCCCGAGCCTGACAAGCCATTTCGGAGGAACAGGGCTCCAGTGTCAATGAGAGAATCTCCTCCAGGAAACACAGCGAGCACAGCTCCTTCTCCAACAACTCAGCCATGGCGCCTGGGCAACAGGTGAGTCCAATAGTGACACAAAAATAAGAGAAAGGGATGTGTGGGTGAACCCATTAAATCCTCTTTGATGGCGGTGTCATTCTGTCATAAACCCTCCCGTGTGCTATTCCAATGCGCATGGCGAGGGGTGAAATAATGAGGATTTACGGGCAGGTTAACACCACACACATTTATTGAAGAACACAAACAGTCCCCAACGGTGAAAACGTACAAAAAGACAAGAACACTTACATTGAGAGTTCCTGGGCCGGCATCGCCCAGCGAACGCATGAGGGGAAGTGACTAACCACAATTGTGTCCAAGAGCTGGCATCGCTTCAATGGTGCAGGAGAACCACGGCAGTAGTGGAGTGGCGAACACTTCGTGGCACACAGTTTCCACACAACTATGTGCTTCTGTTGACAGTACATTCAGTTAATGATCCAGCAGTGCGTGACTCGCGAACGGCACCTAAATACATGCACTGCCGGTGATGATGTAATTAGGGACACCTGGGCCAGGAGCGAGAAGATGGCAAACAGGAATGGGAACAGCTGATGGTAATAGAGAGGGGGCGTGGTCGGACCGGCAGACAGTTAGATGGTGCTCACACCAGCGTGAGCCCAAGGGGCTGCCTCACCGCTGCCAGCCAGAAAGCAGTGCCTATGGGTAAGGAAGCACACAAGAATACATACTAGACATACACACAAAGCGGCACCTTAACCCACAGAGAGATCAGGGCCGAGCCGGGAGAAACCAAGCCGGCTCGGCTCCTGACACAGACATCCTGAGAAACCCTGGATCCCTGCCTTCTGCACTGACGTATCAATGAAGTTGTTTCTTTGCAGGAATGTAGAGAGCCTTTGGGCCAGAACACTGAAGATCTTTCCCTCTACATTCAGCAGGCTGCTCTGGCGAAGATGGCTGATGGATGAAGCGTTCTTCTCTTTGGGGATCAGGATGCCTCCCGCTCTTTGCCATGCCTTCAATACCACTCCCTTATATATGTTAGGAAAGAAACTGGGCATGCAGGCTTAAGCAGAGGCTGCTGTTTTTCTTTTGCACTTTACCTTTTTTCTTCATGACTGCCCTTTTCATTTGCATCAATTATTTGGCTAAAAATACATTTCAGTAAGCTGGTGAGCTTCAGTTTCAAATTTGTTTCATGGGTCATTTTATTTAACTCTGGAAACTGCTTATAAAATGTTATATAAAGCAGGGACTGACAACAAGGTGATTTTCACAGGTGTGCAGGCTTAAGCAGGTGAGGTAACACATGCACTAGAGCTTCAAACAAGAGCCGTGCCAACAGGAAGCAGAAATGGTGGACATGACCGAAATAGTCGCCATTAGTCGACTAATCGAAAAAGCAGTCATTAGATTAGTCGAGTGCCAAGATAATCGTTTGTTAAAGCCCTCTTGTCAATACAGGATAAATGACTTTTTTTTCTCTGTGGCTCTCTGAGACCCACTAGTAGTGGTCCACGGTCACGACCCACAGGTTGGGGACCACTGAGCTAGAGAACAGTTGTCTGCTTAGTTTTGGCTTTTGTTGTTTTGCTCCCATCTGATGTTTAAGTTTTTTGTACTTTTTCAGTCCATTTTATATTGTGGGCAGTATTAATTAAATTTCTAATCAGAGTGATGTTGAATTTACATTGGACAAGGTCCAGTTTGACACACATCTAATGAGGGGTTAACCTGCAAGGTTAACCAACAACTACAAGGACTTGAATCAGAATTTTTTTCCACTGGAAAAAGACACTGATTCCTTTGGCTACCCAGCCAGCATGTCCATGTGGGCCCCATGGTAGTTTTAAGCTGGGCTGTCTTATTGGTCCCATGTGGGTTTGTCTGCGGATTCCATGTTGGCCCCATCTGTGTTTGCCCACATGGACTTTACCTGTACTGTAGGTGGGCAGAGAATCTGTTTCTAACTAACTAACTAACTAACCTGCACTTATATAGCGCTTTTCTAGTCACAAAGACCACTCAAAGCGCTTTCACTAGTACTAACCCTCTATTCTAAGGGCCTATAGGAAACAGACATCTAGGGACAATTTAGAACGACCAATTAACCTAACATGCATGTCTTTGGATTGTGGGAGGAAACCGGAGCCCCCGGAGTAAACCCACACAGCACAGGGAGAACATGCAAACTCCATACAGAAAGGTTCCAACCCCTGCCAGCCTGGGGATTCGAACCAGCAACCTTCTAGCTGTAAGGCAACAGTGCTAACCACTGTTTCCCCACTTTAAACCCAACTGGGCCCCACTGGGTTTAATGTGGCTGAGCAGGTTTCAGCAGTTCTTGGGTCATAGGTAAAATCATGCAAAAAAGTCAGAAATTTATGAGAAAAAAGTTGCAAGTTTACAATAAAAAAAAGTTTCAAGTTTTTGAGAGTTTCAACTTTTCAAGAAAAAAATATCAAATTAGGGCAAAAAGTCACAAATTTACATGAAGACAGCAAATTTATGAGGAAATCAGTTAAAAATAGGTAAACAGGTAAAGCCCATGTGGGCAAACATAGCTGGGGCCAGCATGGAACCCACATGGACCCAGGAGACAGCCCAGTTTAACCTTTGGTGAGGCCCACATGGACATGCCAGGTTTATCTTGGCATCAGATGGGCTCATGCATTACATTGTTCAGAGAGAACTCGGGGGGGGGGGGGTGAGCATGCTCACTAAGGTTCTTTCATCACCCCCAGTGTACATAGTCTTGTCTCTGCTGAGTGAGCATCATGGTTCCCGTGCTAACTTGCCCATGGTTTGTGTTACTGTTTTTAGTTTTAAGCATGGAGATATCACCACCATTTATTCCCCTGCCTGTCTTTCAGCTGAGATAGCTCAACCTGCACAGTGTGTACTCAGCTGAATGGAGCAGGAGCCAACATGTTTCACTGCTTCATCTGTCAAGTAGTGTTCACCAAAGTGATGACCTACTGGTAGAGCATCCGCCACACACGCAGTGGATTCTGGGTTCATGCACCAGCAGGGTCACACCAAAGACTGTATAAAAATGGTACTTCCTACCTTCTAGCATGGTTCTCAGCATAATAGAATGGGGGAAGGAAGGTTACAAGACACTGCCTCGGGGAGCACAAGCCAGTGTAGTACTAGCGCCGGTCTCAGATTCAAATTTTGTACGTAGGGCAGATGTATGTATGTGTGGTGTTGGGGTTGCATTGGGAATGGCTTGCAGTGTAAAATCTTTGCCAGAACAAATATTCAGATCATCATGACCAGTGTTGACCACAGTAACACGTTACTTTGTAACGCATTACTCCCGTTACTGTAATGTGTTACTGTAATGCCACTCCTTTTGCAGTAATGTGCTATGTAACAAAATTACTGTTTAAAAATTCAATAATGTGTTACAGTTATTGAAATTTGATCAGATGCATTACTCGTTTTATTAATATGGATAGATATTTTTAGCTCAAATAAAGGACTATATAAACTGACCCTACCATAGTTGAGACGAGCCATCAGTCGATGTGACTTGTTGCAGACAGCTTGAGTCTTCACTGCTAAGCGGAGGAAGAGATGAAGCTACTTTGTTTTTGTGGAAATAGACAGATTATTTTTCCTTTGTCACGGTTAAGAACAAAAGCATATTGGTGGGTTGCAAGCTAAAGTGTGGTTGATAGCCTACTGCAATCTTGAGAAGCACCTGAAAAGAGCAACAAAGCTCCGACAAAGCTAGTGCTAAGTCATGGCTAGCTATGCTAACAACACCGTGTTAGTGGACCTATGCTATCTGAACAGCCACAGCTGGATGTAAAGTGGAAATCTTGTCTCAACAGCCACGGCTGGATTTCAAGCACAGGTATGCATCTGGACAGTTTGTGACCCAGCAAGAATTAAACCTGATTGCCAGATATGTCATTACAGACTGAAGATGTGATAACAGTGACTTTCCATCAGACAGCTGAGACTGTGATCCAGTGAAGTGAAAACACATTTACTTGCTACCTGGATAAAGATTATTCAAAAATGGATTTGACCTCCAACAGGCATTTGAGGGACTGGATCATGTTTCTGTCACAGCAGACATTTGGACTGTGGATAATGGACCTTCTCTTTGGATCACTGCACATTGGATTAATTCATATCATAAAGGTAAAATAAACATGGACAGCTTCATGCAGTGTTGCCAACTCTCACTCCAAAATAAGGAAATTGCAATGGTAATAATAATTGAAATGGCAATATCATGTTGATTTTCTTCAGATTTTTCCCACAGTCAGAGCCCTCAAAGCAGCATAAAGCAGACTGAAGATGTTCTAGAAGCTCTGTCTGAAACAGTCTGTTTTCAGCCTGACATTAATAAGCTCCTAATGTAATCCATTAATTAAATTATCTTGCTATGTGTGCAAGATGATTTAAGTATGCATTTAAAAGTAAGGTGAAACTTACTTTTCCAAGTAACTAGTTACTTTAATCATGCAGTAATTGGTAAAGTAACTCAGTTACTTTTGAAAAGAAGTAACTGGTAACTGTAGCTACTATATTTAGTAACTTGCCCAACACTGATCCCGAGTGAGATGGAGGCAGATGTGTGAAGGTCTGTGAAGACCTCTTGTGCAGCAGAATCCAAGTTAGCCAGTGTTCCTTGTAATGTTACCTGCAGGTTCATAGGTCTTCCTTGGCTGTGGTTTCCTCTGGTTAACCATCGTCTTCGGCTCTATTTGTTTAATACATCCCTGCAGGGCGACTTCATCATCGTTACAATTTTTTTAACAGATGGATATTTGGGTGAGCAATTAATTGAGCTCAGATTAGTTTTCCCACTCAGCCTCTAAGTAATGTCCTGAGGCGTGAGGAGATCCCTCACACAAGGTCTTATTTGTCTAAGAGAAAAGCTGACAGCTCCTTTCAGCAGCCTGCGAGTGAAGCCTGAACAAGTTCCTTGTCTGTCCAGATGAGCAGAACACCACCAAGTCCAGCTTTTGACTGAGGCCTGCCTTGAACCTGTTTGACCTCCAGTGTTTTGGCATCAGCCCTGAATGCTAGTCAGAAGTCAGAGTTTGTCTTGAGCTTATTTTGTTTAAGGATTTTGGTAAACTGATCTAAAGGTGTCATATCCAGGGAATTTCCACTGCTTTTCGTGTCTAGCCCAGCAGCAGGACTGACAGGCACGGACGAACAAACACCAGCGGGCACGGAGGAACTTGGAGCACTTTGCATGTATGCATGTTGATCACAGAGACAGTCTGTCCATTATGTTATCGTCAGTCTGTGTGGGGCTGCATGGCCTTTTTACCATGCATGAACCAGGACTGAATGAATCCATCGCCCACGTGTGCCAACAGCACAGACAACATTCAACATACTGCGGTGGCCTGAAAGTAAAACACAAACGCAGATTTACACATTTATTTAGTTTCTCTTTTAATTCATTTTAAAGGGCTGTTAGGACAGAAATATATTCTGCATTACACTGTTCAGAAATCACTTAAACAGTCTGTCTCTGATGTCAGTTTTAGACATGACGCGTGATGTGCATATTTGACCACAGCGCTGTATGAATGAGAGGTTTTGTGTTTCCAAACATTTGTGTTCAAACTGAAGCTGAGATGGCGTCTGTCCTCCCTCAACACAAAGAAAGAAGAAGAAGAAGAAGCAGCATGCGGCCCACTTAGAAATACCAATGAGCAGATCAAGACTTGGATTTCTGTCCATCCTTTCCTAATCCTCAGCTCCATCACTGAAACCGAGGACCAGTTCAGAGTTCAATTCAATTCAATTCAATTCAACTTTATTTATATAGCGCCATTTCACAACAACAGTCATCTCATAGCACTATCAACTGTAGGGAGGACCCCCACAGTTGCAGAAAGACCCCAGCAATCAGGCGATCCCCTGTGAGCAAGCACTTGGCGACGGTGGAGAGGAAAAACTCCCTTTTAACAGGAAGAAACCTCCAGCAGAACCAGGCTCAGGGAGGGGCAGTCATCTGCTGCGACTGGCTGGGGGGTGAGGGGATAGAGAAGAAGAAAAGAACAGACATGTAGAGAGCAAACAGCACGATGGGGACTCAATCTATGGGAGAGAACAAACAAATGTTAATGACCAGCAAAAAAAAAATATTTCATAGAGAGTGAGGAAAGGAGTGAGGCCCAGTGCATTACTGGAGGTCCCCCGGCTGACTAAACCTATTAGCAGCATAACTAAGGGAGGGTTCAGAAAACACATGATCCCTCCCTAATTGTAGGCTATATCAAAAAGGTAGGTTTTAGCCCTATTCTTAAAAACAGAGATCGAGTCTGACTCCCGAATCCAGATTGGCAGCTGATTCCACAGGAGAGGAGCTTGATAACTGAAGGCTCTGCCTCCCATTGTACTTTTGGAGATTCTAGGTATTACAAGTAAACCTGCATTTTGGGAGCGTAGTGCTCTGTTAGGATGATACGGTAGTATCAGATCTTTTAAATAAAAAGGAGCCTGATTGTTTAGAGCTTTGTAAGTAAGAAGAAGGATTTTAAACTTAATTCTAAACTCTATGGGAAGCCAATGAAGGGAGGCCAGAACCGGAGAGATATGATCTCTCTTTCTAGTACCTGTTAAAACTCTTGCTGCAGCATTTTGGATCAGCTGAAGACTTTTTAAAGATGTTTTAGGACAACCTGATAATAAAGAATTACAATAATCTAATCTCGAGCTAACAAAAGCGTTCCAAACCCAGCCAACGTGTCCCTGTGGGCCCCGCTCGAGCTTCACCTGGGCTGTCTCCTGGGTCCATGTGGGCTTGTCCCTTGATTCCATGTTGGCCCCATCTGCGTTTGCCCACATGGAATTTATCTGTTTACCTCCTTCCAACTTATTTTATGATCAATTTGCTATTTTCTTGTTAATTTTGTGACTTTTTCCCTCTAAATTTGATACTGTGGAAGATGTGTTCAATGACGAGACTTGAGTGTATCCTCAGGTTCGGCTTTATTGCAGAACACAATCATCCAACATTCTCAAAAAGCAAGAAGAGGCAGAATAATGTTACATCACACTCTTATACCTCCGGGGGATTAAGAACTCAAGTCACATGGTGCTTCTGCAAACATTCAATCACAATGCAAGTCTCTGAAGATTCACCATTGTCTCTTATTCTTCTGGTGTTCCGGGAAACCCCCCAGGTCCTCCTCTCTGAGACAAGGGCCCGACTTCACACCTCCTCGCCATCTCCTGTCGGCCCCCGTCGATCCAGACTCCTGTTCCTCCAGACGTGAAGCCCCAATCCACATAAGCCATACATTTGTGGGAAATATGAACCAAACATATGTGCCACAATACATTTTTTTTTTATTTTATAACGTTCTCATAAATTTACATCTTTTTTATTGTAATCCTGAATCTTTTTCTCATAAATTTGTTACTTTTTCTTTGTAAATTTCCTACTTTCTTGCAACTTTTTCCTTATAAATTCAGGATTTTTTTCTCATAAATATGCAACTTTTTGCTCATAAATATATTATTTTTTTGTAAAATTGTGACTTTTTCTTGCACATTTGGAAGTTTCTCATATATTTGCCACGTTTTTATTCTAATCCTGAATCTTTTTCTCATAAATTTGTCACTATTTCCCTTGCAAATATGCTACCTTCTTGTAAATTTGAGACTTCTTTCCTCAAAAACTGCAATGTTTTTCAGAAAAAAGTTGCATGCATTATTTTTGTCCTCAGATTTCTCAGTTCATCATAAGTTTGCTACTCCTAATACTTGTAAATATAAGACCTTTTTTCCTCAAACTGCAAATTCTTTTTGTAGATTTATTCCTTTTATCTTCTAAATCAAATATTTGTCTCTTGAAGAGCTGTGCGATCTTTCTCTCAAATTTGCAGTTTTTTTCATAAATTTGTCCTTTTCCCCTTCCTAAATCTGACTTTTTCATGTTTTTTATTGTAAATTTGCTACTCTCTCCCAATAAATTTGTACATTTTGTTTCATTTTTTCTGTACAAATTTGTATCTGCAAGTTAAACTCTATCTTCATTATATTTGCATCTTTTTTCCTAAATTCCTGATTGTTTTCATGCATATTTGTTACTTATTGTTATCATATTTATAAACTTTAATATGATAAACTTGTGGGGTTTTTTGTTGCCTTAAACTTTTTTCCTGAAAAATTTTGATTTTTTTCCACATTAATTTGAAGCTTTTCTAATAAATTTCATCATGAATTTGAGACTTTTCTCCATATAGATTTCAAATTTTCTTTATAAATTGTGACATATTAGTTCCAACTTTGCAATGTTTTTGTTGTGTTGCAATGTTTGCTATGTTCATCATAAATTTGCAACTTTTTATGCTAAACCTATAGCCCCCCCCCCCATAATTTTTTTAAAATATTTTTGTCACTTTTTCCATATGCATTTTTTTTTTTTTTTTAGATTGTTTTCTGTTTTTGTTGAACCTACAAGGAGCCAGCACTTGTAGGCAAAATAGCCACATGTGCTCTGGGGCCGCAGGTTCCAAACCCCTGTATTAGATCCATAGAAAATACATAATACATCAAAATTTTAAAAAATTCATAAAAGTAGCACAGAAAATGACTGAAAGATTGCTTTATGGAAGGGTTCAGTGGCTCCATTTCTGTAAAACTGGATGTGAAGAGCTAACAGACAAAACCACCACACTCAAAATATTATAATAATATAAATAATTATAATTAGAAACAGTTCTAATTAAGCTCACCAGTGACCTCCTTATGGCTGCTGTCTCTGGACTCCTTACTATCCTCATCCTCCATGATCTGAAAGCAGCATTTGACACAATTTCCCACATCATTTTAACAGACTAGTTTCCATGGCTCTGTCCTTGGGTCCCTTTTATTTTTCATTTACTTCCTCCATCTTGCCCATATATTTTACCGTTATGACATTCAATTCCACTGCTGTGTTGTTGACACCCACCTCTACCTGTCCACCAAACACATTTCCATGGTCTCACCCACCTCACTCTCTACAGAAAATCAGAATATGGTTCTCCATCAGCTTCCTAAACCTTAACAGTAACAAAACTGATTTCCTTCTCATTGGCACCAAATCCAAGCCACCTATAGAGGAGTTGCAGTAATGTCACACAGGTCACATGTATTTAGTTTACTTCACCATTTTGGACAGCAATACAAAAGGCTAACCATGCAAGTGTGACAGTTGATGTGTGTCAATTCAGGTTCTGCATCCTCCAAGTGTGCATTTCTAGGCCAGATACGTCACTGTGCTGCAAAACTCCAAGACTGTCCCATTCTGTGGGCTCCTTCAAATGCGGTCGACAAATGAGCCCTTCAAAACCCCGAAAATGAAGAATACATGAAGAGGATCCTTGTGGCCTTGACATACCCCAGCTTTCAGTGCATGGCTCAGCCTGGCTTTTCTTTTTTCTTGGCTCAGGCAGAAGTGCAAGGAAATCAGAAACAGTTCAAAGTAAGTTTTTTGCTTGAATTATGCAGCGGTTTGAATGTAAAAACACCAGTAATCCAGAAAACAGCACATTGTAGAGGAAAAATAAGTTCAGGCGAGATGCTGCGAGCTGGAAGGTGGCAGGATTTTATTTTCCTCCAACATCATGAGACACACTGTAGCGCTGTGTGCCGTGTTGTGCTGTGTGTGCTGTGTTGTGTTGCGCTGTGCTGTGTGTGGTTCTTGAGGCATGTATAGCAAGCTCTTTTATACATATTATACAAAGAGAGAATGCATGGCACATTAGCATATTGATATACATATCAGTCAATACATATGAGTAGCCTGACCAACTGGCGCCCGGATGTCTCCTCCTTAATCCGGGGATGTACAAACAGTAGTCCATTGTTCTGGCTGTCCCCCCAGGGGTTCTCTGTCCATATGCAATCCCTTCTGAGCGTGAATAGTATCAGTCTGCATTGTGCTGGGTGCCCACAACATCTCATTATTTAAGCTCATGTTACGTGACATTATTTTTTCTGATGTGCTGTATGCTTTGCTTAATGTATTAATTAAACATGTTGAACTGTTTTTTTTTTTTCTGAAGTCAAGCCTTTTTTACCATTAATGTCAGTTTATTAACTAATGTGGTAATATAAAAATACAGTATGACGTGGTTGAAATAACTTGCTTTAAGATAACTTTTAAAGTCCTGTAGAGACATCAGGAAGTTGATGTTGTTTACTGTAAAATTAAAAAAAAAAAACATCTAAGGATATTTTTAGAGAAAACGGAGCAGTTTATGAAGCTGAGGAGGGACAGGACATCTGTAATAATTTGATTATGGCGATCTTAAAAATTTCCATCACATCTGAAGTGATAATCAGATTTCTCTGATATTTTTTCTGGTTTATTTCCAAGGTCCATGGTGGAGAACCTGCAGGAACCGAGGGTCAGCTGTGGAGAGAACGGGCTGGACTCAAGATTTATAAACCTGAGATCACACCTCACCCCCCCCTCACCCTCTCAGGCTCTCCCATCACCACTGCTGATTCCTTCCGCTTCCTAGGCACTACCATCACCAGGGACCTCAAATGGGAGCTGACCATCAGCTCACTCATCAAAAAAGCCCAGCAGAGGATGTTCTTCCTGCGGCAGCTGAGGAAGCTCAAGCTACCCACCAAGATGTTAGTGCAGTTCTACACAGCCATCATCGAGTCCATCCTCACCACCTCCATAACCGTGTGGTACGCAGGAGCCACTGCCAGGGACAGACTAAGGCTGCAGCGCGTCGTGCGCACTGCTGAGAAGGTGATCGGCTGCAAGCTCCCATCTCTCCAGGATCTGTACATCTCCAGGACCCGGAGGTGTGCTGGCCGGATCATAGCCGATCCCTCACACCCTGGTCACGTACTGTTTGCCCCCCTCCCCTCTGGTAGAAGACTTCGGTCCATCCAGACTAAAACCTCCCGTCACATGAACAGCTTCTTCCCCTCTGCCATTAGACTGCTGAACACTAAGTGACTCTCGTGCACCATGTACAGCAGCTCAACCAGACTCATGTCAATCATCACTGTTTTCTTCCTGCATTACCGACTGCACTATATAGTTCTCCACAGTATCTGCTGCTGGCTAATATATATTTTAACTGTTGACCAGTATCACTTAATCTTATCCTACACTTTATTACATGTATAGTTTATTTCTCTTATCTTATCATGTTTAATGTTGCAGCATTGTACCGAGACAAATTCCTAGTTTGTGTACTACATGAACAATGGCAATAAACCTGATTCTGATTCTGATTCTGATTCTGATTCTGAGATCTGACTGAAATAACCGCAATAAAAAAGAATTAATGAATTGTTTTATTGATTATGATGTTTTTAGCAGTTTACTTTGCAAACTGAAACAAGCTAATAAAAATATTGCATGTTTGCTGTTAATAATTAGAAAAACTTTATTTCAATGAAGTACTTTTTTTAAAAAAAGATGATTTTTTGCAAGATAATTCCAAAAGAGACTTTCATATATTTATTACACAGAGTGAAACATTTTAAACCTGATTTATCCATCCATCCATCCATCCATCTATCCATCCATCCATCCATCCATCCATCCATCTTCCACTTTTCCAGAGGTCCGGGCTGTGGATGCAGCAGCTCAAGCAGAGAAGCTCAGACTTCTCTCTCCCCCGCCACCTGCTCCAGCTCTTCAGAGAGGATACCAAGACGTTCCTAGGCCAGTTGGGAGACATAGTCTCTCCAGCATGTCCTGGGTCTACCCCAAGGTCTCCTCCCAGTGGTTCATGCACGAAACACCTCAAGTGGGAGGCGTCCAGGAGTCATCCCGATCAGCTGCCCAAACCACCTCAACTGGCTCCTTTCAATGTGGAGGAGCAGTGGTTCTACTCTGAGCCTCTCCTGGATGACTGAGCTCCTCACCCTATCGCTAAGGGTGAGTCCAGCAATCCTACGGTGAAAGCTCATTTCAGCCGCTTGTATGCATGAGCTCATTAAAAAAATATATATATATAAAAAAAAGGGCGGTGCGGTGGCGCAGTGGTTAGCACTGCGCCAGCACAGCAACTCACCCTTGGCCATGGGATCCCTGGTTCGATCCCAGCCCCTGACCAACAGTGATCTGTGTGGAGTTTGCATGTTCTCCCCGTGTATGCGTGGGTTTACTCCGGGATTTCTCTGGTTTCCTCCCACAGGCCAAAAACATGCAGGTTAGGTTAACTGGAGACTCTAAAGTGGCCCTAGGTGTGAATGTGTGTGTGAATGGTTAAGGGATAGCGCCGTACCACAGCTGCTTCATCCATCCAGGTGGATGCCCTCAATTTCCCCTCTGGGGATCAATAAAGTATACAAAATCAAAAGAAAAATATGCCTCAGTGAAACTGAGAGGCATACGGTAATCAGTCAATGCATCTGTGTGTTGATGTGTGTATGTGTGTGTGTATCTGTCTGTCCGCCTCTCTGTTTCAGCTCGCCCGGTCAAAATTAAATGGAACTAAAGGCTTGTATCATTGTATCATCATATTTTCTCAACTTTTAATTTGCCAGAATTCCAAGATAAGGCTTTGCTTTTGAAATAAACACAAATTTAACTCACCTTTAACGTCAGTGAAGCCGGTGGAAAAGGTATTGTAATAACTATGCCGGACCACTAGAGGCGACAGTGTGACTATTTTACAGCACATGGATGAATTCCTGTCACAGTCGATCTCTAGCTGAACCGTTATAAAATAGCGGTTACTGAAAAAAAAAAAAAACATTCAGCAACTACACCATTTATTCTTCACATTGATTGTTTTCACACTGGTTTTGCTGTTTAGTTTTCCAGAGGAAGGACGAGGTAAAGCTCGTTAAAAACTCCAAGTCCCAACATTCCTCACCTGCAAATGGTCACAGTGAACTGGATATGCGCCCGGAAACTCCCACCAGAGGAAAGTATCGAGCGATCCTCCAATACTGGGTCAACAAATGTCTGTCTTTTTGCCCGTCTGTTTTCTTCCTCTGCCACTAAACAGCAAAAGCTCCTGTTCATCATTTTCTTCTTCTTCTCCTTCTTCTTCTTCTTCTTCTTCTTCTTCTTTTAGATTTGATTGGTGGTTGGCGACCAGCTTACAGATGCATTACCGCCATGTACTTCACTCTATATCATCACTCTATCTGGTCAGGAGCTGTAGTCCTAATCACCACGTACTTCACTCAGTAAACTTCACTCTATGTATCAAAAGTCAGAATTCTTCTCAGTTGGCATCCTCTTCTTCGTCTTCTTCACTCTATAGCTTTGTATAAGGAGTTCTTATAAAGAGTTCTGAACAATCTTCTTCTTCTTCTTCTTCTTCTTCTTCTTCTTCTTCTTCTTCTTCTTCTTCTTCTTCTTCTTCTTCTTCTTCTTCTTCTTCTTCTTCTTCTTCTTCTTCTTCTTCTTCTTCTTCTAACAGTGTGATTTCCATGTCTGCATAATGTCTATAACACTCTATCTGGTAATTACTCTATAAGAAGTTCTTATAAGGAGTTCTGAACAAGCTTCTTCTTCATCATCATCTTCTTCAAACAGTGATATTTCCACATGATATCTACACTCTATCTGGTCCCACTCTACATTCTTCAGGTCATCACTCTATTCGAAACATCATCACTCATCTTCTTCTTTTAGATTTGATTGGCAGTTGGCAACCAGCTTACAGGTGCATCACCGCCACCTACTTTATCTTTAGGCATCACTCTATCTCTTGTTCATCTTGATTGTCATGGTATTCACGTACCTCCATCACTTCCACCATTTAAAACATGTGCCACCATGCTCTTCTTCTGTGTTTGGATTGCAGCTGTTGAAATCAGTTTGGTGGCTCTTGGCTGCCACTGACAGTGCGGGCATGTTAACTGCAGATTATTTTCACTGCACATGCATGTACTCCAAAACTACAGGATAGATTTGGATGAATTTTTTACCAGAGGTGGTCCTTGGAGCTAGAGAGGAACCCATAACATTTTGGTGATGATTCAAGAATGCATACCTTTGCCAAGGTTCTGGCATTGAGGCATCAGCACCTTGGTGCTTTAATTTTGTCGGTCATTACCCAAAGCTCATAACCATGGGTGAGGGTAGGAACATAGATTGACTGGTAAATTGACCACTTTGCTTTAGAGCTCAGCTCCCTCTTAACCACGACAGACCGGTACAATGTCTGCATCACTACAGATGCTGCTCCATCTGTCAATCTCTCATTCCATTCTCCCCTGACTTGAAAATAAGAACCCGAGATACTTAAACTCCTCCACTTGGGGCAGGAGCTTGTCCCCAACCCGAAGAGGACAATCCACCTTTTTTCCGGCTGAGGACCATGGACCTGGACTTGGAGGTGCTGATGATAAGACCTGTAGGTCATTGGTCGATGAAGCCAACAGGACAACATCATCTGCAAACAGCAGAGATGAGACCCTGTGCTCACAGAACATGACACCCTCCATTCCCTGGCTGCACCTTGAAATCCTGTCCATAAAAATTATGAACAGGATTGGTGACAAAGGGTAGCCATGGTGGAGTCCAACTCTCACTGGGAATGAGTCCGACCAAGTGTTGGCAATACGAACCAAACTCTCACAATGGTCATATAGGGACTGGATAGCTCGTAACAACAAGGCTGATACCCCATACTTCCGAAGCACTCCCCACAAAAAAACCATGAGGACGAGGTCAAATGACTTCTCCAATTCCATAAAACACATGTAAACTGGTTGGGCAAACTCCCACGAACCCTCGAGGATTCTCGAGAGGGTAAAGAGCTGGTCTGATGTGTCACATCCAGGATGAAAACCACATTGCTCCTCCTGAAGCCGATATTCGACAAACCCAATTCATTATTGATTCAATATTGAATCAATGCAAAATTCAATATTGATGATAACGATTATAATTTTTAAAATTAAATGACAAATCATGATTTTCTAATTTACTGAAATGCACTGGTACAACTGAGATGAATCTGAAGATGGAATCTGTTCTACTGCTGCTGAAAATCATTGAGGGTCATCATACTACAGTACAGGACTGTCGTCTGCTTTAGACCATTAGAAACTAAATGTCAGAGATGATACAAGGCTAGCAGGATAACAGTCGTATTTCCCACTGCTCATGTAATTAAGAATATATTTTAGAACTGATATACATATTCAAAATAATAACAATTAATTCACCTTTTTTGTGGTTTTAATTTATCTTAAATTTACCTGCTGACTTTTGTGATGATTTGGTGAGTGCGCTCCCCCTCCCTTTCTGTGGGAGTTCCTTCATCTGTTTCCCGCCTCCGCAGGTCATCAACGCACCTGCGTGAGTGGATGCACCTGCTGCCTCTTCACTGCCAGCACTTAAAAGGACCAGTTTGTGAATGCTCCTGCGCTGGACCGTTGGGTATTGCTGTCTTAAAGCTAAGGTTTGAAGCTTATTACTGAAACTCTAAAACTCTGAAAGTGTAATCTCCCTTCTGCTCCTGTTTCCCCAGGTTGCTCCCATCTCAGCGGTGTGTCCCTGGGATTGCAGTGCGATCACCTGCCTTCTCCTTCATCACCTCCGAAGACTGCCTACTCCACCCAGTCAGACTCTCCCCAGCTCCATTCCACTCCTCTCCTTCCACCAGCTCTGCCCTGATGGCTCCTCCAACTCCCCGCTGGATTTCACTGCCAGGCTGTCTGCTCATCTCCTGTAAGATAACCTCTGCGCTTGCCTATTATCCCCAGTTTTATCTCCTCACATCTAACCAGCTCTCGTTTCTCTCCCCTGCAAGCTGTGTGTTCTCTTGGCGTGTGCTGGTTTCCTTACTGCTATGTGTTTTCAATAAATTGTGCTTGAATGTTTATTCCGTGTCTGAGTGTCTTCCTCTGGTGTTGGTAGCCTTGCACGTGAGCTTCTAGCTATCAGTCATGACAACTTTAACATGAGTTAATGTCTTATTTTATCTGGTCATGGTCCTCTCTCTGTCTGGTGAAGATTCTCCAGTAAAAGGTAAAGAAAATACTGCTGCGAAAGGTTGCAGGCGAAGGCACAAGCTGGGTGACACAGAACTTTATTCTTTTGCTAACAAAATATAAGCAAACAGCTATAAGCTCCAGTGCCGCAACACGGAGGCTGAAAAGCCTCCCAGGTTCCTGTGCATTGTCCTTTTATACTTTATTACCATGCACAGAGACCTGGAATTTCCAACCCTCATGCATTATGTATAGGACCAAACCGGTGAGGCACATTAACATGACATCCAAACTGCCAGACATGCCAATCCGTCGGCCTCCGTCGGTCTATGATGACCATGGAAAAGAATCCTAAACGTCTACTCTGCTGGAACAGCACTGCCTGTGGCTGAACAGGCCGATGCGCACCGGTGTTCTACCTTCCAGCATTGGGCGTTGGTAGGATTCAAGCCTGGGCAGGAAGATATGGAGGACAAGATGTTACCCATGCAGCATGTCCCCCCTTTCCACGTCACTGATGAATCCAAAGGAACAGCAGGGCTGCTATAGTTTGGCACCAGCGCCATCGCAGGAGCTGCCAGAATGATGTTGAGGACAACATAAAACTGCCCTAGGGGCTCCGACTCCGGATTTTTCCTCACTTTACTCCCGAAGCCTTTCCCGTGACCGGGTGTGCCGCAAGGCAGCAGAGGTTTGAAATCAAGGTTTGCCTTCCCCTAGATGGGCTACCTTCCCAGGTTGACGAGCCACCATCTACCCGAAGCATCTGGTTTTAAGATAAGATAAGATAAGATAAGCCTTTATTAGTCCCACAACGGGGAAATTCCAGGATTGCAACAGCACAGGGATAGCAACACTCAGAGCAACAATCAGAAGGCAAGAAAAAAAACAAGCAAGCAAGAGCAGCTAATAAACATATGTACGTATTACTATAAAATATATATATATATACACACACACAGAGACACACAGTGCAGAGCATTGTAGCTGGATGGAATAAATATATGAATATATGAACACACAGTGCAGAGCATTGTAGCTAGATGGAATAAATATGTAAATATATAAACACCCACAGTACGGAGCATTGCAGCTAGGTGGAATAAATATGCAAGTATATAAACACACACAGTGCGGAGCAATGTAGCTAGATGGAATAATATGTAGATATATAAATATATAAACACACCCAGTGCTGAGCATTGTAGCTAGATGGAATAAATATGCAAATATATAAACACACACAGTGCAGAGCATTGTTGCTAGATGGAATGAAACAGCATAACCGTCTACTTAGTTATCCTACATGGTATGATTATGTGCCCATACATATTCTCACCCTCCATAGCGACCGGTATGTTCCTAGTTGTATGCCGGAGGGGACCATTGTGTAAGTCTATTGCATCTTTTGCATTCAAAAAACTATTAGTTTGTTACGTCTTTTTGCTATCTCTGCGAGCAGCCCTGCTTAGGTTGTACAGTCTGACAGCCGTTGGTAGGAAGGACCTACGAAACCTCTCGGTTGTGCACCTGGGATGATGTAGTCTGCTGCTAAATGAGCTCCTCAGTGCATTCAGTATGTCCTGCATAGGGTGGAACTCGGACTCCAGCAGAGATGACAGTTTAGCCACCGTCCTTCTCTCTCCTATCTCCTCCATCGGATCAAGGCGCTGCCCCAGGACAGAGCTAGCTTTCTTAATCAGTTTGTTCAGTCTCTTCCTATCGGCTGCAGTAATGCCACTGCCCCAGCAGACCACTCCAAAAGTGATGGCTGATGCCACCACCGTGTCATAGAATGACTTCAGCAGCGCCCCTTGTACACCAAAAGACCTGAGTCTCCTCAGCAGGAACAGCCTGCGCTGTCCCTTCTTGTAGAGTGCATCAGTATTGTGTGACCAGTCTAGTTTATTGTTCAGATGAATACCCAGGTACTTATAGGATGTCACCATCTCGATGTCTGTTCCCTGTATATTTACTGGTACTGTGAGGGGCTGCCCATGCCTGCGGCAGTCCACCACCAGCTCCTTAGTTTTCCTCGCGTTGATCTGGAGGCAGTTCCGATGGCACCAGTCCACGAAGTCCTGGATAAGCCCTCTGTACTCAGCTTCATCTCCATTGGAGATGAGGCCAACGATCGCAGAGTCATCAGAGAACTTCTGTAGATGGCAGTGTGTTGTGTTGTGTGAGAAGTCCGCAGTATAAAGAGTGAACAGGAAGGGAGCCAGCACCGTTCCCTGGGGGGCCCCCGTGCTACTGATGATCGTGTCGGACACACAGTCCCGGGTTCTCACAAACTGAGGCCGGTTCGTGAGGTAGTCCAGGATCCATGATGACAGGTGCTGGTCCACCCCTGCGCGCAGCAGCTTGTCCTTCAGGATCATCGGTTGGATGGTGTTGAAAGCACTGGAGAAGTCAAAGAACATGATCCTCACCATATTCCCGGGCTTCTCCAGGTGGGACAGAGAACGGTGAAGGAGGAAGATCACCGCATCCTCCACCCCAATGCCATGCTGGTAGGCGAACTGGAGTGGATCCATCGCTGGTTCCACCAGGGGGCGGAGGTGAGCAAGGAGCAGTCTCTCCAGGGTCTTCATCAAGTGGGACGTCAAGGCCACCGGTCTGTAGCTGTTCAGGTCTTTGGGGTGGGAAGTTTTTGGTACAGGTACCACACAAGATGTTTTCCACAGCTGTGGTACCCTCCCCAGTTTCAGGCTCATGTTGAAGATATACGTCACAATCCCACACAGCTGGTCTGCACAGGACTTGAGGAGCTTTGCGCTGATGCCGTCCGGTCCCGGCGCCTTCCTCGCCTTGATCTTCCTCAGCTCCGTCCTCACCTGGGTCCTGGTCAGGGTCAGGATGGGGGGCTGTGTGTTGGGAGTGGGGGGGTGTTGGTGGAGTGGGGAGTGGGCAGCAGGACTTGATTTCTTTAGAGGCAGCAGTGGTTGTTGTGCAGTCAGGGGGGAGGGCGGTTGGTCAAATCTATTGAAAAACAGATTCAGGTTGTTCGCCCACTCCCTGCCCCCTGTGGCCTGGGGGGAGGTATTCTGGAGCCCCGAGATGGTTTTGAGGTTTCTCCAGACCCCGCTGATGTCGCTCTGTTGCAGCTTGTCCTCCATCTTCTTCCTGAGGCTGTCCTTGCCTTCTCTGATCTTTCTCCTCAGCTCCCTCTGTACGGACTTCAGCATCTCCCTGTTCCCTGACCTGAAGATCCTCTTCTTCTCTCTCAGAAGTGTTTTTATCTCAGGGTTGATCCAGGGTTTGTTGTTTGAGTGACGTCGTATGGTCTTGGTGGGAACGGATTTGTCCACACAGAAGCTGAGGTAGCCCGTGAAGGTGTGAATGAGGCCATCGATGTCCTCACCATGTGGATCGCAGAGCTGCTTCCAGGCGGTGGCTTCAAAACAGCCCTTTAGGGTGTCCATTGTCTCCTCAGACCATAACTCCACAGTGTGCATGGCCGGAGGTTGTCTGTGCACTAGGGGTTTGTACACCGGCCGGAGATGAACCAAGTTGTGATCCGATCTCCCGAGTGGGGGGAGTTGTGATGAGGTGTACGCCTCCTTAGTGTTTGCGTAGAATAAATCCAGTGTTTTATTGTCTCTAGTGTGGCATGTGACATACTGGGTGAACGTGGGTGAGGCGCCAGAGATCCGCCCTCGCCCCTTCTCCTATTAGTAAAAGCAGTTCCGCCGGGCTTAGAGACTAAACCACACGGGCAGGCTAGGAGTTGGACTTAGTTGTCAGAGGCTTTTCGAGACGCACGCCGTAAGGAGCATTTTATGAGCACTGGGAGCTTAACCCCAGTGCCGCTCCTGGCTATGACAACCTTGGAACCCAGACATGCACACCATTAACATTACACTGAAATACACATCACAGAGCATGTTTTGCCACAATACATTCACACCCCTGCATTTTCAGGTGTCAGCCTGGCGCGGCAGGGGTTGAAAGGCACATCTTTGTTTAGTTGGCTCCTTTCAGCCTTCCCCAAGAGGCTCATAGTCCTTACTGTCCAGTCTGAACCCCCCGGTGACCTCCTCACTCAGTCCATTGTTCTCCTGTTTCCTCACTCTGTGCCCCCACAATACAATAATAAAAAAAAAGATAAAAATAAAGTTCTATCTCTGTCAAAAATGTCAACAAAAAAACCTCAACTGACGCTGTCATGGTTGCTAGGCAACAAGGTAGTGTGTGGTCATGCAAACATACATCCTCCAAGGAGTAGACCGTCTCATTTACCAGCCATAAATCAGCCTTTAGCTGCAGCCTACAGATCTGTGAGTGCTCTGGCTTCCTGGGCCTGTGAGGCTGCAACCCCTGAATTGAGACACAGTCAATGGAACAATCAACAGAGTGTCCCAGAAGCCATCCAATATGGCAGAGAGACAATGTGGCACGTGACCACGTGCCACCCCTCCATTAGCCCCACAGTGGGGAAATTCCAGGAATTATTAACTATAATATTAATGGTGATTTTCAATCTGAAGAATGCTGAGCAGAAATCTGTTGACTTTCCTCATTGCTGTACCAGTAAATATGATGTTTCTTACATTGTATATAGTTGTTGAAAAACTAGTGTGGAGAAAAACAAAGTGGGCCTTGTCAGACCAGTCTAAGAGGTTTAGGCTTCCTGAGGCTGCAGGGCAGCTCAGGTTATAAAACTGAAGGAAGTCTGTCGCTGTCAAGGTGTGTTTTGGTTTCAGTGGATGGAGATAAGTGTCAAAGGATGCAGAAGTGATAGCTGGCTGATAGACTGTCTGTGGCCCGCAGCTCTTTCACTCTTACAGATGAGCTGGTGCTGAGAGAGAGAGAGATGCTGTGGGACAGAAAGCTCTTCAGCTCTGTTTGATGGTCGAACTGACGGTTGCTGCTGAATCAAAATGCTTTGCTATGCAACAGCTACCAAACTTGATGGGCCCTAATGCGTCAACCTGAAAGAAGCATTTGCACTATACTTTGTGCCTTTTACTGGTGCTTTCATTAGTTCTTTCAGCACATTTTGTGATTCTCCGCAATGCCGCCTCACCACCTAATTAGGAAGTGACTGTGCGCACGGCTTGCACTCATAAGACGGGACTCATTTAAATGGACTTGATGCATTAGTGTTATGGTACATATGGTGCCGTTAAGGACTTCTTCTTCTTCTTCTTCTTTTTCTTCTTCTTCTTCTTTTTCTTTATTTCAGGTGCTGCAGCCAGCTCAAGTGTCCAAGTTAATGTAGGGTTGTGCAGGTCAAACTGAGTGTTCTCAGGTGGGCTAAGAGTGAAACATTCATAGAGTATGTAGTATGCAGTCTGTTCAGTAGACCTACATATGTTTATGTGTCTCCAAAGGTGCATACAGGAGTCGAACTGTCCAACTTCATAGCCAGTTTAAGGTGACAAATTCTCTCCGAGGTAGACCTGTGCCTGGTGACAACGCCGTAAAGGACTGAGTGGTTAAGAAGATGAATGAATGAATCAATAAACTGCAAACTTACAGGCAAGTCCACACATTAATTAATTTATTTATTCTCTCCTTAAATGGACAAAATGCTGGTCACTCTTTTTTTTATCCATGGGATAAACACTGCTGTGTTCATCCTTCTCCCAGTCCCTCCTCTGCTCCACTGTGTTGTCACGTGACCGCGGGCAGCTGTAGGAGTGATAGCATGGCACACAGCATGGCAGCAAGAAAGAACTCAAAAAGAATTTAAGTAGGAAACATTTGTTATAAAGTAATAATTTTGTCTACTTTGTTAATTTAAAGTGACAGTCTGTGAAAAATCAAGTTTGTTTTTCTTGTTAACATGTCTGTAAGATGTTTTTTTTTATGACTTATAAGCCCTATCGGAATCAAATCACCCAAATGTGTCATGGCTCTGTTTTTTGGCTTTATTCTGTTAACTCTTTAACTGTCCACATTTCATGGATGGGTTGAGCGCCCCTAGTGGCACAGTGCAGCAACTGCGCCTGTCAACTCACTCTGACATCCCCAGCTATACTGAAAATTTGTACTGATCTGTACTGATCTGACAGTTCAGAAGGTGGCAGGCACGCGTCGGAGGAATCATGCCTGACACGGAATACAGCAAAGAAGAAGAAATCCTCATAATTTTTCTTCTTTTTTGTGCTTTGAGCTCACAACACCAATGTGGCCATCGCCACGATGGTCAGTCTTCACAGAAACTACATCATACAGGAAAAATAGCCGTGTAATACAAACAAAATTCACGTGGGATAATCATAAGAGTTTGTAGATGTAGTAGAGAGCGTAAATGAGGGACCAAGCGCAAAACAACAACCATGAAGGGCAAAAACAGACCAACCATGCAACAGACTGAGCCCCCCCACCCCCACCCCCACCACAGGTAAGTCGTCGGCCTCCGTCGGTCTATGATGACCATGGAAGAGAATCCTAAACGTCTACTCTGCTGGAACAGCACCGCCTGTGGCTGAACAGGCCGATGCGCGAATGGCAGTCCCTGTCATACAGGTCGCACTTGTGGGTGGTCTCCGTGCTGCTGGGTCTGTGGCGGTTCTTCCTGCGGGTCCTTTTTTCATCTGCTGCAGCAGTCAGTCTCTCTTCACCTGCCTTGAGCTGTCTGGTCAGGGTGCCTCTCCATTTGGAGCGGTCCGTTGCAAGGTCCTCCCAGCGCTCTGTGTTGATCTCCAGGGCCTTCATGTCTCTCTTGCAGACGTCTCTAAAGCGCAGCTGTGGGCGGCCAACGTCTCTCCTGCCAGTTGCCAGTTCTCCGTAGAGGACGTCTTTGGGGATTCTGCCATCCTCCATACGGTGAACGTGGCCTAGCCAGCGGAGCCTGCGCTGCCTGAGTAGAGTGAACATGGAGGGAAGGCCGGCGCGGGACAGAACTTCTGTGTTGGGCACTTTGTCCTGCCAGGATATGTCCAGGATGTGGCGAATGCAGCACAAGTGGAAGGAGTTCAGTCTCTTTTCCTGCCGGGCGTATGTTGTCCACGTCTCACTCCCATAGAGCAGTGTGCTGATGACGCAGGCGTTGTACACTGCCATCTTCGTCTTTACAGAGAGTTTGGGATTCTCCCACACTCGTGTGGTGAGGCGAGCGAGTGTGAAGGCTGATTTCCCAATCCTCTTGTTGATCTCTGTATCAAGGGAGAGGTTGTTGCTGATCGTGGACCCCAGGTACGTGAACTGATTCACGACCTCCAGCTCGTAGTCATCGATGGTGATGGTTGGTGGTGCTTCCGTGCCTTGCGCCAAGACGTTAGTCTTCTTCAGGCTGATGGTAAGCCCGAAGTCCTTGCATGCCTGGGAGAAGCGGTCCATCAGGGTCTGAAGCTCCTGCTGTGTGTGGGTTGCGACTGCAGCGTCATCTGCGAACAGCATGTCTCTGATTAGAGCCTTGCGTACTTTGGTTCTGGCTTTCAGGCGGGCGAGGTTGAAAAGCCTGCCGTCAGATCTTGTGTGCAGGTAGATTCCCTCTGTTGCTGTGCTGAAGGCATGCCTCAGGAGCATAGCAAAGAAAATCCCAAAGAGGGTTGGCGCAAGTACACAGCCCTGTTTCACTCCGCTGTGTATGTTGAATGGCTCTGAGACGTAGCCATCGTGCTGCACTATCCCCTGCATGTTGGTGTGAAACAATTCGATGAGACTTTGCAACTTTGGTGGGCATCCTATCTTTGGCAGGATCTTGAAAAGACCCTCTTTGCTGACCAGATCGAACGCTTTGGTGAGGTTGATGAAGGCAACGTACAGGGGCATGTTCTGTTCTCTGCATTTCTCCTGGAGTTGGCGGATGGAGAATATCATGTCTACCGTCGATCGCTCAGCGCGGAAGCCACACTGAGACTCAGGGTAGACACGTTCGGCAAGCTTCTGTAGACGAACGAGAACAACTCGTGCATAGACTTTGCCAACAACGCTGAGGAGGGAGATGCCCCTGTAGTTGTTGCAGTCGCTTCTCTCCCCTTTGTTTTTGTAGAGGGTGATGATTTTGGCATCCCTCATGTCCTGTGGTACGGCACCTTCCTTCCAACACTGGCAGAGGACGTCATGCAATGGCAGCAGTAGGGCGGTCTTGCAGTGCTTGATCAGGTCAGGGGGTATGCCATCGTTGCCAGGTGCCTTGCCAGCGGCCAAGCTATCAATGGCCTTGCTGAGTTTGTCGATGGTTGGCTCGGCGTCAAGTTCGTCCATGGATGGCAGGCAGTCGATGGCATCAAGGGCTGACGGTGTCACGGTGTTCTGTCTGGAGTAGAGGTCGGAGTAGTGTTCCACCCATCTCTCCATCTGCTTGTTCTTTTCTGTGATCATCTCCCCAGTGGAGGATTTGAGGGGGGCCGTCTTGCTTTGAGCCGGACCAAGTGCTTTCTTGATGCCATCGTACATACCACGGATGTTCCCTGTTATGGCAGCGGTTTGAATGTCTTGGCTGAGCTGAGTCCAGTACTCGTTGGCACAGCGCCGAGCAGTCTGCTGAACTTTGCTTCTCGCAGCCCTGAGAATCTGGAGATTCTTCTCGTTTGGGTATTTCTTGTACTCAGCAAGTGCTGAGCGCTTGGCTTCAATGATGGGGGTCATCTCGGTCAACTTGGCATCAAACCAGTCCTGTGACTTCGAGGTCTTCCTCCCAAAGGTAGCCAAGGCTGTGTGGTGGATGGTGTTTCGCAGCTCTTCCCACTTCTGCTTTGCAGATTCTCCTTCTTGTGGTACACCAAGTTCCTTCTCAAAGGTGGAGGCAAACTGCTCAACAAGTTCTGGTTGAGCCATCTTGCTGGTGTCAATCCGTGCCTTTCCAGGCTGTCTAGCACGATGGAATTTCTTCAGCTGCAGCTTGACCTTGCAACACACCAATGAATGGTCTGTGTCGCAATCTGCACTCTGGAACGAACGGGTGATTAGCACATTCTTCAGTGAGGTGTGCCTGGTCAGGATCAAGTCCAGCTGGTGCCAGTGCTTTGAGCACGGATGCTGCCAGGAAACCTTGTATTGGGGCTTGGTCTTGAAGAACGAGTTTGTGATGCACAGATCGTGATATGTGCAGAACTCGAGCAGCCGCTGTCCGTTGTCGTTCATTCTGCCCACGCCAAAAGGTCCAAGACAGGAGGGCCAGGAGTCATGGTCAGCACCCACTCTGGCATTGAAGTCTCCAAGGAGAATGAGTTGTTCAGAGTTGGGGATGATCCTGACAGTTGTTGCGAGATTCTCGTAGAACTTGTCTTTTGCCTCTGGTGTGGCTGTCAGTGTTGGGGCATACACACTGATGAGGGTGACTGGGCCTTGAGTGGTGTTCAGGCGGAGGGTGAGGAGTCATGCAGAGCCAGTGCTGCCCGGTTCCACCATCTTCAGCAAGGTGTTCTTCA
The DNA here is from genome assembly GCA_020510985.1 of Pholidichthys leucotaenia. NCBI lineage: Eukaryota > Metazoa > Chordata > Actinopteri > Cichliformes > Pholidichthyidae > Pholidichthys > Pholidichthys leucotaenia. Next base: position 8,430,022 of record CM035845.1, read on the forward strand.
CTGCGAAGCCCACTCCGTGTTCCCTGTGTTCGTCACTGCCCTTTCCCTGCCAGTAGAACGTGTAGTCCTTCTCTCTCAGTGTGCCTGCGTCAGCCAACCGTGTTTCCTGGAGAGTGGCGATATCCACTCCCAGTCTCTTCAGCTCATTATTGATGATGGCAGTCTTCCTGGTGTCGTTGATGTCCTTGAGGTTAGCAGCGAGTCCTGTCATCATAGTGCAGATGTTCCAAGTTCCCAGTTTTAGAGTTGGTCTCTTTTGTTTTATTGTCTTGCCTGGTGCGAAGGTTCTCAGCCTGCTGTTCGGACTTCTCCTCATCCCCATGCACCCAATTAGGAAAGCAAGCTGTGGCGGGACAACACCTTATTGGCTGGGGGCTGCCCAGCTTGAGGTGGGCGGTAGCTGTCCAGTGAGATCCGATGATCCCTCCCACCGTCGGGAACAACCCCTGGCGCCGCGCTCTATGCCAATTGAGTGGTGGCTTATAACCGGTAACTGTCATTCCCCGTGTTTTGTCTACGCCAAAGGCGAAGCTGGAGTGTCCTCTCCAGTGATCCGGTGTTCTACCTTCCAGCGTTGGGCGTTGGTAGGATTCAAGCCTGGGCAGGAAGATATGGAGGACAAGATGTTGCCCATGCAGCATGTCCCCCCTCTCCACGTCACTGATGAATCCAAAGGAACAGCAGGGCTGCTACAGTTTGGCACCAGCACCGTTGCAGGAGCTGCCAGAACGATGTTGAGCACAACATAGAACTGCCTTAGGGGCTCTGACTCCGGATTTTTTCTCAGGGTTGACTCCCAAAGCCTTTCCCGTGACCGGGTGTGCTGCTAGGCAGCGGAGGTTTGAAATCAGGGTTTACCTTCCCCTAGATGGGCTACCTTCCCAGGTTGACGAGCCACCATCTACCCGAAGCATCTGGTTTTAAGCCGCCAGAGATCTGCCCTCGCCCCTTCTCCTATTAGTAAAAGCAGTTCCGCTGGGCTTAGAGACTAAACCACACGGGCAGGCTAGGAGTTGGACTTAGTTGTCAGAGGCTTTTCGAGACGCACGCCATAAGGAGCATTTTATGAGCACTGGGAGCTTAACCCCAGTGCCGCTCCTGGCTATGACAACCTTGGAACCAAGGTTGGTTCCACAGGTAAGTGACAAATTTATATACATATATATATGTATATACATGTATATTTTACATTTTATTGATTTTCTGGTTCATATACTTTGAAGATTAAAAAATCCTGTAGACAAAATGATGCAAAAAAAACGAACCATTCTTTGTGTAAATGTGTCCAAAGTCCACTTTTGACTGAGTTATGTAATTTATATAGCTGCTGTGACATTATGCAAATTAGATGCATAAATTTATCCCTATCTGAAACTTTGGATCATATTCTATGTCACGGTCCGTGTGCTGACTCTGTCTGCACTCGGGCTGTGCGGTAGTTCGCCGTTCTCTCCTCTGGCGCACCTCTTGGCCTCCGAGCGTCTCGGCGGTGCTTCCTGCTGTCAGAAGCCAAGATCAGCGGGACGGCTGGATTCCAATCAGATGATGACCTTTCATCAGCTGATCAATCTGTTTAGACCTATTTAAGGAAGCAGCTTCGGTCTCTCGGGGCTGCGACCTACTGTTATTGTGCGGCCCTCACGGACCACTAATGAGACGCTATAGGCGACCAGTGAGTTTGCATATTTATTAAACAAGGACAAAAGGTACAAAATAATGAGCCACGAGGGACAAAATACAAATAAAGACTAAGGCAAGAACACACTGACGATACACACAGATTAATGAATAAACTTACGAAGAGTAGCGAGGAACTAGAGGATGACTGGAGCCGGGACGTAGGGACTCCAGCCTAACGTTGGGGAGACCAGCGTTATCCATTCACGTAATATACCATTTTAAACAATGTAGATTTGTTTTTATAGGGGATTTATAGCCACCAGAGTGTCTTTAAAACAACAACAACAACAACAACAACAACAAAAGGTGCAATGAAAGGAAGAATTTTTGCTTTATTGTTTTATGACAAGAACTTCAGACTGAATGAAACAAAAACTTGTTTTAAAACATTCATCAATATTCTTCAGTAAAAATGCAATCCACATTTCATGGTTGCAAATTCAGTTCATTACAGTATCAATAATTTTTAAAGATGGACATAATTAATTATTAACATTAGAATGAGAAAAAATCAAAAAGTAATTTAGTGTGTATAAAAATGCATCAGAGTTAGAATATTGAAGTTGCATTCACTGCAAAATATGATACAATAATCTCACCAACATAAGCTGCATGTGCAAGAAAAAAAAAATTGCTATAGATGGGCAGCATGGTTGAACAGTGGTTAGCATAGTGGCAGCACAGTAAGAAGGGCACGGGTTCGATCCCACCCCCTGACCATCGATGACCCCTCTGTGTGGAGTCTGCATGTTCTCCCTGTGTCTGCATGGGTTTACCCCGGTACTGGACATGCAGGTTAGGTTAACTGGAGACTCTAAAGTGGCCCTAGGTGGGAATGGTGAAGGGATTGGCGCCGTACTGTGGATGCCCTGAATTTCCCCTCTGGGGATCAATAAAGTACACAAAATTTAAAAAAAAAGGAATAAATAAGATTTTAATGTTGGCAATATTAGCCTGATATTTATTTATTATCATATCAAAACCAAATTTGCAATATCGCACAGCACTACAGTCCACAGCCTGCATCTGTTTGGATTTTGCAGCACCATAAATCCAGCCTGACAGCAGAGAGGGACACCGGACCTGCACCACCACGGCTAGACCAAAACATGGATTTTCATCCATCCATCCTTCCATCTTCTACTGCTTTTCTGGAGGTCCGGGTCGCGGAGGCAGCAGCTCAAGCAGAGAAGCCCAGACTTCCCTCTCCCCAGCCACCTGCTCCAGCTCTTCAGAGAGGATACCAAGGGGTTCCCAGACCAGCTGGGAGACATAGTCTCTCCACCGAGTCCTGGGTCTGCCCCGGGGTCTCCTCCCAGAGGGACGTACCTGAAACACTTCAAGTAGGAGGTGTCAAGGAGGCATCCTGATCAGATGCCCATACCACCTCAACTGGCTTCTTTCAATGTGGATGGAGGAGCAATTTGGAGAGATATACAGCTATTTCATGGAAGTAAATTTCTAAATATCCAGGGGTGTCAAACATATAGCCCGTGGGCTAAAAACGGCCCATCAGGGGGTCCAAAATTTTCTCTGTGAAATTACAGCTTTATTTCTATTAAATCTCTGACTTTCTATTGATTTGTGTAAATCTGAGACATTTTTTCTCTGTAAGCTGAGACTTTTTTTCTCATCAGTTTTTTTTCTTCTTTTTTCCGATGAGAACAAGGGACCCTTGATCTTGCTGTGTGTGCAAGATAATTTAAGTATGCATTTAAAAGTAACGTGAAAGTTACTTTTCCAAGTAACTAGTTACTTTAATCATGCAGTAACTCAAAAGTAACTTGGTTACTTTTGAAAAGAAGTAACTAGTAACTGTAACTAGTTACTATTTTTAGTAACTTGCCCAACACTGCTCATGACCATAGGTGAGAGTAGGAAAGTAGATTGACTGGTAAATTGACAGTTTTGCCTTAGAGCTCAGCTCCCCCTTCACCACAACAGACCGGTACAACATCCGCATCACTGCAGATGCTGCTCCGATCCGTCTGTCAATCTCTCGCTCCATTCTCCCCTCACTGGCAAATGAGAACCTGAGATACTTAAACTCCTCCACTTTGGGCAGGAGCTTGTCGCCAGCCCGGAGAGGACAATCCACCTTTTTCCGGCTGAGGACCATGGACTCAGACTTGGAGGTACTGATTCTCATCTCAGCCGCTTCACACTCAGTGACAAACTGTCTCAGTAAGACCTGTAGGTCATTGCTGGATGAAGCAAGCAGGACGACATCATCTGCAAACAACAGAGATGAGATCCTGTGGTCACCAAGCATGACACCCTCTGTTCCCTGGCTGCACCTAGAAATCCTGTCCATAAAAATTATGAACAGGATCAGTGACAAAGGGCAACCCTGGCGGAGTCCAACTCTCACTGAGTCCAACCGAGGGGTGGCAGTACGAACCAAACTCTCACAACGGTCGTATAGGGACCTGATAGCTTAACAAAAGCTTAGCAAAATAACGTGACAACCTAATAGTATTGAATGCAAAAGACGCAATAGACTTACACAATGGTCCCCTCCGGTATACAACTAGGACAATACCGGTCGCTATGGAGGGTGACAATATGTATGGGTACATAATCATACCATGTAGAAGAATCAGAATCAGAACCAGAATGAACTTTATTGCCAAGCATGTTTAACACATACGAGTAATTTGACTTGACATTAGGTGCGCTCATGTTAAGCGCACACTAATGACGCGGCAGCCGACAGGCGCCTAATACAGTGGGGGTAAAGAGGGAGAGGGGAAGGGGATGACACATTGGGCAGAGAGAAAAAAACATAGTTATCACAATAGCGCTCGAGTGAGCAAGATTATGATCACATAGAAAAAAAACCCTCAATGCACACTTAGCAGACAAGTTACAAACAAATCCACACATTAACAAAGCAAAAAGAGAGAGACCAGTGTGTGTATATCAGTCATATGATATCAGTGTGAGTGCAGTGTGAATGTATCAGTTACTGGTGCACAACAAAAATCGTCTCCTAGGCAACGGCTAGATGTTATGTCCATGTATTCTAAACATAGATAAACATGTCCACAGAGTTCATCTCTCTTCATGCCAGATGGTAAAATTCCATGTTAGTCACATGATAACGCTGTCCTTGGAGAGTTCAGATTGTTGTACAACAGCAGTTGTTTGGGTTAGAGAGAAGCCAAAACTCCCTTCTGCTTTATCTCTTCTCCTGGAGGAATGAGTTCACCCAAGGACGCCAAATCAAGGCCAAATGAGCACAGTTCACTTAGAGCATAGAAATTTCCTCTCTCATGCGATTCTGTGAATCACAATTTAAATTAACATTCACAGGCTTTAAAATCATTCCCTGGAGAACACCCAGCAACTCCGAGATGTTTCCCGCTTTCCGATTCAGTTCAACATTTGCCGCCATCAGCGCTCTCCCCAGCTGGTCGAATTGTTGGAGGAGCTTCGCCGGGTCCGCATTTTGATTAGCTCGTTCCAACTTCTTTAATTTCCAATACACCAGGAAAACTCCAAGGCCAATCAGCAGAAGTCCTGTGATCATGAAGCCAAACAGATAGATGTCTTCCACATCCTCAATCAAAAGATCACACAGACACATGAGTTTCCAATTATCCCATGAGTCCCTCACATAACCTGCAGCTGAAGTGCCTGCGGGACATCTGGGCTCCCCCGGGCCCGATTTTCTGTTTGAAAAAGTGGTGTCAATTGCATTTAAAGCCCAGCTCACCAATTCCATTTTTTCCATTTGGATTGAGATCAGCGAGAAGGAGAGCGAGACACAGACACAGACAGGACACAGCAAGCTGGGATCAGCTGGGAGGCAGAGGAGGAGAGGAGAAGAAATGCATCTGCTCTCTCTGAAAGCCGGAAGAAGAGAGGATAACTAGGACCTAGGATAACTAGGTAGACGGTTATGCTGTTTCATTCCATCTAGCTACAATGCTCCGCACTGTGTGTGTTTATATGTACACTACCGTTCAAAAGTTTGGGGTCACCCAGACAATTATTTTGTGTTTTCCATGAAAAGTCACACTTATTTACCACCATGAGTCGTAAAATGAATAGAAAATATAGTCAAGACATTGACAAGGTTAGAAATAATGATTTGTATTTGAAATAATATTTTTTTCCAGATACTCAACCTGCTCAAAGGAAGGTCAGTTTTATAGCTTCTCTAACCAGCTAAACTGTTTTCAGCTGTGCTAACATGATTGCACAAGGGTTTTCTAATCATCCATTAGCCTTCTGACGCAATGAGCAAACACATTGTACCATTAGAACACTGGAGTGATAGTTGCTGGAAATGGGCCTCTATACACCTATGTAGATATTGCACCAAAAACCAGACATTTGCAGCTAGAATAGTCATTTACCACATTAGCAATGTATAGAGTGTATTTCTGATTAGTTTAAAGTTATCTTCATTGAAAAAAACAGTGCTTTTCTTTCAAAAATAAGGAAATTTCTAAGTGACCCCAAACTTTTGAACGGTAGTGTATATTTATGTATTTATTCCATCTAGCTACAATGTGTGTGTTTATACAGTATATCTATATATTTATATGTACATATGTATATTCGCTGCTCTTATTTTTTCTTGTCTTCTTGATTGTTGCTCTGAGTGTTGCTATCCCTGTGCTGTTGCCATCCATCCATCCATCTTCTACCGCTTTTCCGGAGGTCTGGGTCGCAGAGGCAGCAGTTCAAGCAGAGAAGCCCAGACTTCCTTCTCCCCAGCCACCTGCTCCAGCTCTTTAGAGAGGATACCAAGGCGTTCCCATACCAGCTGGGAGACATAGTCTCTCCATCGAGTCCTGGGTCTGCCCCGGGGTCTCCTCCCAGTGGGACGTGCCTGAAACACCTCAAGTGGGAGGCGTCCAGGAGGCATCCTGATCAGATGCCCATACCACCTCAACTGGCTCCTTTCAATGTGGAGGAGCAGCGGTTCTACTCTGAGCCTCTCCCGGATGACTGAGCTCCTCACCCTATCTCTGAGGGTGAGTCCAGCAGTCCTACGGAGAAAGCTCATTTCAGCCGCTTGTATCCGCGATCTTGTTCTTTCGGTCATTGCCCAAAGCTCGTGACCATAGGTGAGAGTAGGAACGTAGACTGACTGGTAAATCGACAGCTTTGCCTTAGAACTCAGCTCCCTCTTCACCACAACAGACCGGTACAACGTCCACATCACTGCAGATGCTGCTCCAATCCGTCTGTCAATCTCTCGCTCCATTCTCCCCTCACTCGTGAATAAGACCCCAAGATACTTAAACTCCTCCACTTGGGGCAGGAGCCTGTCCCCAACCCAAAGAGGACAATCCACCTTTTACCGGCTGAGGACCATGGACTCGGACTTGGAGGTGCTGTGCTGTTGCAATTCTGGAATTTCCCCATTGTGGGACTAATAAAGGCTTATCTTTTCTTATCTTATAACTGAATAAAATGTATTTGACGCACTAATGCTAAACATATCATTTTTTTTTAATTGGCAGATTTTCTAAAGTGGCCTAGGTGTGAATGTGTGTGTGAATGGTGAAGGGATTGGGGCCGTACCGTGGCTGCTTGATCCATCCAGGTGGATACCCTGAATTTCCCTCTGGGGATCAATAAAGTATACAAAATAAAAAATACAAAAAAAAAAAAATAAATCTCATAAATGTGAAACTTTTTCTCAGGAATTTACTACATGTATTTTTTAAATTTACAACTTTTTCTTGTAAGATAACTACTTTTTGAATGTTAAGTTTGAAACTTCTTGAGGTACCTAAAGATTTTTTTTTGTATAAGCAGTACTTGTGAGGTTTTTGCAGAGAATGTTCTGGGTAGTGTAGTGAGTGAACTGGGGGTTTGGACACTGCGGCTCACTGTAGCCGACATCAGACGCAACACGGATGACATCGGACGGTGCCGCCATCTGATGTATATACATTGCAACATAAATTAATAAAGTGTTTGCTGTTCGATGTAAGGTGGCCCACGGCTTGCACATTCCATACATAACAGGTAATATTTGCCATTATTATGCCTCGGTGAAAACAGAGGCATACAGTAATCACTCAATGCGTGTGTGTGTGTGTGTGTGTGTGTGTGTCTCTGTCTGTCTGCCTTTCTGTTTCAGCTCGCCTGGTCAAAATTAAGTGCAACTAAAGGCTTGTATCATTGTATCACCATATTTTCCCGAGTTTTAATTTGCCAGAATTCCAAGATAAGGCTTTGTTTTTGAAATAAACACACATTTAACTCACCTTTATTGTCAATGGAGCTGGGGGAAAAAAGGTATTGTAATAACTATGCCAAGTCACTAGAGGTGACAGTGTGACTTTTTACAGCACAACACAGCACATTTTTTTACAGCACGTGGAGCTGAACTGTTATAAAATAGCAGTTACTGAAAAAAAAAAAAAACAAGTACAGCGGCACCTCTACTTACGAATTTAATTTGTTCCGGAAGAATTCTCGTAACGTGAAAAATTTGTAAGTAGAGGCGTGTTTTACATGTAAATGCCGTAATCCGTTCCAAGCCCCCAAAATTCGGGCATAAATGTTTTATAAATCGTAAAAACGCATCAAAACATGTAACAAATACATGTTACAATTAGATTACTGCACAATAAACATAAAATGAGAGTTTAAAATGAGAGAAAGAATAATAAAAGAGAATAATAAAAGAGAAAGAATAATAAAAATTATGTTCATTTACCCTTTAACTGCTATTGTCGTCGACGTCGTCACCTTTTGCCTTCTGTGGTTCATGTTCTGATCCAAGGACGTTTGCTTTTGTCGGCTTGTAAGTGCTTCGTTTTGTTTTAATACCGTGCTGATCGTTGATGTATTACGGCCATATTCTTTGGCGAGATCAACCAAACGCATAAAGTTTTGGAAAAAAAAACAACTTCGTGGCCAATGGGATACCAGGAAGATGCTAGGCGATAGCCAATGGCAGAGCAGCTACAGGTATGTTTACGTTCGGTAAACTACGGAAGGTGCGAGGAGCGCGTACTTTTTTGCCTTTCGTATCCTGAAATTTCGTTCGTAACTAGAGGCAATATTTTCCCGTTGAGGCGTCTCATAACCTGAAAATTCCGTATGTAGAGACGTTCGTAAGTAGAGGTACCACTGTATTCAGCAACTACACCATTTATTCATCACATTGATTGTTTTCACATTGATTTTGCTGTTTAGTTTTGCAGAGGAAGGACGAGGTATCATCTCTAAAAACTACAGGTCCCAACATTCCTTGCCAGCAAATGGTCACAGTGAACTGCGCATGTGCCCAGAAACTCCCGCCCCAAGGAAGTACTGAGCAATCCTCCAATACTGGGTGAACAAATGTCCATCTTTTTGCCAGTCTGTTTTCTTCCTCTACCACTAAACAGCAAAAGCTCCTGTTCATCTTGATTGTCATTGTATTCATGTTCCTCCATCACTTCTACCATTTAAAATATCTGCCACCGTGCTCTTCTTCTGTGTTTGGATTGCAGATGTTGAAATCAGTTTGGTGGCTCTTGGCTGTGAGTACTCCAAAACTACTGGATGGATTTGGATGAAATTTTTACCAGAGGTGGTCCTTGAGCTAGAGACGAACCCATAAGATTTTGGTGATGATCCTAGAATGCATACCTCCGCCAAGACTCTGGCACCAAGGTATCAGCACCTTGGTGCTTTCATTTTTTTATAATCCTTTATTAGTCCCACAATGGGGAAATTACAAGGCATCCACCTGGATGGATGAGGCAGCCTCAGTATTATGTTGACATGTTGAATAACAGAATGGAAAACTTTTTAAAAAAATGACCAATTTAAGATACATCATATAGGAAAAAAATTGTGAAGTGCGATTGATCACTATTAAAATTTTTAATTGACTTTCACCACTAATTTCTTTAGTTTTCCACAAATAGGATCAACCTGTATTTTTTTTTTTTTTTTGCCTCAGTTAGACTCACTAGCATTCTGCTGATATCGGCTGATTTATCTACTATAAACAGTCACATAAACTTGATAGCATCTGTTTTTATTAACATGAGCTAAAACAGACACTCACCTTGTGTCAGTCATCAAAAAAAGCAATAAGTTTGTTTTCTCTCACTTTATCTTTTTCTCTCCCTCCCCATCTCCTACTCTGACCATTTCATATAAGGGGTAAGTGGATGGGGATAAGGACCTGTGCTTAAAGTATATAGCGTTTTTCTAGTCTCAAAGACCACTCAAAGTGCTTCACTAATACTAACCCTCTATTCTAAGGGCTTATAGGAGACAGATACCTAGGGACCATTTAGAATGACCAACTGACCTCACATCTTTCGATTGTGGGAGGAAACCAGAGCTCCTGGAGTAAACCCACACAGCGCAGAGAGAACATGCAAACTCCACACAGAAAGGTCCCTACACCTGCCAGCCTGGGGATTCAAACCTGGAACCTTCTAGCTGTTAGGCAACAGCGCTAACCGCTGCACCACCACAGCTGCAGAAACACCACTCATATCCAAACCGATCCCAGGCACTCCCAGGCCTAACTCTTTGGGAAGAATCATCTGAGTGGCAACAAACTGGACGGAGTCTTTCTTGTTGGATGAATAGTTAATGTAGTTATTTAACTGGCAACTACATTAACTATATCTAACTAACTAACCTGCACTTATATAGCGCTTTTCTAGTCACAAAGACCACTCAAAGCGCTTTCATTAATACTAACCCTCTATTCTAAGGGCCTATAGGAAACAAATATCTAGGGACAATTTAGAACAGCCAATTAACCTAACATGCATGTTTTTGGCATGTGGGAGGAAACCGGAGAAATCCCGGAGTAAACCCACGCAACACGGGGAGAACATGCAAACTCCACACAGATCACTGTTGGTCGGGGGCTGGGATCGAACCCACGATCCCCACAATCCCCCGGCCAAGGGTAAACTGTGCTGCCGCAGTGCTAACCACTGCGCCACCGTGCAGCCCAATATCATATATCATGTCCCCTCAACCCTCAACCGAGGCCCGGGTCCTCCTCAACTGACTGATAAACAATATCTCTGAAGGGAACCTGCCAGAAACACAGTGCAGATTCCACTCAAACCGCAGCACCATGGGCATGATCTTCTCCATCCGCCAAGTGCAGGAGAAATGTCTAGAACAAAACATGGACTTTTACACAGTCTTAATCGACCTGACTAAGGCCTTCGACACGGTGAACAGGGAAGCCCTGTGGATCATCCTATCCAAGCTTGGGTGCCCAGACAAGTTTGTAAACCTCATACGCCAGTTTCACGACAACATGACTGGGCAGGTTCTCTCAGGTGGAGAGGTATTGGAGCCATTCAATATCAGCAATGGCGTCAAGCAGGGGTGCGTTCTGGCCCCGGTCCTCTTCAACCTCTTTCTCTTGCGTCCTCAACCATGCCATCAGGGACTTGGACCTTGGGGTATACCTGCAATACAGACTTGATGGCTCACTGTTCGACCTCCGCCGACTGAAGGCTAAGATCAAGGTCACAGAAAAGATTGTCCTGGAAGCACTTTTCGCTGATGACTGTGCCCTCATGGCCCACATGGAGTTTGAACTCCAGATCATCATGAATAAGTTTGCAGAGGCCTCCCGCCTTTTTGGTCTTACCATCAGCCTCAGCAAGACAGAGGTACTGTTCCAACCAGCACCCACCTCCACAGTCCTATCCCCCTCTATCTCCATAGAGGGTACCCAACTGAAGACGGTAGACAACTTTAAATACCTCGGAAGCACCATCAGCAACGATGGCAGCCTGGATAAGGAGATCAACGGCAGAATCTGCAAGGCCAGTCAAGCTCTTGGTCGTCTCCGAGCTCGCGTCCTGAACCAGCACAACATCTAGCTGTCCACGAAGCTCAAAGTGTACAGGGTCGTTGTCCTCACCAGCCTTCTCTATGGATGTGAGACGTGGACCATGTACAAAAAACACCTGAAGCAGATGGAGAAGTTCCACATGAGAAGTCTACGGATGATCATGAACATTCACTGGGGAGACCGGGTCACAAACCTTGAAGTCCTGGACAGAGCTGAGATGACCAGCGTCGAGGCCATGATTCTGAAAGCCCAGCTCTGATGGGTTGGTCGTGTGATCCGGATGGATGGCCACAGCCTGCCCAAGCAGCTCATGTACGGCGAACTCTGCTCTGGGAAGTGGAACCAAGGCAGACCACGCAAAAGATTCAGACTGTGTGAAGCTCAACATCAGACACACTGGCATCCTTCCCAAACAATTAGAGCTGTGGGCTATGGACAGGCCAGGCTGGCACGCCCTCACTACCCAGGCACAAGACTACTTTGAAGAGAAGAAGTGAGCTGATGTAGCTGAAACACGGGAACGAAGAAAGGCTTTATTACCTGGGCAGTTTCCTTGCCCCTACTGCAGCCGTGTCTGCCGATCGAGGACTGGCCTAAACAGCCATCTCCGTGCTCACGCAAGAAGAGGACTTAACACTTGAGGGACGGTCATCATCAGATTGATGGACAACCAAGAAGATCCCCTCAACTCTCTCCCCCATTCAGACCAGGTCCACATTGACTAAAATAAATAAAGTATTAAAGTTATTACACAGCAAGAGGGGCGAACAGTATAAATACTGTTTATATATACTGTAGTCTGTGCATCAAATAAATGTAGAGCTCCGTTTGGCACAAGACAATCCGATGTTTGTTCTTCTTGCTAAGCTGCTGGACAGAACAGGTTCAAAAACAAGAAAAGGAAAGCAGAATGTGATGAATGTGTTGCAAGAGAGAGTGTAAAAAAAATAGACAGAAAATCAAAGGTTCAGTTGCAAATCTTACATGGATCTTTATTTTTCTTTGGTTACACATATTCTGCTTTCATTTCTCTTTTCATTTCCATCTCAAAACCAAAAATATTTTTTACACTTGCTAAATCCACCATTCTTCTCTCTTCACCTACATACTTTTTCCATCAGAAACACTCACTCGATTTTTACCATCTACTATCCATCTGTGTACAAGACTTCACCTTTCCCTGGACTAGCTGATGAAGCTGCACATCTCACATCTATAATCTCTTTCAGTATTAAAACTTCCTTTCATTCATCTGGTTTTGGTTCTCTTCAGCCTTCATCAACATTCTGTTACCACCTGCTTGTCTTCTTCATGATTCACTGTCCTGTCGTTCGTACTACTCACTCTACTGTCCACAGCTAATGCTCCATGCAAGATCCTGCACATAAAAGTGATCGGTTTCTTTCTGAAAAGTCAGCTTTATAATAAACCAACGTGGCTCAGTTCGAAATTGTCTCATGACAAAACTCGTCATCTCTTGATCTCTACCCTGGCGTCAGATGCTTTCTCGTTACTGACCTTTTGATTTGTTTTGGAATTAAATAATGCCTCTGGGTTTGAACATCTGCCTTTTGAGGAATGTATAAAAATAAGACGTCTGCTGATTGCTCTGAAAACAAAAGTATAACAGAGTCATCTGTATCTTGGTGTGGTGGAGTTTTGTCTTTTTTCTTCTGAACAGATAACCTCCAGACGAGCTAACACCATGCCTACAAAAACTACAACAATTTTTAGAAGGATACAAAAATGTAAAACTTTCATTAGTCCCCAAAAACAGGTCTAAAAATATTTAAATATTAAGGTAAAAGTAAACAAGACTTAATGCACCAGCTCTCTCTTCAAGAATCAACAAACACGTGACACACGGACCATCCATGTGTGAACCACTGGTTTGTTTCCTGTTGTGCATCCCTTTAAGAGCCAGCAGGAGAGGTGCACATCCCTCCACAATACTGCACCTCTGTGGGATGCACCTGGATGGAGGCGGAATGTAAATAGCTGCCAAAGAGGACAGTAACACAGAACACTGTAGTGATGATACGCACACAGACACGTATAAATACAAGTCCCATGCTTCTGATACAAGACGGACAAAATGTCCACTCAAGAGTCCCTTTTCCTCCCAACGTTTCACACCATTGTGTCTTTTCTCTTTAAAGAATACAGAGACCGCTTGTCCTTTTTGGGTTTGTGTGAGGTGGGTGAGGAGGAGAATGATGATGATGATGAAGAGGAGCGGGATAAAGGGGGTGTGGAGGTGGGGCTGGAGGTTGTGCTGTTGCGCGGTGAGGTGGGAGCGGACTGGGAAGTAACCTGCAGGCAGTTCTCATCTGCTTCCTCCATATGGACAATGGCTGAGACAGAGGAAGGACGACGCCTTAAGGGAGCGTTACTGGGGGGTGGGCTTGGGGTGGTGGGCTCGCTGAGGGGACGGTGGACAGAGATGGCACCGCGCAGGCAGTTGAGCCACTGCTGCTTGTGGAAGACGTCATTGACCTGCAGCGTGTGGGACTGCGCCTGGCTCGGGTCTTGGGAGCGCACCCGGAAAATGTTCTTGGCTGAGGATGAAGAGTGAAGAATAAAATTAGTAATGAGCTAAAAGAAACCTCCACTGTGAAGCTGTAGTGTCTGATGCTGATGTGAGCACTCACCTTTGTCAGCGTTGCTGAAGGCGCCCCTGAAGGAGCCACCCATTCTGACGTCTCCATCCTGCAGGTCCTCCAGCACCATATCCTGCACTGGGATTGGCTGGCGGTAAACCTGGAAACACTGGCGCTCATTCCTGGTGACGGGGCGGGTCAGGATCAGCAGCTCAGTGAACAGGAATACATGCAGCTTCTGTGACGAATCAAAATGGAAACCATTAAATCCTGTATTTATACAGCACTTTATCTAATGTCAAAGACCGCTCAGAGCACTTAACTGGGAACTACATTAACTATCTATGCTACTGGCTAATCAGAGACAGAATAACCAGTTAACCTAACATGCATGTCTTTGGTTTGTGGGAGGAAACCGGAGCACATGGAGAACATGCAAACTCCCACCCCTGCCAGCCTTGAGATTGGAACCAGGAAATACAAACACCACCAGAGTTTTCACGAAGCTGTCGTTGGTCTGCCTATATCACAGGCAGTCCCAGCAGAACTGGCTTTAATGGGACGTGAGCCCCGTGTTGTTTGGTAGGACGTGCTTGTGTGCGCACACACTCACCGTGCCGCTCTTGTTGCGCAGCTGCCCGTGACACAGGAGACTCTTGCACTGCTCAATGCGAGGGTCCCTCTGCCTCTCGTCCAGATACTCAAGCTTGTCGATGTAGTACTGACACTCAGACTCTCCCTTCTTCATGTTGATGTCGGTCAGAACGCCCTGGATGATGGTTATCTGGACACAAGTGAGGAATAATATTAGATGAGCCACACATTAAGGTGACCATGGTGAACACAGCACAGGCTCTCGAATCCTGGACTTACCGCCTTCTCCAGGCTGTCGGCGTCGGGGTGCTCAGCAGGTGTGTGTCTGAGGATCTCTTTGAGTAGCAGCGGGTACTTGACCAATCGGGATCGTGGGATGTCCAGGAAGCTCCACAGGTCCAGCTTCCGACTAAAGGGGGACTCAAGGCAGCGCTGCAGGAAGTCCTGCACCCGGGGGTCCTGCTTCTTCTGGTCTAGCAGCGCCTTAGCTGCCAGCTGGTTGCTGCAGTAGTCTTTGTAAGCATTGAGCCTGGGCAGCTGCACAACAGGAACATAAGACAGGACATTTAGCCAGCAACAATCAAAATCAGTTAGTACTGCTATCATCAAACTTCTTGAGTGAAAGCACTCTTACCCAGCTAACGACTATTTGTCCGATCTGTCCCACAGTCCCATCTGGCTCGGTGGCTTTGGACAGCTGAGTCAGCAGGTCTTCGTGTAGAGGGATGTAGGCATCTAGGTTGCCAAAAATGTGCGCAAGCTCCTCTTCCGACATAATGGAGAGCTTGAGCATCGGGTCATGGTACGCCTGTGGATAGGAGCAGAGCCAAAACTTTCAAATCTCATCCAAGCAGAATAAGGGTGGTGTCTGCTAAGAATAGTTAGTGGTGGAAGAGAAAGGCAAAGGAACAATTCTGGTCTTTATATAGTTCCTGGCTCCACTGCCATGAAGGCCTGCCAGACTTTGATTTAATCTGGTTGCTTTATATGCACTGCCTTTGCCTCAGAGACTTTTAAAAGTACAAACCTTGCGTGCAAGCTGGAGGTCCTCGATCAGGTCCTGTTCTCCACGAGACAGCTCAAATATGGCCTTAGGAGGAGGCAGAAAAATATATATTTTTTTTTTAGAAAACACATAAATCAGGACATTATTAGACTACTGCACATGATAACAATTAGACCACATGACCAACTGCAGAACAGCAGAGGTTAACTGTATGGTGTAGGGCTGCTCTCTGCTTCCAATTCTTACTTTCTGTCTATTAAACTTAGTCTGTTGTCTCGTCAGGTTTATGTGAGTTTACAAAGACTGTGAATGTTCTGTTGCCCCAGTTAAAATATCTGATACAAATACTGCAAAAGCTTGTGAAACTGGAATGGTAGACAGGTGGAATTCTTCACCGTCTGGATCTGGGGATGAGTGCCATGGCGCTGTGTGCAGATTCTCACCTCTTGTCGCTTTATCTCTTTGGTGGAGAAAGTTCCCTTCTGGTGGATGTCTAACATTTCCGACCACAGGGTGCTGTTCCTCCTTTTAGGTGGGGTGGGGGCTGCTGCCTTGCTGCAAGGCTTCTGGGGCACGCCCGGCACCTTGCCATCGCCCCGAAATGAGGCCTGCAGACAGGAAAGAGGACACCCCGGACTTTAGACACATTCCAAAAAGCATTTCTTGCTCCATGCTGAATGTCTCCGGGGTTTACCTGGATGGTTTGGCCGAAACGCCGGACGGCCCCATTCTTCACTGGAGAAATGAGGTTGGCTAGCGACGTCACCCTGCCGAGAGGACGGACACGTTTGTTGCTGGGTTCCTGAGAAACAGAAAATAAATGGAAGGAGGGTTAGTCAGGCTGTCATACTAGTCCAGCTGTTATCAAAGGAAAACTCCCATCAAAGCAAATTGATTAGTAATGCTAACTGTGGCACCTCCTCAGTCAGTCCAAGCACTCCCCCGTGACAGAACACATCAAATCCAGTCATAAATCATGCTTATGGACTCCACTCCCTACTCTGAGGCGGGTCGCTGGAGCCGAGGTCAAGCCACAGGCAGACAGAGCGGCGGAGCAGAGACGCAGTGGAGGAAGCAGCTCCAGTAGCTGTTGGCTCCATCATGTGAAGAGCCCTGAGGACAGCCAGCCCACTGTGCACAAGGACCCCCTCTGACAGCTGGTCTGAATGGGAGCGGAGTTTGGAGGAATGCCAGGAATGCACGAGACCATGCTCCTCACAGCTGTTCAACACACTCTGCTCCTATCAGGCCCGACAGCAGAGTGGACACGTTCCATCAGTCACACTGGCATAAACGCTCCCTGGATAAGTATAGCTCCCAGTGATAGGGCAGGGTGAGACAGTAAGGCAGGGTGCCAGGTCCACCACAGTGAACTGGGACATTCAGCAGCAGTGGTAAATGGTGAATCTAATGTCTGCACAATGCAAAATTGCGGGGGGGTGGGGGGTTCACTGTAGTGCTTATGGCTGCGAGCTCAGACAGGTTCTTCAACAAGCCTTGCGTGAGAGCAGCACTACACCTGGGCTGGGCACCCCCCACACACACACTCCTCACCTAGCCCTGAGGCTGGGAGAAAAGAAAGGGCTGTCTGGCCCGGTTCCAACAACAGGCTACAGGAATTAAATGGCTCAGCGTAAGCGGTGATTATTATAAAACCACTTCATCTTTAGTGGCAGCGTCCTCACTGAATCCTAACACATCGCTGTTAGGAGCTGCTTGCATGTTTTCGTCCAAATTCAAGATAAATCTGTTTTTGCTCTGGAGGAATGGTGCAGCCGCTGAGTCTGCAGTCCTCGTGGACACAGCTGTGGAACAGATCTGCTCAGTCTGCTGAGGCTGCAGTCCAGGCTAGTGGCAGGTACCCTCAAAGAGGCGCTACAGTCATTTTTCCTTTAGCGTATGGTCTATATAAGGGCAGGTTGTTTCGCTTATCTGAGGGGGAGGTGTGTGTGTGTGTGTGTCCTTTAACTATCTGTAGACAAGAAAATAAGTCAGTAAGAGGGGATGTGTGGGGGTTGGTGTGGTGAACTCCTAAAGTCAATATTGGAAAAGCGTGCCGGCCCATTATGCCCTTCCTGTCCTTTGGGGACCAGCACCAGAAAAACAAAGACTGCTAAGTCCTGCTCTTTGTGTACGAGCGCTAAAGCTGTGGAGCGAAGCAGGACAGTCACACGGGGGAAAGTTACTATTCCTGACAGCCTGGCACAGTAGAGATAGAGTGAGGCAGGAAACCACACAGATGCGGGCTGTGGATAACTTCTACCAGCGGAACAATGACCATCCAGACAGACGCTGCACCACGCTTCAGTTTCCAACCCAACCTTACGCCCAAGTTTGCATTGCTGTGTTTTCTTCATTGATGCAACGTTGCATTTGCTGGGAATCTAAAGCTCCAGAGGTGTAGCTGAGATTACACCACAGCAAAGATACCAAATTGCACAATTTTGTGAAGTATGGTTTCACTTCTTGAACTGTCTGAGAACTTCTCGTTTTGAAAGTGGTTTACTGGCAATGAAACCATCATTTCACCTCCAAAAGAGGCACTGATATGTGAAGGGAACCCAAAGGCAAATGACTACTTGTGAATGGTTGTGTCTTAAGTCACAGAATAGCCCCCTGCTGCGGCTGGATTCCAGCAGAGAGGGGTGTATGGTGATAGGAACAGACTGGAGAATACACAGCCCTGAGGTGGGGGTGCTATCAAATCCAAAAAGGTGCTAAGGCAAACTGATGGCACACATGCATTGGTCACGGCTGCGGGGAGACAAAGGTCAACGTCTCTCTCACACACACACACACAGTGCACACTCAGGAGATAAGACCAAGGTTGGACACTGATTCACTCACAGTCAGGCATGACACAAGTATATGCCTTCAGCTTCAGGGAGCGCCCATCAAACATTAACTTGGCCCAAGTTTCGGCCACTGCTCAGTGTTTTCTGGTCCTCACCTCTGACTCCTTGTTGAACTGGTTCTGGCAGTCTAATACTTGCAGAGTCCGTTTGATAGGCACCAAGCTACCCACTTCATCGTAGGTCACCATAGCGTTCAGCAAACACCGGTATCCTTTAAATCCTGCTGAGTTTGCTCCAAGTAATCCAAAGTCAGAGAAGGAAACGTGGAGGAAAACCAAGGAGAGTGACTAAATAAAAACGAAATAATTAATACGCCTCCCCCCCCCCGTCTGTCTTCTTCCCTTGCGGGACGGGATTTTGTGAAGGCTGTCCTTACACTGACTATCTAGTCTTGGGTCTGAAGCAGACTGAGCGAGGGAGGGCTTTATAAGCCGAGCTGAGACAGGGAGGAGCTGAAGATCCTCAGAACTGAGAGGCTGTGGCTGCTCCACCTGAACCCCGGGGAGGGACGCCGCCAGCAGGCTCCGCTGTTGCTGCCACTGTGAATGAAAACAGTACCGGGAACTTGAAAGACCACGGGCAGATCTAGACAAAAACACCGGGCCATGAGGGCACATAACAGATGGTTTGTTCAGGGAACTGGGTTATGACGTGCAGGACATGAAAAAGACATTTTACTGATCCCCACTCAGTGCTACAGCACAAGTGATTACAGCTTCACTGGAGCAGATTTAATCACCGACTGATTGCATTAACAACTATGTGAGGTGACCTTTGAACTTCTTTTATCTGGTGTATCGTTGTTTTACTCATGTAAACGTAGGGTTACATTATGAAGTTAATTATTCAAGTACCAACAGTGTTCATATGAGGGCAGATGTGAACAAAATGACCCACAAAGGTCATATATGGAAATAAATCAAGGGAGGGGCAGGAATACCCCCCCCCCAATATCATCATAAACCTTTTAGAACATGTTACAGAACTGAATAAAATAGGCCAAAATCATTTACATTTCCAGTGTTTTTCTCAAGAATTTTCAACTTTTTTTCCTGTAAATTTTTACATTTTTGTCCTGTAAATTAACAGCTTTTCCCTGTAAATTCTGAACTTTTTTCTCATAAATCTGCAACTTTTTTCCCTTTAAAATTTTAATTTTTCTTGTAAATTTTCAGATTTTTTCCTGTAAATGTGCAACTTTTGTCTTGTAAATATGCAGTGTTTTTCTCATAAATTTGCAGCTTTTATTGTAAATTGTGGAACATTCATCTAAATCTGTTCTTTTTTCTTGTAAAAAATGATCTCCATTTTCCTTTTAAATTTAAAAAGAAAAAACATGACTTAGCTACTTTTTCCTTGTATTTTGTTGCTATCCGCCTTATTCCTGAGGGCGCTGCTGTAGAAACAGACACAAGGAAACAGATTAAAAGCCTGATCGGAATAAAAATGCTTCATGTAAACACGCCTATCTGAATAGTCTAAACCCGATCACATTCATTCAGATCGGATTTCATTCCGATTGAGATGGGTGGGTTATGCCAATTGTTAATCCAAATGCTGTGCATGAAAACACTTATTCCGAAGGTTGGGCAGAAAATATGTTGACTGCACATGTCTGTACGTCAGCCACACGTCGACGTGATGTATTTCTGCCTTTACAGCAGCTAGCAGAAGACATAGCGGGAGTAAAACAAAACTAGTCTGTAACATCCTACTGTCTCCCTCTGTTCGTCATATGCAGAAGTATGGACTTGTAGCTTCATTACGGAGACAAAAGTACAGTCTGAATAACAGAATACAGTGTGGCGGTTTGGGAAAACCCCCACAAACAGACTAAGGACAGACAACTCGCTACTCCTGGTTTTTTCCGCTACACTACTGTGATAATGTCACCTTTCATGCATTGTGTTCATGCGTCCTGTCCTTACTGTGACCTAGAGACTCAGATCAATATGTAGATGTGCCTGTTAACCTCTTTGTTTTGCAGCTGTAGCAAAGTCTAGCAAATCTGCCTATTGTGATGTATGTCTGACAAATGCAAATATCTCATGCCTGTTCTGCAGTCCCTTTGATCAGACAAACTGCTGTGAATCTGCTTTGATGTATTGTTTGAGTTGGGTATAAATACTGCACAGGTTCTGTAACTCTCACACACACTTCAGCCTCTGCTGCAGGACACAGACTTTGTGTCCGCCTCTCCTCTCCTTCTCTGAGAGCCAGAGGATCCCCATCCAGCCTGCACACACTTGGGCTGGAGAGGGGATCCCGTGACGCCAGTATGATAATAAAACTCTACTTAAAACCTCCAACAACGCCGCTTTATTTCATGCCGCCGCACTGGTGACCCCGACATGATGAAACGAACACGCTGCCAGCGAACGCAACACCCGGCGGTGAGTCTCCGACAACAAGCGAACGCAACAGCTCCCCTCTGCTTCAGGGAGATTTTGACGCAGAGTTTCCAGGTGAAACTCTCCGGAGACCACCCACGACCGGGAAAGCCGCAGCAAACTTCATGGTGAGATCTGCACGCCTAGATCGGCACATCCACGCTGGACCAGCCGCGCTCGCAGCTCCTCCACATCGAGAGCGCATGTACCTCGTCCTTTCTCCACGACGGCGATCCCCATGGCCGACGGAGCACACGTGGACCTGAACGCACCATGACCGAGCGAGTGACAGAGCGTCTACTTTCCTTCACCACTCCAACACACTGAACAGGGATGATCTCCAGCAAGCTCCCTGACCCTGGTTCTCCTCTCCAGCGGCCCACCCACGCACGGGACCCCGGCACACGCACCGGGGAGTTACGGGCACGGCGCACCACGCACGGGACACATACGGCTCCACAGACTGCCTTCCTCCTTCGCCGCTGCCCTTCAGGGCTGCTCGCTCACCTGAGGCACGCATGCAGCATGCTCGAAGGATTTGTTAATAGTCTCAGCCACGGCACACATGGGGAATTCAGCGGTTTTGCGATCCCCGAGGACTTTAAGGCTGTGCCCGCACCTAAAGTCAACATGCCAGTCCCTCTGCTCTCATCACAGCCGCCACGCAGCCTCGTCTTTTCTTCATGGCCTCTATTAATCCTTGCAGGACTTAATCGCGGGAGGAGCCAGTGACTAATTTTTCTTCTTGTGGACCTCTGCACGTTCAAAGGGACCAGCCCTTCGACATTGCGGACCCACAAGCAATATTTGCGCGGCCCAGACGTTTTCATGGTCTCCGGCCGGCTTTTACTACCCCCACCCCCCTCCACCCCCTCCTGCACAGAGCTTTTCCCTGCTCGCTGCCCAAGCTGCACTATCGAGGTCTCGACCACCTGCCGAGCCCTCTGGGGGGGAGCTGTGGCGGTTTGGGAAAAACCCCACAAACAGACTAAGGACAGACAACTCGCTACTCCTGGTTTTTTCCGCTACACTACTGTGATAATGTCACCTTTCATGCATTGTGTTCATGCGTCCTGTCCTTACTGTGACCTAGAGACTCAGATCAATATGTAGATGTGCCTGTTAACCTCTTTGTTTTGCAGCTGGAGCAAAGCCTAGCAAATCTGCCTATTGTGATGTATGTCTGACAAATGCAAATATCTCATGCCTGTTCTGCAGTCCCTTTGATCAGACAAACTGCTGTGAATCTGCTTTGATGTATTGTTTGAGTTGGGTATAAATACTGCACAGGTTCTGTAACTCTCACACACACTTCAGCCTCTGCTGCAGGACACAGACTTTGTGTCTGCCTCTCCTCTCCTTCTCTGAGAGCCAGAGGATCCCCATCCAGCCTGCACACACTTGGGCTGGAGAGGGGATCCCGTGACGGCGGTATGATAATAAAACTCTACTTAAAACCTCCAACAACGCCGCTTTATTTCATGCCGCCGCAACAGGTCCATTTCAAAAAGAGAAAGACACGAAGCGGGGCTTGCCTACACCTGAAGTTGCTTCTTCTTCTACTATTTTCAGAATGAAATGGTGGTAACATATCGTCACTTCCTGTGTTGCTGGCTGTCTGTGGCTGTCTGGTTTGCTCTCCTCATTCTCCCGAGGATTTTGCCTTTAATTGTATTTTAATCACTTTTTTCCATCTACCATTAGCTCTCACTTCTGTTTAGCAAGCCTCTTGGACCTGTGTGCGCACTCAGTGTCATCTAATCACCCTCTTTAGCCTTCTGTTCACCTTTCATCGGTGTTTTTGTTAGCTTCGGGTTAGCCACTAGCTATGGCTACTAGCTCTCCTTCCCCTTCTCCTCTGGTGTGCTCTCTCTGTCAGATGTTTAGCTACACCTCTGCCTCTTTTAGTGATAACGGTAAATGTAATAAATGTTGTCTTTTTGAGGCGCTCGAGGCAAAGTTGTCTGATTTGGAATCCCGGCTCCGCTGTATTGAAACACCGTCTGCGCCAGTTAATAATGACGGACGTCCCTTAGCTGCAGCGGAGCACCCTAGCATAGGGCGGCCTGTTAGCGGTCCTCCGGTCCTCCTCAGAAGCGAGGAGACTGGGTGGGTGACGGTGAGAAGGAAGCCTAGTCGCAAAGCCCTGGTTCACCACCAACCTGTTCATGTTTCTAATCGTTTTTCCCCACTCAGCGACACACCCACTGAGGAAAAACTCTGATCACTGGCGACTCTGTAGTTAGAAACGTGAACCTAGAGACTCCAGC
The DNA here is from genome assembly GCA_020510985.1 of Pholidichthys leucotaenia. Classification (NCBI taxonomy): domain Eukaryota; kingdom Metazoa; phylum Chordata; class Actinopteri; order Cichliformes; family Pholidichthyidae; genus Pholidichthys; species Pholidichthys leucotaenia. The sequence goes on from CM035845.1 coordinate 8,453,222, forward strand.
GGCCATAGTCAAATGCATTCCTGGGGCCAGAGCAGGTGATATCAAGTCAAATTTGAAAATGCTGGCTAAAAGTAACTGTAAATACTCCACAATTGTTATCCACACCAACATTAATGATGTCCGACTCTGGCAGTTGGAAGTCTCAAAACTTAACATGGAATCGGTGTGTGACTTTGCAAAAACGATGTCTGCCTCTGTAGTATTCTCTGGGCCCCTCCCCAATCTGACCAGTCATGACATGTTTAGCCGCTTGTCATCCTTCAACTGCTGGCTGTCTGTGTGGTGTCCTGCAAACAACGTGGGCTACATAGACAATTGAAGCTCATTTTGGGGAAAACCTGGTCTTATTAGACGAGACGGTGTCCATCCCACTTTGGATGGTGTGTCTCATTTATCTAACAATCTGGCATCATTTTTATTCAAATTTCCAAAACCTTGACAACTTAGAGTTGGGACCAGGAAGCAGAGACACAGTCTTACACGCCTCTCTGCAGCTGCTCTTCATCCGCCACCCCTCAACTTAGCCCCTGTCTTCCCCATCAGAGAATCACTGTCTGCTCCCTCCAAAGTAAATAAAAATATAATCTATAAGCATCCCAAAGTGATTAAACAAAAAGTTGGTAAAACTCAAATTAAACATGACGCCTCTAAATTGAATGATTTGGCCTCTGTTCCTTCTCATAATTTATAAATTAAAAGCGGTTTGTTAAATATTAGGTCTCTCACTCCCAAGTCTCTGCTAGTCCATGATCTGTTAATTGATCATCAGATTGATTTAATTTCCCTTACAGAGACTTGGTTACTGCAAGAGGATTATGTTGGTTTAAATGAATCAACTCCCTCTGGTCAAAATCCAACTGTCAAAATCCCAGAAGTTCTGGTCATGGAGGAGGAGTAGCAACAATTTACCATTCCAAATTACTAGTTAATGTAAAGCAAAAAAACACATTATAATTCCTTTGAGGGCCTGGTCCTCAGTATTGGGCGTTTTAGCAACTTTAGGCTAAACCCAATATTATTTGCCATAGTTTATCATCCTCCATCAACCTACTCAGAGTTTTTATCCGAATTTGCCAAATTCTTAGCTGATTTAGTGCTGAAATCAGATAAAATAATAATAGTAGGGGACTTTAATATACATGTAGATGTAGATAGTGATTGCCTTAATTTAGCGGCATGGAATAAAGCAGCGTTGGTGAAGGTTTTATGCAGGTTTATTAAATCATACCGCCTTCACCGAAACTCGGCTCCAGCCCATAGTGTGAGCAGGCTGAAGCTGAATTCCTCAGGCTCTCAGAGAGGAGACACAGTGTGTGTCAGCAGCAGTTGCAGGAATCAGATTGAGAGGATGAACATGAAAAACAGACAGCTTATATACTCAGCTCAGACAATAGATCAAAGACATTCACAGTGTGAGATATGGGCATTTGCATATGAGAGACACACATAACAATGAGGAGATTGCTGGCCAGGAATTCACCTCTGCTCCAGCTGCAGGACAAAAGAGGTTACAAGGCACATCTACATATTGATATCAGTGTCTAGGTCACAGTGAGGACAGGAAGCATGAAACACAATGCATGAAAGGCACATTAACATCACAGTAGTGAGCCAGAAGAAGCGGGGCTGCCTGTAGACATTAATACACACATTTCACTGTTCTGTTAATTGCTCTAGCCAAGCGCTGTGTCTGTCCAGTTTGTTGTGGGGGTTACACCAACCCGCCACACCTGGGATTATTCTTGTTCTCTTCTATTAATGCAGAATAATAACTTGTTCTAGCTTTTCTCAGAGATTTTTTTATAAATCAAAAGACCTATTCTCCAAGCTAAATAGATTTCATCTAAATTAGTGGAGCGCCATTTTCTTTCTAACTGACGAGTCTTCTGTTTTAAGCTACGTGTTTCTGTGTTGAACCAAGGAGTTAGAAATCTCTGATTAGACTTTTTCTTTTTTAAAGGGGCTACCAAGTCTAGAGTCTGATGCAGAGAAGCTGTAACACTTATCTACCATGCTATCAATTACAGAAGGAGCAAGCTGTCTATAGCTTATTTCCATTGTGTTGACACATGGCATAGAGGAAACAATCTGCATAAATTTGGTAACAGCATCATCTGAGAGGCATCTACTGTAGTTCAGTCAGATTCTTCCTACCGTTAACTTAAATACAGTAACTACTACAACTCCTTCAATTGACATCTGTTTGGATCAGTTTACTCCAATTGACCTTTTCGAGTTAGACAAAATAGTTTCCTCATCCAAGCCTTCAACTTGTCTTTTAGACCTTATTCCTACCAGGTTATTTAAAGAAGTCTCCCCATTTATTGGTAGCTTTATTCTTCAAATAATCAATTCTTCATTAACTTTAGGCCATGACCGCAGGCTTTTAAAACGGCTGTAATTAAACCCTTACTCAAAAAGCCAACGCTGGATCCAGGAGTTTTAGCTAACTATAGGCCAATCTCTAATCTCCCTTTCATTTCAAAAATCTTGGAAAGAGTTGTTGTTACGCAATTATTTGACCACTTGCAGGGAAATGGTCTATTTGAAGAGTTTCAATCCGGGTTTAAAATCCATCATAGTACTGAAACAGCCTTAGTGAAGGTCACTAATGACCTCCTGATCGCATCTGATAATGGACTTGTATCTGTGCTTGTCCTTTCAGACCTTAGTGCAGCTTTTGATACTATCGATCATAATATTCTACCTGATAGATTAGAACACTATGTTGGACTTAATGGAACTTTGTTGCAGTGGTTTAGACCTTATTTATCTGATAGGTTCCAGTTTGTTCAGGTCAGTAACAAGTTTTCTTTCAACTCAAAGCTCAGTCATGGAGTTCCACAAGGATCTGTGCTAGCCCCTACTCTTTTTAGTTTATATATGCTTCCGTTAGGCAACATTATTAGAAAGCACTGTATACATTTTCATTGTTATGCAGATGACACACAATTATACCTGTCAATGAAGCCAGATGATAATAATCAATTAGCCAAGTTAGAAGCCTGTCTTAAGGAAATCAAAGCTTGGATGACTTGTAATTTCCTGCTATTAAATTCAGATAAGACTGAAGTCATTCTTGTCGGTCCAAAAAACCCCCCTTAGAAATACCTTTCCAAATCAAACTTTTGGTTGGGATGCAGTTACTCTTTCTCTTAATAGCTCTGTGAGGAACCTTGGAGTTATTTTTGATCAAGATCTGTTTTTCAATTCACATATTAAATTTGTTTCTAAGACTGCCTTCTACCATTTGCGTAATATTGCCAAGATTAGGAGCATCTTGTCTCAGAGTGATGCTGAGAAACTGATCCACGCTTTTGTTAGCTCTAGATTAGGTTATTGTAACTCTTTATTATCAGGTTATCCTAAAACATCTCTAAAAAGTCTTCAGTTGATCCAAAATGCTGCAGCAAGAGTTTTAACAGGTACTAGAAAGAGAGATCATATCTCTCCGGTTCTGGCCTCCCTTCATTGGCTTCCCATAGAGTTTAGAATTAAGTTTAAAATCCTTTTTCTCACTTTCAAAGCTCTAAACAATTGGGCCCCCTTTTTATTTAAAAGAACTGATATTACCCTATTATCCTAACAGAGCACTACGCTCCCAAAATGCAGGATTACTTGTAATACCTAGAATCTCCAAAAGTACAATGGGAGGCAGAGCCTTCAGTTATCAAGCGCCTCTCTTGTGGAACCAGCTGCCAATCGGGATTCGGGAGTCAGACTCGATCTCTGTTTTTAAGAACAGGGCTAAAACCTTCCTTTTTGATATAGCCTACAATTAGGGAGGGATCATGTGTCTCTGAACCCTCCCTTAGTTATGCTGCTAATAGGTTTAGACAGCCGGGGGACCTCCACTAATTGCACTGGGCTTCACTCCTTTCTTCAGTCTCAATTATTTTTTTTTTTTTTTTGCTGGTCATTAACATCTGTTTGTTCTCTCCCATAGATTGAGTCCCCATCGTGCTGTTTGCTCTCTACATGTCTGTTCTTTTCTTCTTCTCTATCCCCTCACCCCCCAACCAGTCACAGCAGATGACTGCCATTACACTGCACACCGAGGACAGAATGAAAAACCCAATCGCAGGAGTAGATTCGTGCAGTTTATTAACAAACCCCAAAATAACAAGTCCAGTCTTGATAAACAAAGAACGCTGAATAGATTGGCTTAAGGCCACCAGACATACAGGGACACCTCCTGGATGCTCTACTGCCCGGGGAAAGGAATGCCTAGTGTCGCAGAGCTGCTGTCGGCACGGGGTGAAAGGCAAACATAGACTTACGGTGCAGGAGCAATCTGGGGCAGTCCGTGCAGTCCGGTGGATGAGGCAGGCTGACAAAGTAATGAAGGTAATGGCGACTAGCATACACAGAGGTACACGCTGCCGTGTATGAAGCTCATATAATGCTCCGGTGGTCTCTCTCCGTTATCACAGCGTCAAAGTAGTCATAATACTAATGAGGGAAGAGACCGCCGGTGTGAGGATGCGTGGGCTGGACATAATTGAAAACGTGTGCATGAGTGAGTGTATGAGCATGGGAATGAGAATGAATGAAGTGTGTGCGTATATGTGTGTGAAACACCCATAATGCAGATCAGCTGGCGATACTGACAGGAGGAGGGGGCGTGCCCGAGCTGTCAGGGAGCGAGTACCCAAAGGACTCCCTGAAGCGTCTGATGGAAATTAAATAGGAAAGCGGGCCAAAATAACCACGGGTCAGAACTGGGTTTGGGACCGCCAAACCCAGGTTCATGACACCTGGATAGCTGAGGGAAGTGGTATGATTATATTACTGTTTTGTTTTTTTTTGTTTTTTTTTTTTATTTAAGTTTTTGTAAAGGGTATACAGGTCGTTACAGCAATGCAGTGTTTACATTTTCATCACATGTTCCCTTATTTTCTGATATCTGACAACATTGGAAGATTAATTCTTACAACACCCCTTTTTTTTTTTTTTAAAGTGAAAGAAAAAGTGAAATTAAAGAGAAAAAAAAACAAAAAACAAATAACAAAAAAAAACAAACAAACCAGTAAAAAACAAACAAAAAGAAAAAGTAAGTAAATAAAGATAAAAGAGCATCTGAGTAGCGTTGGAACAAAGAGCGGAACCATTATTGAAATGGTATTTGTCAAAGATTAGATCTAATGGAAGACACATATGCGGTCCAGGGTTGCCAAAAGTTCATGAACCCATCCATGTCCTGTCTCAGTGCGAATGTCAACTTTTCCATCGAGTAAATGTCTTGGATCACGTTAGTCCAATCTTCAGGTGTAGGACAGTCCTTCAACATCCATTTTTTAGTTAGAGCTTTTTTGCTTGCCAATATTAAAACATTGAATAAGTATTTTTCTCCTCGTCTTTCCAGTGAGTCCGGTAGTAAACCCAAATACAAAGTTACAAAAGAAAAGGGAACTGTAATTTTGAATATTTTCCCCAATATTGTCTGTACCTTGGTCCAATATTGGTGGATAACTGGGCATGACCAAAACACATGAAAATGATTTGCAGTCTTTTCACCACACAAGCGCCAACAGTTCAATCCCTTATGGGTAAATTTGTTTTGTGCAGGTGTTCTGAAAAATCTTGCCAAGTTTTTCCATCCAAATTCTCTCCACTGCAGGGATGAGGTACTTTTCCATTGCTGTTTATTTAGCTTTTCCCATATTTCCAGTTGTAAAGTGAAATTCCCCTCTTTTTCCCATCTCTCTTTTATATAAGATGTGTTGTCTCCTTTTAAGTCTTGAAGACCTTGGTATATTTTAGAAATGTATCTGATCCCTGGGATCCCTTTATATGCCATTAAGAAGACCTTCAGAACACCTGACTGGGCCCTTTCCAAAACCTCCTTTTTAAGTATATTGTTTATGTGCCGTCTAAGCTGGAAGAACCTGTAAAGGTCTTGATTTATTAGGCCTTGTTTTTTCAAATCTTCAAAACTTCTTAAGATTTGCCCTTTAAAAAAATCGTAATATTTTATCAGCCCTTTCTCCTTCCACTTTTTAAATCTGGTGTCTGTTTTATTAGGAGTAAAGTCCTGATCATAGGCGATCCATTGCAGAAGTCGATAGGGCTCTTTAGTTTGATTCTCTCTGACTATCTTAAACCAAATTTTTTAGCGGGGTCTCTATCCACGGGTTAGTGTTATTCAAAAGCTTAGGTAAGGCATTGTTCCCTATTATCGCCTGTAGGGGGATGTCACTTGTTATTTGGCATTCGATCTCCTTCCATTGTGCAGTGTAGACTGGGTTACATATCTCTACTAAAGTTTTAATTTGTGCGGCTTTAAAGTAGTCCCTGATATTTGGCAGCGCGAGCCCACCTTTGTCTTTGTTTAGCTGTAGGGTTCTATATCTGATTCTAGGTCTCTTGCCCTGCCATATGAATCTTGAGATCCTTCTGTCCAGCTCCTGCCATGTTTTTTTGGGAGGTTCTACCGGTATTGTTTGGAAAAGGTATAGAAGACGTGGAAGTATATTCATTTTGACTGCTTCAATTCTTTGTGCAGTACCCAAGAATGGTATCATATTCCATCTTGCTAGGTCAGATTTTATTTTTGTCACCAGTGGATCATAGTTTAGTGATATAATTTTGTTGAGTTGTTTCGGGATATTGACCCCCAGATATTTCATAGATTCCGACTCCCAGTTAGTTTTGAGTTTGCTTAGTGAATAATGATTTGGGTCATAGTTGAATGTTAAAACTTGGGTTTTATGCATATTTAATTTGTACCCCGATAAATCTCCATACTCTGAAAAAACTGAGGTTAGTTCTGGTAAAGAAGTGTCCGGCTGCCCTAGGTATATTAAAATGTCATCAGCAAAGAGTGCTATTTTATGTTCCTTCTGACCAAGTGTAATATCTTGAATTTTTTGGTTTTGTCTTATCCATTGGCTCAGAGGTTCTATGAAGATTGCAAAGAGCAGTGGAGACAGGGGGCAGCCCTGACGACATCCTCTTTCCAGTTCAAAAGATGATGATAAATTACCGTTAATCCTTATTTTAGCTGTTGGTTTTTTATATAATGCCTGTATAGTTCTAATGAAGTTGTTATGAAAATTGAAACTGGATAAGATTCTATATAGAAAAGACCAGTCAACCGAATCGAATGCTTTTTCAGCATCTAATCCCAATATGACTGCATTTAAGTTATATTTTTTTATATGATGAATTATGTGTAAAGTGCGTCGAATGTTGTCTTGTGTCTGTCTTTGTCTTATAAAACCTGTTTGGTCTAAATGAATTAGGTCTGTCAGTATATTTTCTAACCTTTTGGCAAGGATAATGGTAAAAAGCTTATAGTCCTGATTTAGTACACTGATTGGTCTGTAGTTGGAGCACTCTAGTTTATCCTTTTCAGGTTTAGGTATAACTGCAATGACCCCTTCTCTCCAGGAGGGGGGGGATTTCCCCTGTGTGGAGGACATAATTAAATGTTTTCAGGAGGAGAGGAGATAGTTGCTGTTTAAAGGTTTTGTACCACTCTGCTGTATAGCCATCAGCTCCTGGGGATTTGTTAGCTTTAAGTTTCATAATTGCTTTTTCCAATTCTTTAGGATGTATTTCTGACAGTAGTGTTTTATTTTGTGACTCCGTAAGTTGGGGAAGGTTTAATGTATTTAGGAATGCCTCGGATGCGTTTTTATGTTTTTTGTGGGAGTATAAGTTCTTATAGTAATTCTCGAAGTTTTTAAGAATATCCTGAATTCTGAATTTTATTTCCTTTGACACTGGGTCTCTGATTTTGTAGATTGCTCTTTCTGTTTGATGTTTCCTCAATTTATAGGCTAGCAATTTTGCCGATTTACTGCCTGCTTCATAGTATTTTTGTTTCAGAAATGTAAGTTTCTTCTGGATTTCTATTGTGTAGATCTCATTTATTTGGTTTTTAATTTCCTTAATCTTGAGCGAGTCAGTAGAATGAGTGTTGCCTTTGTGTTCTTTTTCTAGGTTCTTAAGTTCTGACTCTAATGTGGATAGTTTTTCTTGTCTTAGTTTCTTTTGGGTTGCCAGTTTTGCAATAATCTTTCCTCTTATTACAGCTTTACATGCATCCCACAGTATTAAAGGGGATACTTCTCCATTATCGTTATCTTCCAAATATCTGAGAATATCTGATTCCAATTCATCTTTCAATGGTCCTTTCAGGACATTTGAATTTAACCTCCAAGAAAATGTATTATTTGTGTATTTTTGGATATTTAAGTCCATGTAGATCGGACTGTGGTCGGAGAGATCCATCAGTCCTATTTTACATGTTTTTACTCTTCCAATGTCTCTATTAAACATAAAAAAATAGTCAATCCTTGAGTAAGATGAATGTGGAGTTGAGTAAAATGTATAGTCTTTTACACTGGGGTTGAGTTCCCTCCACACGTCACAGATTCCCAATTCTTTTAGTAGCATCCGAGTCTTCCTGTTTTGGGTGTTATTTTGATGTGGGGAATTACCAGAAGCATCCCAGTATGGATTCAGTCTAAGATTGAAGTCCCCACCACATATCACTAAACCTTGAGCTTTAGTTATCATTAGGTCGAATACATTTTTATAAAATTTCCAGTTAGCCCCTGGGGGAGCATACACATTCAGAAGGGTGATATCTTCTCCCTCTAGCCGCCCAGTTACCAAACTGTATCTCCCTTCTTTATCTTTGTGTTCTGATTTTTTTTCAAATGTAATTTTGGTTGATATCAATGTCGCTACTCCCCTCCTCCTCCCTGATTTATATGAAGATGAAGAGATCATTTTAAACCCTTGTCTACTGAGTTTATTGTGTTCCACGTCTGTTAGGTGGGTTTCTTGTAAAAGTATTATTCCTGCTTTGTCTTTTTTCATTTTGCCTAGAATCTTGGATCTTTTAACTGGATTCAGGATTCCTTTTACATTATATGAAATTATTTTGGTTACACCCTGTTTCTCCATTGTGTTGTTTTGTTTAGTATAACTGTGTGGTGGCCCTCTTTTGTGCTACTCAGAAACTGAAAGAACATTAAAAACAAGAAAAACATTAAGAACATAGTGTAAAAAACTTTAAAACAAAAAGCTGTCATAAGAACTTCCTGAGCTGAGGTCTTTTTAAAGACCCTGTAAGAGCCTTGATGGAGTGAAGGCTCTGAGGGAAATTCCTCAAACTCTGTTACGTGTTGAGGGCCCTCTCTTACCACTGAAAGTAGTCCCATGCTTTTAACGTGAGTTTCAGAACCCAATCCAAACTTGTAATGATTTTTTTTTTTTCCTTTTATGCCTAAACCCTGTGAAATTGTGTGCACCCTCCCACCCCCATCACATCAAACATTCACGCAAAAACAGTATTTGTTAGTATGAGGAGAACATGTGGATTATTGTCACATTTCTATTTTAACAAGTTTTTTTTTTTTTTTATTACAAAGACTTATTTGTTTCAAATAATATGATTGTTCCATGAAATGTTTTACCACATGCTGAATATGCATCTCCTTTAATGTTTGTTACCTTGTATGAGGGGGGTTGGATGTGCGGATTGATTCAAGAGAAAAGAAAAAAAAAAAAAAAGGTCGCTATTCCAACCTGAAAATGGATAGTTTATCCGCGACGCTCTGGTGCTGGGTTTCCCGCTGCTGGTCCGTGGATTTTGAGGGTCTTTGTGTTGTCCATGTTTGCGCTTTGATCTTCTCACTCGGGTCTGCTGCGGGTTTAAATACCGTTACCGGGAGCCCTCTTTTCGCCATGTCAGCTGTTGCTTCTTCCGCCGAATTATAGAGACACGTTTCATCGCCGTAGAAGACCCTTAACTTCACAGGAAATGGTGTCTGAAAGCGCAATTTCTTCTCTCTTAACACCTTTTTCACGTCATTGTATTCCCTGCGCTTTTTAAGGACCTCCGGGGCATAATCGTGTTCCACGTAGACTTTTCTCTCCTGGTGCATAAATCCTTTTTTCTGCCAGGCCAGTCTTACAACCTCTTGTTTTATTTTGAAATTGGAAAATCTTACCAACACCGAACGTGGGGGCGCTTCCGCCGCCGGCCTAGCGGCTAATGAACGATGTGCCTTTTCTATCTTCAAGTCGGTGGTTTGTGGAATATCCAATTTCTCTCTTAGTAAGGATTCCACGCATTCTGCCATTGAGTTAAAACCATTTTCGGTTCCTTCTATCAGACCATGAATTCTTATGTTGTCTCTTCTTTGTTTTCCTTCTTGGTTGGTTAGCTTAGCCTCTATAGCTGCTTGTCTTTTGCGTAGGTCTAGCACAGAATCTTCGAGCACTTTTATTCGATCCTCTGTTTCCAAGATTCGGTTCTCGGCCTGGTCCACTCTGCTGTTTGTCCTTTTCAATTCTTCTCTGAATTCCCGAAATTCGGCCGTAACATCTCGGCGAAATCGTCGTAGCTCCTCAAATAGTGATTTCAGGCTAACCCTTTTGTTAGCTATCACCAGTTCCTCGTCTTCTGAACGGAGATCTTCCAGTTCAGATTCTCCGGCCGATACGTGTCCTGGCCTGGAGAATTTCAGTTTCTTCTGTTTTCCTTTAGACATGATGATTTTGTCTTTTGATTTTCACTCCTCCAAAAATCCGTTAAGTTTGATTTTCAAGGTGTTATCCTGGATTGGGTCTGAGAGCTTCAGTGTTAAGCTGCAGTCGCCATGGCGTCCAGACCGGAAGTCCTGATTATATTACTGTTTTTAAGCTGCAAAAGGCCGTGTTCCCACATTTTTGATGGCTAAGTCATTGTTTTTTTTACAAGGAAAAGTGTCCCGTTTCAGTGACAACCACACATTCTAAACTAGTACCAGAAGTTGCCCCCATACTGTATTTCACACAAGTCATCACGGGCGCTAAGAATAAGGTGGATTTAATTTCATGACTTGTGTACTTAATTCTCATTATTTTTTGGGTCATGGTACATGTGTAATTTTTTTTCTCATAAATGTATTGATTTTTATACCTAAATTTATATGTTTTATTGTTTATTGTCAGATTTATTTGAAACTGTCATCACTGCTGCTAAACGAGTATGGTGACTGAATGGATTAATGCAGCAGAATATCAACTATGACCATTCTGTACATGAAGTGTAATCCATTCAGCGGCGTGTGTGCGTGTAAGTGGTACCGGGTCCATGTAGCAGACCAGACTTGGCCTTTCAACTTCCTAATTCTGGGGAAAGAAGGCGGCACACACCATCAGGAATCCTCTGCCACCCCAGGGATAAGGCCAGGGGTCAGCAAGCTCTCATGTGAAAAGAGCCCTCTGATGGAGCCACAATACTTTTTTGAGCCTTAAAAAGACGTAAAAGGGACAAATAAAAGCCAACATTGCTCACTCATAAACGTGTTTTTACCATTTTTTTTTGTAAATTTGCACCTTTTTAATTAATTAATTTCCAACTTTTCCATCCATCCATCCATCCATCCATCTTCTACTGCTTTTCTGGAGGTCCAGGTCGTGGAGGCAGCAGTTCAAGCAGAGAAGCCCAGACTTCCCTCTCCCCAGCCACCTGCTCCAGCTCTTCAGAGAGGATACCAAGGTATCAGGTACCGGGGCCCCACCCTGGAGCCAGGCCTGGGGGAGGGGCTCGATGGCTAGCGTCTGGTGGCCGGATTTCCACCCATGGGACCCGGCCGGGCTCAGCCCAAAGGAGTTACATGGGTACGCCCTCCAGTGGGCTCACCACCTGCAGGAGGGATCATGGGGGTCCGGTGCTATGTGGATCAGGTGGCGGTCAAAGGCAGAGACCTTGGCGGACTGAACCCAGGCTTTCCAACTTTTTAAAAGATAAATTTGCTATTTTTCCACTTAAATTTGCAACTTAAATTTGAGGGTTTTTTTCCTCTGATTTTATTCTCCAAACTATTAACTAAATTTGAAACTCATTTCCTGAAAACTAACAATTAAACATACAATTAACAACTAAATTTGCAACTTTTTCTTCTAAATTTGTGGCTTTTTTCTCTTAAATTTGTAACTGTTTGCTTTAAGAAGTCATAAATTTACCACAAGTAAGTGCCAAATTTAGATGGGAAAAAGGTGCAAATCCACTAAATGGGAGGAAAAGTTGCAAAGAATCTCTAAGAATCTGAAAAATACAAAATGGGGAGAAAAAATCATAAATTTATGAAACTGGGGGAAAAAGTCATAAATTTACAAAATGAGAAAAAGTAAAAATTTAGGAAGTGAGTTAGAAGGTTATTAAACTGGTAAAAAAAATGTGTAAATTTATGAAGGGGGTGGAGTTAACTTCATGGAATGTATGAAAAAAATTAAATTTACAGCTCCAGACAAAAGCAAGAGACGAAGAGACCGCTGCAAAATTATTACTTTATCTGGTTTTACTATTTATGTGTTCTCGAAACTGCTGAAAACAACTCACCAAAAAAAAATCCAAGTCAAAATATCATCATGTAGAGCTTTTATTTACAGAAAATAACAAGCAAGAAGACATTGCTTTTAGATGAAATGCAAAGAAAACAAGTTCATGTTCATCCTTAAACCCTACAATACTGAAGTTTTAACTGAGGAAGAAGTCAGAAGTCTGTATTTGTGGAATTCACATGTTAAATTTGTTTCTAAGACTGCCTTCTATCATCTGAGTAATATTGCCAAGATTAGGAGCCTCTTGTCTCAGAGTGATGCTGAGAAACTGATCCACGCTTTTGTTAGCTCTAGATTAGATTATTGTAATTCTTTATTATCAGGTTGTCCTAAAACATCTTTAAAAAGTCTTCATTTGATCCAAAATGCTGCAGCAAAAGTTTTAACAGGCACTAGAAAGAGAGATCATGTCTGTCCGGTTCTGGCCTCCCTTCATTGGCTTCCCATAGAGTTTAGAATTAAGTTTAGAATCCTTTTTCTCACTTTCAAAGCTCTAAACAATCAGGCCTCTTTTTATTTAAAAGATCTGATACTACCCTATTATCCTAACAGAGCACTACGCTCCCAAAATGCTGGATTACTTGTAATACCTAGAATCTCCAATAGTACAATGGGAGGCAGAGCCTTCAGTTATCAAGCTCCTCTCCTGTGGAACCAGCTGCCAATCGTGATTCGGGAGTCAGACTTGATCTCTGTTTTTAAGAACAGGGTTAAAACCTTCCTTTTTGACATAGCCTACAATTAGAGAGGGATCATGTGTCTCATAACCCTCCCTTAGTTATAGGTTCAGACTTTGGAAGACCTCCAGTAATGCACTGGGCTTCACTCCTTTCTTCACGCTCAATGAATTTTTTTTTTTTTTTTTTTTTTTGCTGGTCATTAACATCTGTTTGTTCTCTCCCATAGATTGAGTCCCCATCGTGCTGTTTGCTCTCTACATGTCTGTTCTTTTCATCTTCTCTATCCCCTCACCCCCCAGCCAGTCGCAGCAGATGACTGCCCCTCCCTGAGCCTGGTTCTGCTGGAGGTTTCTTCCTGTTAAAAGGGAGTTTTTCCTCTCCACCGTCGCCAAGTGCTGCTCACAGGGGATCGCCTGATTGCTGGGGTCTTTCTGCAATTGTGGGGGTTCCCCCTACAGTTGAAAGTGCTATGAGATGACTGTTGTTGTGAAATGGTGCTATATAAATAAAGTTGAATTGAATTGAATTGAATAACTCTGATTATTATCCATGCATCTTAGCATGCTGAGACGATCTCAGGTCCTCCTTTAGTAGACTGAGGTGTCCTTGTGATGTTATTCAGCAGACATTCAAATTACAGTACATGTAGAGATGGTCATTTAGCAAAGATTTTCCAGTGGTTTCTTCATTTTTTCCAGAGCTGTTATGTGAAAAGTGACAAATTTTAAAGGAAAAAGAGACAAAACAGTGAGGGCAAAGTTGTTTCTACTCAAGTGACTTTTTAGTAGATACTTTCTTAGTCTTATTTGTACTTAAGTTATTAATATCATAGGGTAACGTTTTTACTGGAGTCCAGTTTCTGACTACTCCACCCATTTTTGTACTCTTTTGGCGACTCTTACTAATAACTGACCATTTAACATCTAAGGCAGCACTGCTGAGTCCTGTCTGAAACTGAGCTGTTCACATTTGACTTCCTCTCGTTGCAGGAAGCTCGGCTGGCCTCATGTTGACTGGCCTAACAGGGCGGCTCAAGGCTGACATGTTTGGCCAGTTTGTGGACAAAAGCCAATGCTGTGGCAGACGTGTGAGCAGTCAGCAGCTGCTACGTGTGCGGGGCCAGGGCGGTGTGGAACCCTGCTCTGTCCTCATAGATCAACGAGGACGTGTGAAAGCACCCGTGTGCTGCCGTGACGAGAACACAGATGTGTGGAGGTGTAAGGATGACACCTCCTTCTGTGGCTCTGCTGATGCAGAGGCTGATCCAGACTGACACACCAGCCAGCCCCATGTCAACTACAGGGAGCAGGAACCAGTTTTGCAGGAACTTACCCCGTCGGTGTGTCTCCACTGCAGGAACCTCCCCAGCCAGATTAAAACTGGGCTGGCTTATGGGTCCATGTCGGTTTTTCTACAGGTTCCATTTGTTTATTTTCCTTCTGTTCTTATTAAAGACAAAAATAGAAAGGAGATGTTTTTACCTTCTTTACACATTTCAACTGTTGAATGAATTTATTTGAATGAATGAATGAATTTATTTGAATGAATTTATTTATTTCGGATAATACAGTACAGGTTAAAGAAACTGTATAATATAACAACAAGGTCAAATTAGACAAAGACTCCTTCTACTAAACAATTCCACGTGAGTTATCCGAAATGGGTGATGGCTGAAGCCGCAGCTTATATTGCCCACCCATATTCCATCCAAGAATTCAAAGAAAAAAGAGTAAACAAGACAAGAGCGATTACAATTTAGAACAAAGCTAAAACAAAGTGTGACTGAGAGAAAAAAAAAAAAAAAAAAGAAAACTAAGTTAAGCTAAGTTAAGCAGTTACTATTCAAGACAAATCTAAGACAGAATGTCACAGAGAGAGAAAAAAAAAAACTAAGCTACAACACAACACAGGCTGGATATGTCAATCCTTATGTGAGTTTACATGTCATCTTGTAAATATGTTTGGAGTATTTCTTCCTTTAGTTTTTGTTTAAATTGTCCAGGCGTTGTACATGATTTTAATTCAGGTCCATAATCGTTCCATAATCTGACTCCTTGCACTGAAATACAGTGTTGCTTGGTGGTTGTTCTCACTGTAGGCTTTTGAAATATACATGTTCCTCTGAAGTGATATCGTTTCTCCCTTGTTTGGAACAACTTTTGGATATTTGCAGGCAGTGATAAATTCTTCACTTTGAACATTTTTATTGCGGTTTTAAAGTCAACCAGATCTTTCAACTTGAGAGTTTTTTGTTTAAGAAAAAGTGGGTTTGTTGGTTCCCTGTAAGCTGCTTTGTTGATTATTCTAATAGCTCTCTTTTGAAGCATAAAGAGTGGATATATGTTTGTTTTATATGTATTTCCCCATACTTCATTACAATATGTCATGTATGGGAGTATTAATGAATGATACAAGGTGTATAGTGTGGGTTGGTTCAGCAAATATTTCATTCTGTGTAATATTGCAATTGATTTGGAGACTTTACCTTTAATATAATTAATATGTGACTTCCAACACAGTTTGTTATCAATTATTACTCCAAGGAATTTGGTTTCAGATACCCTTTCAATCTCTACACCATTTACACTGAGTTTGGGTTGGTTGGGATTGTTGTGATGGTTGTTAAAGACTATAAATTTTGTCTTACTTAAATTGAGCGTTAATTTGTTTGAATCAAACCACAGTTTCAGCTTTCCTAATTCCTTCCCGAGTGTATCCAGAAGTTGTTCCAAATTGTTTCCACTGCATAGCAGATTAGTGTCATCGGCAAACAATATTAAGTCCATTTTTTCTGAGACTTTACATATATCGTTTATATACATATTGAATAATAATGGTCCCAAAACTGAACCCTGTGGGACTCCACAGGTGACCTTCAGCAACTCTGAGTTTTTGTTGCTAACACATACATACTGATATCTATTCTTTAAGTAACTACTTAACCAGGACAGTGCTACCCCTCTAATACCAGAATTTTGTAGTTTCTTTAATAATAAATTATGATCTACTGTATCAAATGCTTTTTTAAGATCTAGGAATACTCCAACTGAATACTCTTTATTTTCAATGGCTGTTGATATTTTTTCTGTAAATTCCATTAGGGCATATGCAGTTGTCCTCTTGTGTCTGAACCCATATTGCTGCTCACACAATAAATCATTCTTCAGTATGAAGTTGTCAATTCTCTCATAGAATATTTTTTCAAGTATCTTGGAAAATTGTGGTAATAGTGAAATTGGTCTATAGTTTGAGAGTTCCCCTCTGTCGCCCGTCTTGTATATCGGAATTACTTTAGCTATTTTCATTGCATTGGGAAATATACCTGTTTGGAGAGACAGGTTGCAGATATACGTCAGTGGTTTTACTATGCATTCGATAACAGTTTTGACTAGTAGCATGTCGATACCATCACAGTCAGTAGATGTTTTACTTTTGAACGATTTAACAATTTCAATGACCTCTCTTTCGTCTGTGTTCTTTATGAAGATGGAGTCTTTTACAGCAGTGTTATTGCATATTGTATCACCTGTTGGCACCGTAGTGGGTATTTCTCGGGCCAGTTTAGGTCCAATGTTAACAAAAAAATTATTAAATTCATCTGCAGGTGAAGCGATATTCACACTCTGAGTCGTTTTATTATTTTTTGGAATATTAGTTGGGTAGCTTGTATTTCTGCTTTTATTTCCAAGGATACTGTTGAGTATTGTCCATGTATTTCTAATATTGTCTCTGTTTTTCTCCAGTTCTTTACTGTAATAGTCTCTTTTACTACATCTTATTATATATGTTAACTTATTTTTGTATGTTTTATACCGCTGCTCTGCTTCTTTTGTTCTTTTCGTTAGGAAAGCTTTATATAATGAATTTTTCTTTTTACACGCCTTTTGTAGTCCTTTGGTTAACCATGGCTTATTAGCAAATTTGTGTTTAAGCTTTTTTATTACTAATGGGCAGTTTTTTTCATAAAGAGTGGTTACAATGTTTATAAATGTGTCATAGGCTTCATTTACATCTGATACATAGACTTCTGTCCAGTCTTGCTTCAGCAAGTCCTCTTTAAGAGAACTGATTGCATTTGGTGATTTGTGTCTGAACGATTTTGAAGTTTTTTCTGCGTTGGGCCCCGTGTGGCCATGGATAGGTGCAAAGGTTGGCAAGTGGTCACTTATATCATTTATCAATAATCCACTTTCTATTTTCTTATCGAAAACATTGACAAACAGGTTGTCAATAAGTGTAGCAGAGTGAACTGTGATTCTACTGGGATGTGTTATTGTGGGATATAGACTCATGCTGTACATAGAGTTCATGAACTCTGTAACTACATTTTGTTGATGAGGATTCAGTAAGTCAATATTGAAATCTCCACAAATTGCTACCATTTTCTTACTAGTAATATTATTGTACAGCTCAACTAATTTATCTCTGAATGTCTCAATGCAAGTTCCCGGTGTTCTATATATGCAGCTTATGATTAGATTTTTTGTTTTGTCTAGGTCAATCTCAGCAGTAACACATTCCAAAATCCCTGGTAGTGCTAAGGACATTTCATTTACAAGCTTACACCTGTACAGGTCATCAATATACAGTGCAACACCACCACCCTTTCACTGCAGCCTTCATCAGAAGTGTCAGCTGATTGCTGCCAGGTGTCATTTTATCAGCTGACTTTGGTAGGCGGGGCCAGCCCAGCAGACCTGTCAGATCCACCGAGCCGGCCCTGCTTTCCGCCATCTGATGGTCTCTGGAGAATGTGGTCCCAGGTGTGGGAAAGCATAAAGGCCCCCTCATCCCGGTTCATGCTATATTTTCCCCACTTCCTGATCTCTATGGCCTCCTTGATCCAGCGTTTGTGTCTGTTGCTCTCCGATCCAATAATTTTTGCGTTGTCCCAGTCCATGATGTGATTATTTCTTTTGCAGTCATCTGATATTGTTGATATTAATGTTTCTTGTTCTGCCTTTTCTTTTTGTGATCTTGTGAGTCGTCCTTGTGTTTCCTTCTTACATTCCTTCTGGTGTTCTTTTTTCCTTGTGGTGAATGATCTTCCGTTTTCTCCAATGTAGGTTTTGTTGCGTGATCTGCATGATATTCGATATATAGCATTGCATTTTCTGTCTTGTTCTATTTTGTCCTTGGGGTGTATTAATAACTGTCTTAATTTTTTGTGTGGTTTTGCTGCTGTGTTTATTTTGTGCTTTTTCATGAGCCTTTGAATTGGTTCCGTGATCCCTCGGATGTATGGCATAGTTATGGTGTCCTTGTTTTTGATTTTGGCTTTTGTTCTGTGTCTTGTTTGCTGTTTGTTTTCTTTGTTTTTGACTTGCTGTTTCCTTTTGTTCATGGCCCATACTGGATATTGTCAGCGTATGAGTGCATGTTTTATGTGGTTTTCCTCCTCCTGTCTGTCTTCTTGGTCTGTGATGATGGTGGCCCGTTCATATAACGTCCTGACAACTGATAGTTTGTGTGCTGTGGGGTGTTCTGATGTCCGTAGTAGGTATTGATCTGTGTGGGTTGGTTTCCTGTAGACTGTGATTTTTATACTGCTGTCATCTTTGTGTTTGATTTTCATTTCAAAGGCTATGGTGCCATTTTCTTCCTCTTCGTGTGTGAATTTTATATTCCCAGTTCTGTCTGTGCTATTCAGATGGTCAGTGGGTTCTTATGTGTGTCCTTTCCTTATTTTCTCCAGAATGTCGTCCACCTATCTCTTCCAGAGGGTGGGTTTACATTATGTAGCTGCTGTGTTGACGGCTTTGTTTTCCAGATCCTCCATGAAAAAGCTGCTCATGATGGCTGATAGTGGGTCTCCCATTGAAAATCCTTCTAAGGTTCCATCTGTGTTTGCCCACATGGACTTTAGCTGAGGTGCAGGTGAGCAGGTTTCAGTCACATGGGAACCACAGGTGAAATTATGAGACAAAAGTCACACGTTTATGAGAACAAAGTGACAATTTAGAAGAAAAATGTTGCAAAATTACAAGAAAAAAGTTGTAGAATTACTTGAAGAGTTACAAGCTTACAAGAAAAAAAATATCAAATTTACAAGAAAAAAGTTGCAAATTTGAGGAAAAAATTAGAAAAAGTTGGAAATTAACAAAAAAATGGCAAATATGAGCAAATAAGTTGAAGATTTATGAGGCAAAAAAGTCTCATTCATGACGAAATGCTGTAAGTTTACAGTAAAAAAAAAGTTGAAAATTTTTGAGAAAGTTCCAAATTTACAAGAAAAATGTCGCAAATTTATGGGGAAAACACAAGTTTACAAGAAAATAGCAAATTTACAAGGACAAAAGTAACAAATTTATGAGAAAAAAGTTGTGATTACAGTAAAAAAAAAGGGGCAAATTTATGAGAAAGTTTCAAATTTTCCAGAAAAATGTGTGCAGTTGGGGGCGGGGGGGGAGTTACCCATTAAGCAGAAAATCACAAGTCCATGTGGGTAAACACAGATGGGGCCAACATGGAATCCATGGCCAAACCCACATGGACCTAGAGACAGCCCACATTCCACCCGTGGACCCACTTGTAAGTGCTGGATGGGTCCCTGTCAGAGGAAGTTCTCAGGAACTTGTAATGGTCTAGATAAGGTCCTGGTCAGGGGAGCTGGGCTGAGTTTAGACATGACTCACTCCTGAGCACTGCTGGGTGTAATTCCTTACAGTAATCTGATTACTGTTCAGTGTAACGCAGTAATGTAACGTGTTAGTCTGATAAATGTAGTAATCACGTTACAGTTACTAATCCGAAAGATCGCACTACTAGCGCTTCTTTTTACAACATACAAAACGGGAAAACAACTGCACTGCCAGTAAACAGAAGAAGAAGCAGTAGTGGCGCCCACTTCCGTTTCCACCACGCTCCTATAAATATCAGCGGGCGCATAAGTCCAGCCTCTTTGTCAAATCTGATGCTCCTGCCTGGTGGCTGTATCTTCTGTGTTGCCAACCCCTGCAATAAAGCTAAGTTCGACTGTGCAGCTGGCCTCATCATTATATGGTAATTCCGGACATAACACAAACGGCACTTGCAGCAGCCGAGGGGAATCATGCAAATGGAAGAGTTGATGAGTAAATGGGCGTTTGGTGGCTGGAGATTTGCTCATTACTTCGAATATGTTGAGCGAAATGACAAGAACATGACGGTAATGTGCAAACTTTGTCCGGGCAAACTTTTAAACTAAGTTACCCTAGTAACTTTACCTTATAAACCTACATGGCCCTTTGTGAAAAAGTGATTGCCCCCTAAACTTAATAACTGGTTGGGCCACCTTTAAGATAGAAGATAGCTATCCATCCATCCATCCATCTTCTACCGCTTTTTCGGAGGTCCGGGTCGCGGAGGCAGCAGTTCAAGCAGAGAAGCCCAGACTTCCCTCTCCCCAGCCACCTGCTCCAGCTCTTCAGAGGGGATACCAAGACGTTCCCAGACCAGCTGGGAGACATAGTCTCTCCACCGAGTCCTGGGTCTGCCCCGAGGTCTCCTCCCAGTGGGACGTGCCTGAAACACCTCAAGTGGGAGGTGTCCAGGAGGCATCCTAATCAGATGCCCATACCACCTCAACTGACTCCTTTCAATGTGGAGGAGCAGCGGTTCTACTCTGAGCCTCTCCCGGATGACTGAGCTCCTCACCCTATCTCTGAGGGTGAGTCCAGCAATCCTACGGAGAAAGCTCATTTCAGCCGCTTGTATCCGCGATCTCATTCTTTCGGTCATTACCCAAAGCTCGTGACCATAGGTGAGAGTAGGAACGTAGATTGACTGGTAAATCGACAGCTTTGCCTTAGAACTAAGCTCCCTCTTCACCACAACAGACCGGTACAACGTCCGCATCACTGCAGATGCTGCTCCAATCCGTCTGTCGATCTCTCGCTCCATTTTCCCCTCACTCGTGAACAAGACCCCAAGATACTTAAACTCCTCCACTTGGGGCAGGAGCCTGTCCCCAACCCGGAGAGGACAATCCACCTTTTTCCGGCTGAGGACCATGGACTCGGACTTGGAGGTGCTGATTCTCATCCCAGCCGCTTCACACTCAGCGGCAAACCGTCCCAGCAAGAGCTGTAGGTCATTGCTGGATGAAGCCAACAGGACAACATCATCTGCAAACAACAGAGATGAGATCCTGTGGTCACCAAGCATGACACCCTCCACCCCTGGCTGCGCCTAGAAATCCTATCCATAAAAATTATGAACAGGATCGGTGACAAAGGGCAGCCCTGGCGGAGTCCAACTCTCACTGGGAATGACTCCGACCGAGTGTTGGCAATACGAACCAAACTCTCACAATGGTCGTACAGAGACCGAATAGCTCGTAACAACAAGCCCGATACCCCATACTCCCGAAGCACCCCCCACAAAAATCCACGAGGGACACGGTCAAATGCCTTCTCCAAGTCCACAAAACACATGTAAATTGGTTGGGCAAACTCCCACGAACCCTCAAGAATTCTCGAGAGGGTAAAGAGCTGGTCCGATGTGCCACGGCCAGGACGAAAACCACATTGCTCCTCCTGAATCCGAGGTTCGACCAACGGCCGGACTCTCCTCTCCAGTACCTTGGCATAGACCTTCCCAGGGAGGCTGAGGAGTGTGATCCCTCTAAAGTTGGAGCACACCTTCTGGCCCCCTTTTTTGAAGAGAGGAACCACCACCCCGGTTTGCCATGCCAAAGGCACTGCCCCCGACCTCCACGCAATGTTGCAGAGGCGTGTCAACCATGACAACCCAACAACATCCAGGGCCTTGAGGTACTCAGGGCGAATCTCGTCCACCCCCGGGGCACGGCCACCAAGGAGATTTTTAACCACCTTGGCGACCTCAGCCCCTGTGATAGGCGAGTCGTCCCCCTCGTCCCCAAACCCTGCTTCCTCTGTGGAAGGCGTATCAGTGGGATTGAGGAGATCCTCGAAGTATTCCTTCCACCGCCCGACGATATCCCCAGTTGAAGTCAACAGTGTCCCATCCGCACCATACACAGTGTGGACGGGGAGCTGCTTTCCCCTCCTGAGCCGCCGAACAGTTTGCCAGAATCTCTTTGAAGCCGACCGAAAGTCTTGTTCCATGGCCTCACCGAACTCCTCCCATACCCGGGTTTTTGCTTCAGCAACCACCCGAGCTGCACTCCGCTTGGCCTGCCGGTACACCTCAGCTGCTTTGGGAGTCCCACAAGCCAACCAAGCTTGATAGGACTCCTTCTTCAGCTTAATGGCCCCCCTCACCACTGGTGTCCACCACTTGGTTCGGGGGTTGCCACCACGAGATGCACCGACCACCTTGCGGCCGCAGCTCTGGGCCGCTGCTTCAACAACAGAGGTGGAGAACA
The DNA here is from genome assembly GCA_020510985.1 of Pholidichthys leucotaenia. Lineage (NCBI taxonomy): Eukaryota > Metazoa > Chordata > Actinopteri > Cichliformes > Pholidichthyidae > Pholidichthys > Pholidichthys leucotaenia. The sequence continues at coordinate 8,475,578 of CM035845.1, forward strand.
TGGCCCATTCAGACTCCATGTCTCCAGACTCCCTCGGAATGTGGTTGAAGTTCTTCCAGAGGTGGGAGTTGAAGACCTCCCGGACAGGGGCCTCAGCCAGACGCTCCCAGCACACCCTTACTATACGTTTGGGTCTACCAGGTCTGAATGGCTTCCTCCCCTGCCATCGGATCCAACTCACCACCAGATGGTGATCAGTTGACAGCTCTGCACCTCTCTTTACTCGGGTGTCCAAGACATACGGTCGCAGGTCTGATGATACGATAACAAAATCGATCATCGACCTGCGACCTAGGGTGTCCTGGTGCCAGGTGCACATATGGACACCCTTATGCTTGAACATGGTGTTCGTTATGGACAGACTGTGGTTAGCACAGAAGTCCAATAACTGAACACCACTCGGGTTCAGATCGGGCAGGCCGTTCCTCCCAATCACCCCCCTCCAGGTTTCATTGTCGTTGCCCACGTGCGCATTGAAGTCCCCCAGTAGGACAATGGATTCTCCAGGAGGAGCACCCTCCAGCACCCCAGTCACAAACTCCAAAAAGGGTGGGTACTCTGAAACATCATTTGGTGCATAGGCACAAATGATGGTCAGGACCCGTTTCCCAACCCGAAGGCGCAGGGAAGCAACCCTTTCGTCCACCGGGGAAAACTCCAATATAGAGGCAGCAAGGTGGGGCGATACAAGAATACCCACCCCTGCTCATCGCCTCTCGCCCGGAAGAGATAGAAGATAGCTAGATGGAATAAATATGTAAATATATAAACACACACAGTGCGGCGCATTGTAGCTAGATGGAATAAATATATGAATATATAAACACACAGTGCGGAGCATTGTAGCTAGATGGAATGAAACAGCACAACCGTCTACTTAGTTATCCTACATGGTATGATTATGTACCCATACATATTCTCACCCTCCATAGCAACCAGTATTTTCCTAGTTGTATACCGGAGGGGACCATTGTGTAAGTCTATTGCGTCTTTTGTATTCAATACTATTAGGTTGTCACGTCTTTTTGCTATCTCTGCGAGCAGCCCTGCTTAGGTTGTACAGTCTGACAGCGGTAGGTAGGAAGGACCTGCGAAACCTCTCGGTTGTGCACGTAAGATGATGTAGTCTGCTGCTAAATGAGCTCCTCAGTGCATTCAGTATGTCCTGCATAGGGTGGAACTCGGACTCCAGCAGAGATGACAGTTTAGCAGCAACAACTGCAATCGAGCATTTGCAATAACTGGCAGTGAGTCTTTTACAGCACTGTGGAGGAATTTTGGCCCACTCATCTTTGCAGAATTGTTGTAATTCAGCCACATTGGAGAGTTTTCGAGCATGAACCACCTTTTTAAGGTTATGCCACAGCATCTCAATCGGATTCAGGTCAGGACTTTGACTAGGCCACTGCAAAGTCTTCATTTTGGTTTTTAAAGCCATTCAGAAGTGGACTTGCTGGTGTGTTTTGGATCATTGTCCTGCTGCAGAACCCAAGTGCGCTTCAGCTTGAGGTCATGAACAGATGGCCGGACATTCTCCTTCAGGAATTTTTGGTAGACAGAATTCATGGTTCCATTTACCATAGCAAGTCTTTCAGGTCCTGAATCAGCAAAACAGCCCCAATATATCACACTACCACCTCTATATTTTACTGTTGGTATGATGTTCCTTTTCTGAAATGCTGTGTTACTTTTACGCCGGATGTAATGGGACACACACCTTCCAACAACTTTTGTCTTGTCAGTCCACAGAGTATTTTCCCAAAAGTCTTGGGGATCATCAAGATGTTTTCTGGCAAAAGTGAGACAAGCCTTTATCTTCATTTTGCTCAGCAGTGGTTTTCATCTTGGAGCTCTGCCATGCAGGCCATTTTTGCCCAGTCTCTTTCTTATGGTGTAGTCATGAACACTGAGGCAAGTGAGGCCTGCCTCACTTGCCTCAGTGTTGCCTTTGCCTTTGCCTTTGGATGCTGTTGTGGGGTCTTTTGTGACCTTTTGAATGAGTCGTCACTGTGCTCTTGGGGTAATTTTAGTCAGCAGGCCACTCCTGGGAAGGTTCTATATTTTCGCCATTTGTGGATAATGGCTGTCACTGTGGTTTGCTGGAGTCCCAACGCTTTAGAAATGGTTTTATAACCTTTTCCAGACTGATAGATCTCAATTACTTTGTTTCTCATTTGTTCCAGAATTTCTTTGGATGGCAGCATGATGTCTAGTTTTTGAGGATCTTTCGGTCTACTTCACTTTGTCATGCAGGTCCTATTGAAGTGATTTCTTGATTAAGAACAGGTGTGGCAGTAATCAGGCCTGGGTGTGGCTAGAGAAATTGAACTCAACTTTCCAAAGATGTGATAAAACACAGTTAATTTATGTTTTAACGGGGGGGGGGGTCACTTTTTCACACAGGGCCATGTAGGTTTGGATTTTTTTTCCCCCTTAATAATAAACACCTTCACTTAAAAACTGCATTTTGTGTTTACTTGTGTTATCTTTGTCTAATATTTAAATTTGTTTGATGATCTGAAATTTTTAAGTGTGACAAACATACAAAAAAAATGAGAAATCAGCAAGGGGGCAAACACTTTTCACACCAGTGTATGTGACCATGTGTCACACATATGCCCTGCCTGTTGGTTGTTGCTGTGAGGTGCTTGGGTGCATGTGTGTGTGCGCAGCACTTCAATTGTGTGACATTTGAAGGTTTTGTTTTGTAGCACCTTAACTCTTGCACTTTAGCATATCCACTTTGTACAGTTTCATTGCAGTTGTTCTGCCCGTGTATGACTGCATTTTTGTGACCCACCAGGGGACTACAGATGAATTTGGCAGTATTGCTAAATCTGGCACACTTACATTTGTATTAAAGTTCATTAGTATGTAATGTCCCTTTCAAATAAACATTAAACTAAACCAATTACAATAATGGTGCAAGATAATGTGTAAAGGAGATTTTCTCAAGGATCTGGCGACCTTGTGAGGAGAGAGCAGAGGGACAGGTAAGTATAACTGCAGAGCAGGATAGCAATGTTTTAATGTTTGTCTTTGTGCTTACTCTTTCAAAGGGAGGAGAGCGGCTGGGAGCAGGTGAAGGAGCTCCATTCTGGGAGAGCAGGTTGCCAGGGGCTGAAGTGCTGTGATGCTACAGGGGAGTCTCCTGGGGAAGACAGACTTGCCAGACCTGCACTGGGGTGTGAGAGTGAAGAGCAGTGCTGACAAATGTTGGGCTGCACGGTGGCGCAGTGGTTTAGCACTGTGGCAGCACAGTTTACCATCGGCCGGGGGATCGCGGGGATCATGAGATTGTGGGTTCGATCCCAGCCCCCGACCAACAGTGAGATGTGTGGAGTTTGCATGTTCTCCCCGTGTTGCGTGGGTTTACTCCGGGATTTCTCCGGTTTCCTCCCGCATACCAAAAACATGTAGGTTTAGGGTGCTCGCACACGCAGCGACCGGCAGCCGGTGGCTTGTCACCAGACTGCAAACCAAATCTACCTACGGGTACAAATAAGTAACAAAAAAAAACAAAACAAAAAAAAAGTCAACTTACATGGGAAGTGAGGGTGTGCACAGTCCAAGACATCCAAATCCAATCTGAGAAGCTGTTTCTAAAATCCAGAGGCAGGCCAGGGTCAGAGGACAGCAGATAGATAATGGCAAGCAATTCCAATCCAGAAGGCAGCCTCTGGGTCTAAGACAAGCAAAGGTCAAAAGTACAGCAAAGCAGGATAAAACATAAATTCTGAGCTCAGAGAGGATATGGCTGTGTACAAGATAATGTCACCAGACAGAGTGAGGGGAGACAGCCCAATTTAAAGGGCCTCCTGTAGTGGAGCTGAAATAACGAGGCGGTTTTGTATTAAAAACAGGGTTTTTAATGAATAGCTCCTCTATCAAATCTCATCAGGTGTAGAGCTTGGCAGAAGGCAAGAGAGAGAACTCTGCTTCGCTCGCTGGTTAAATACAAGCACGCATAGCACCACTCATTGAAACAGCTGACGTCAGAGCCACTCATTGAAAAAGGTAACATCTCCCCGTTATCTTAATCCCCATTGTCCTGCCATCCCCTCTCCCTGTCTTGGGAGGTGATGGGAACTCCCCCTCTCACTTTAGGGGGGTAAAGGTGTCGAGTCTGTTGCCATGGCGTCCTGTGAAGTCATGAGTCTTCACAGGAGAGGCGGTGAGATTCCTTTGTTCTTTCAGAGGTGTGAAGTTCCTTTGTATATTCTGTCCCAAACATTTCCACATGCTCTAACAAATGTAGGTATGGAATATATGAGTGATATATACCACAGGCCCCCCAAACAACTATGAAGGAACACAGAAAGATTCACAGTCTAGGGTAATTACTAAGACATACTACGTGTTACAGCCGTTGCCACAGAAGAAACTTTCAAGCAGCCATGCTCCTAAGAGAGTTCAGTGAAAACATAACAGCATAGTATAATCATAAATCAGTCCTAAACTGTTGCGGTACAATTAGCGAAAATTTGCAGAGTGGTGTAATCAGTCCCTGTGTAGTCTGGGTTTCAATCTTCTCCCAAAGCTGCTGTAGGTCGGTTTAGGCGTCCTGCTGGGACCTTGTTGTGAGGAATCTGCAGTGTGGGAAGGAGAGAGATTATCTGTTCCCTGCCTGGGGGCTGAGACTTTTTCTTTGGGGGGTCTACCTCGCCGAGGTGCTCGAGCCAGCTGTGCGGGTTCGTCTCTCAACAAGAAGGCAGGTTTGAGTCTGTCAATGCTGACCGTTTCATTTCTATCCCCATAATCAAGCACAAAGTGTTTGTCACCATTTTCCAGCACTCTATACGGGCCATCGTATACTGGGCGTAACGTTGGTTTTAGAGCTTCATGCTTAACAAAAACAAACTCAGCGTTTTTTAAAGTTTGAGGAACAAAAACTCGCGGAAAGGAGTGATGAGCTGGACCGTGGAGAGAGTCCAGACTGTTACTGCCTAAAAACCTTGGGACTGGGAGGTGCCCTGGTTCTGGGTTTTCTGGTAAAAATTCACCTGGGAGTCTGATAGGCTGAGCAAAGACTAATTCTGCAGGGGAAGCGTCTAAATCCTCTTTAGGTGCCGCACGCAACCCCAATAAAACCCAGGGAAGTTTATTTACAAAATTTGTGTCCGTTAATGAGGCCCTGAGGGCGGCCTTTAAGGACCTGTGAAAACGCTCGCATAACCCATTAGCCTGAGGGTGATAAGCGGTGGTACGGTGAATTGTTGCCCCTAAACTGTTGGACATGGCTGACCAGAGCTCTGAGACAAATTGAGGCCCCCTATCTGACGTGATGTCTGATGGGACGCCGAAACGTGCCACCCAATTTGTTAGAAAAACGCAAGCGACTTCCTCCGCTGTAGTTGCCGCTAGAGGGACTGCCTCTGGCCAGCGTGTGGTGCGGTCTATCATTGTTAGCAGGTGTGTGAAACCCTGGGAGGAAGGCAGCGGCCCCACGAGGTCGACATGAATGTGGTCGAACCTTCTAGCAGGGATTGGAAAAGGCTCCAGAGGGGCTTTTGTGTGTTTGTGTACTTTGGCGCGCTGACAAGGAATGCAAGTTTTTGCCCATTCTTTTACGTTTTTGCGCAGGCCTGGCCACACAAACTTTTCGGCAACCATTTTGACCGAGGCGCGCACACCTGGGTGCGCGAGGGAGTGAATTGCGTCGAAAATGCGGCGGCGCCAAGCAGCTGGTACTAACGGGCGAGGTCGGCCAGTTGAAACATCGCATATTAGGGGGGGGCACGCCGTCGCGCACCCCTTTTTCCTCCAGCCTTAACCCTGTTGGTCCAGACAGGAGCGCGCGCACGTCCGCATCACTACCTTGTTCTTCCGCCATGGCTGCATAATCTATCCCTTCATGGATAGGTGCTGCATATGTGTTTGCGTTAGAGAAAAGCTCAGCTGCTGAAGCAGTGTAATCTGTCTCCTCGTGCTCTGGCGGTGCCACAGCGCGAGAGAGACAGTCCGCTACTACGTTAAGTTTGCCCGCTACATGTCGAATGTCTGTGGTGAACTCTGAAATCGCAGCTAGCTGTCTTTGTTGTCTGCCCGACCAAGGTTCTGAAATTTTAGCCATAGCAAAAGTGAGCGGCTTATGGTCCACGAAAGCCGTGAAACTCCGCCCTTCTAACCAAAACTGGAAATGGCGGATGGACAAATGAAGCGCCAGCAGCTCTCTGTCAAAAGTGCTGTATTTGCGTTCAGTTGGGTTTAGCGATTTGCTAAAGAATGCTAAAGGTTGCCAGACCCCACTGACAAGTTGTTCTACAACTGCCCCTATAGCCAGGTCTGAAGCATCTGTGGTTAGAGCAATGCGGGCTGAGGGATCTGGGTGGACTAACATTGTTGCGTTAGCTAGGGCGCTTTTTACTTCCGCGAAAGCGCGTTCGCGCTCCGGGGTCCATTCGACCGCGTTGGAAGCTTTCTTTTTTCTGAGCGCGTCATATAGGGGTTGCATGAGCTGAGCTGCGTGGAGGAGGAAACGGTTGTAAAAATTAACCATCCCCAAAAATTCCTGTAGCGACTTAACCGTTTGAGGCCGTGGAAAACTTTCTATCGCACGAACTTTGTCTGGAAGCGGAATTGCCCCTGCCGGGGAGACCCTATGTCCCAAAAAATCAATTTGTGATACGCCGAATTTGCATTTGGCTGGATTGATTATAAGTCCGTGCTCTTCCAGCCTCTGAAAAACGGTAGTGAGGTGCTGTTTGTGTTCTTCCTCGGATGAACTGGCTACCAGCATGTCATCGAGGTAGACAAAAACAAAGGGTAGGTCACGTAGGACTGCGTCCATCATCCGTTGAAAAGTTTGAGCCGCGCCTTTGAGGCCGAATGGCATTCTTAGAAATTCAAAAAGGCCGAAAGGGGTTATAACCGCTGTTTTAGGAATATCTTCAGCTCGGACTGGGACTTGGTGATAACCGCGGACTAAGTCTATTTTTGAAAAAATGCGCGCGCCTGCTAAATGTAATGAAAAATCCTGAATGTGAGGAATGGGGTAGCGGTCATGCGCTGTAGCGTTGTTTAGCCTGCGGTAATCTCCGCACGGTCTCCAAGAACCGTCGGATTTCGGGACCATGTGAAGTGGTGAAGCCCAAGGGCTCTTTGAACGTCGGCAAATGCCTAATTTTTCAAGAGCTGCAAATTCGTCCCCTGCTATGTTGAGCTTGGCCGCGTCTAAGCGGCGAGCTTTGGCAAAAACGGGAGATCCCGTTGTTGGAATGAAGTGTTTAACCCCGTGTTTGGCTACAGTGGCTGAGAATTTGGGGGTTGTGAGCGCTGGAAATTGGGTGAGGAGTTGCTCAAACTTACCTCCTGCCGTAGTGACGTTGGCCTGCACAGGTGGTGGAGAAACTCGAGCTGAGCATGGAAAAGAAGCAAAAGATAGTGCATTAACCAGGCGCCTATATGCAAGATCCACTAATAACCCATGTGCACACAGAAAATCTGCGCCTAACAAGTTAAAGCTCACCGCTGCTACAACAAATGTCCATCTGTAGCTGCGGCCGTGGATGAGGAGGTGCAGGCTATTTTCACCGAACGTGTCGATGTCAGAGCTGTTGGCTGCCACTGCTCCGTTGCCCCGGGTGCCCATGGTTCGCTCTGCGTGGGAGGGCATGACGAAACTCAGCTGAGCTCCCGTGTCGATGAGGAACTGCTTGCCTGTGTATCCATCCGTCACGTATAACAGCTTATTCTTCTTGCCGAGAACTGCTGCTGTTAATGGCCCTCGGCTTTGGCGTTTCCACGACCTCGTAAACTTGCAGGGGGGAACGCATTTGCGGGCTTTCTCTGCGAAGCGGTGGTGGTAATAGCAGACGTCGTTCTGCTCGTTGCGCTTGGGCCGCGCCGCTGTCACCGTGGGTTGAGTCTCTCCAAGGCTCGGGGTGTCAGTTTTCAAATCTGCGGATGCCGCTGTGGGTGTCCGTTCTCTGCAGGCGTTGACGAGCCGGTAAGCCTCGTTGGCCAGTGTGCGGAAATCCTGATGATTATTGCACTTCATACTGGCGAGTGTCCCTCTCAAATGCGGTGGTAGCGTGCTGAGGAAAATGAATTGGAAAAGGAAATTATCATTATCCTCCTCCTTGAGTTGTAGCAAATCCTCCATGAGGGTCCTCGGATTGCTCCCTCTGTGGCCGTAGACCGCCAGGATCCTCTCGGCTCTTTCCTCCGCTGACGGGACATAATTCGCCACGATGGTCGCCTTGAGTGTCTCATATTTGTCCCAGGCTGGTGGTCGCCGGACCAAGCTCCGCACACACTTCGAAGTGGCGGAGTCGAGTTTGGAGACGATATGGTAAAACTTAATATCGTCTGCTGTGATGCCCGCCAGTACAAACTGGGCTTCAGCTTGCTGAAACCAAGAGGCGGGGTCTTCTCGCCAGAAGTCTGGCAGGTTGACAGCAACGGCGTTAGTGTACACCATCACTGTTGTGCCCGCCGGGTGAGAGTGCCTTGCCTCGGCATTCACGGCGGTGCTGGAGCTCGGTTGAGCTCTCTCAGTGCCCTCTGCCGTGGGGAACAGCTGTCTGCTTGTTCCCTCGTCTGCGTCGTCGCTGGCGTGTGCCAGAGCCACCATGGATGAGCAGCTTGAAGAACGCCTCCGGTCCATATTCTCGCGTCAGGGTCACCAGTGTAGTGGAGCTGAAATAAAACAGGGTATTAAAACAGGGTTTTTAATGAATAGCTCCTCTATCAAATCTCATCAGGTGTAGAGCTTGGCAGAAGGCAAGAGAGAGAACTCTGCTTCGCTCGCTGGTTAAATACAAGCACGCATAGCACCACTCATTGAAACAGCTGACGTCAGAGCCACTCATTGAAAAAGGTAACATCTCCCCGTTATCTTAATCCCCATTGTCCTGCCATCCCCTCTCCCTGTCTTGGGAGGTGATGGGAACTCCCCCTCTCGCTTTAGGGGGGTAAAGGTGTCGAGTCTGTTGCCATGGCGTCCTGTGACATCATGAGTCTTCACATGACGGTGAGATTCCTTTGTTCTTTCAGAGGTGTGAAGTTCCTTTGTATATTCTGTCCCAAACATTTCCACATGCTCTAACAAATGTAGGTATGGAATATATGAGTGATATATACCATACTCCTATGATTAACAGCGGGTGATGAACAAAGCTGCAGGGTGTGAGCCTAATCAGGGAGAGAGAGAGGCAGGGAGACAAAGCACACACAGGGCTCATTTCCACCAAAATAAGAGCCAGTGCTAGTTCGGTTCTGGGGCTGGTGCCAGTGCTTAACCAGTTCAACTGTAGTACCTCATAAGAACCAGTTAGTATTCCACCAATATGGAGCTGGTGGGGGATTACGTCAGGGCTACCTCATTACATAGTGTGAAGCGCCTTTATGCAACCCCGCAGAACACCACAGAAGAAGAAGTAGCAGCGCAAGATTGTCAACAGCTTGTCAACATGTAGGAGTTTCCTGTCTCTTTGGGAGCGCTGCCTTTATTATTCCAAACCTGTATTACCATCCAAAAACAGTTTTATTCTTAATGGCAGAGAACGGCGGCTACGTTTAAGGAGAGCGGTAATTATCAATATTTCACTTATCAGCCGTTGTTAGATCAAGTCTATAGTGCGAGCATTGACTACACTTTTAAACATAATATTTATGTCAGTTCTGTAATAGGTGGTGTTACGGCGCATTACGAGATGGAGGTCACCTGTTATGTCATGGCAAAAAGTGATCAGCTGCTCAAAAAATGATCGCCAGGGGCCATATTGTTATGGGTTTATATTAGCCGTTAAATATATATTTCAACAGATAAACAGTACTTAGTTAGGTATAACAAGATATATTTAACACTTGTGATGCATTTTGAACCCGAAACAAATTTGATCTAGGATTAAAAGCAATTAAAATAATGCAGTCACAAGGTTACATGGAAAAATGCATAGATTTACTGCATATATACATGAAGATACTGTATCAATATACAGTATATTCTATGTACCTCCAAACGATGTTTTTCAGAATCAGAATCAGAATCAGCTTTATTGGCCAAGTATGCACAACACATACAAGGAATATGACTTTGGCTAAAAACTTCCTCTCGTTGTTCAGGTGGAGGATTTAAATAAGGATTCAATGACAACATAACATGACAACATTGCACATAAATATTGCAATCAGATAAATTCTATACGTTGTTTTCCAAACTGCAACACTTTGGCCAACACTATAATTTTTCAGATATGATAAAACCTCAGAACATTTAGACACATTGCAGGTGGACTGAGACCAGGCAGTCCACCTTTAACAAGCGGACACTCCTGGCTCCTGTAGACGGTGATCACTTTTTGGCACAACAGCGGATTTCACCGCCCAGCCAACCCCATGCAGAAGTGGCTGATGAAACCATTTTCGGACACAGGCAGACTTACCCCTGAACAACGTAACTACAACTACCGGATGAGCCGTGCACGTTCAGTTGTGGAAATGGCTTTCAGCGGCTTGGAAGGACAATGGAGGTCCTCTTGACAAGAAATGACTGCAAACTGGAGCTGAGCAAGAAAATGGTGCTCAGCTGCTGCATACTTGATATTTGTGAGGAACATGGTGACAAGTTTGGACTCCCAGACACACCTGATCACAGTCAGCCTCCAGTTCAACCACTAGCTGACCAGGCCAGTGTAGAATGACATTAGGGCAGCTTTAATGGAGGATTTTAACAGTGGGGAGCAATAACCTGTTTAATGCCTGCCATGTCATTTACAAAATATAACGTGAAATAGTTCAAAATAATTAATGAATAAAACATTCAGCTGACGATCAGTCCTCACTGTACTCTGTTTTAAAGTATTTATATATTTTATAGGCACATTTACAGAGTTGTTAAAGATATACCCTTCTGTACTTGTATGTCATCTATTCTGGTTAAAGTACTGATTCAAGTTTTTACCCATGTAGGGGTAACAAGAGGCAGACTGTAAAGTGTAAAAGTTCAAAGTTCTTTCCCCAGAAATGATCTTGTCCAGAGCTGACAGAATGTCATGTGGGACGTTGTCAAAAGAATATAAACTCATTATTTATCATTTTTGAAGCTGGCAACTTGGAACATTTTCCACAGAAAAAGTGCATAGATTTAAAGTTTGTTACTGCTTGTTCTTTAGAAAATGTGAAAAAAAAGTTGTTAAAAATATGAGTAAAGTCCACAAATACCTGATATATTGTCCAATACCTGAAAAAATGAACTTGCAGTAATTCAGTACTTGTACTTTCACTTCCCACCACTACAATGTTATAGTGATTTGTATTGTTTTTCCTAAATATCTTTACATTTCATGCATATGCTTGGTGTGAGGATAACAATTAATGTAGAAGCAGAAAAACACTGAAGGAAAGAAAGCTTTTATTTACAAAATGTTCAAAAACTTCAGACTGCTACATATGAACTATTATGTCCACACAGCCAAAAATATCAGTGCTGTGATAGTTACTTTGTCTGCAGTCCCTCAAGCACAGACACAACGTGTCCCATCAGTCCAACAAGAGTCTTGGTCCTGTCCTCCTTCTTCTGGATGCTTTGCAGCAAAGTGGAGGTCAGCTGCTCCTCCCTCCTGCTCTGCTCCTGCTGTCTCCCATCTGACCTCTCCAGGTAGTCAAGAAGGAGGTCCATGTTTGTGTCCCACTTCCGTTTCCCTGTTTTAAAGTACAAAAATAAGCAACATAAAGTAACCACACACTGAAAAACACAGGAATCGTCAATACAACATTGAATGTGTCTATTCAACATCCATTTATTGTTAGTGGCATCACAACATTCAAGTGTATCATTGGTTTAATTCACTCCCTCCTTTGTGTGAATGGGTCATGATGTGAACATATATGACCTAATCTGGTTTGATGAGAAGAGGAAGAGCAGGAGGACAAGCTTGGTGCTGGTGAAGGTGAGCTGGACACCACAGGTCTGGCTGCTTCGCCCTCATCACAAAGCTGTGATAAATCTGTAAATACAAAAAAAAGTGTTTCAGTTTGTGCAGTGAACAACTCAAGCCTTCCATTAAATGTGCAGACATAGAAGGCAATTTTATTCAATATCAATATTAGCAAAGCTTACATGTCTGATTACAGAATAGAAGAATAGGAATAGAACAGGCTTTATTGTACTGTACAGTTGTACAGTAGAGTGACATTGTTGGAGCTCCACCAGGCTACTGCGCAATAAAGTAAGAGAAGGATTAGATAAAACACAGTTACACAACACGCAATTAAAAACGAGTGAATTTTTTTTAAAAACATGACCGATTATGGAAATATTACCAAAATAGTGAAAAAGATGACGTTACTAGTGTCTTTGGTAGAAAAATCTGCCATAACACAACGCAAGGCACCCATTCATTCATGGTATTGACGCCACGAAAAATATATTTTGCGCTGAATGTCTTTATAAAAAAAAAGTATTCTGTAAGATGCTAAGATTTTTGTTCTCGTTTTCCCTCAGATGAGCATTTCAAGCTATATGACGCCACTAACGTCATTTGAGACAACAATAAACCATATTGATACTCAACAAACAGCGTATTTTGCACTGGATATCTAACAAAGTATTCTGTAAGACGCTAAGATTTCTGTTCTAGTTTCTCAAACGTGCATTCCTTTATGGTGAGGAGAGACATTCGAGGTAAAAACACTGTTAGCTTGTTAGCATAGCTATCCGAAAATACTATAGTCACAAGAGTGAGTAAAAAAATATCCGCACTTTGGCCGTTACATATCTATACAAGTGTGTATATATATATATATATATATATATATATATATATATATATATATATACAGTATATATACATTTTCCGGTTCCGGTTCCGCCGGACCGGCGGCGCCACACAAGTTGGCTGCCGTTTGCAACCGCCCTTTTCTTATCTTCCTTCTTCTTTCTACACCTTTCACTCTACATATATATCACGGACACACAGATCGCCCCAAGGGTCTCCCGAGTCGGCGGGCGGAGCCGCTGTTTGCAGTGGGGGACAAATACAGCAGGGAAGAGCTAGCTGGCTAGCTAGCTCCAACCGCCACCCGGTGTAACGGAGAAGCTCGACATGCTGAGGAACTGTGGCGAAAATGACGCGGGTGCCGGGCTGGAGTTTAGGCGACGTGCAAGAAATATAAGACAGAATAATAAAGAGCGATGGCAAGAACCAAGCAGATCGCCCGTAAATCTACTGGAGGAAAATGCCCCCCAGGAAGCAGCTAGCCAGCAAGGCTGATCGAAAAAAAGCGCTCCGGCCACCGGCGGAGTGAAGAAGCCTCACTGTTACAGGCCGTAACGGTGAGGCCGTAATGGCCACAGACCGTTGCTCTGAGAGAGATCCGTCACGACCAGAAATCCACGGAGCTGACTTCCGGTTATGGCTGCCACGTAGGACGGACGTGTCTCGCTCTGCTCTGCTCTGCTCCTGGAGAAAAAAATCGGCAAATAACTCTCTCATTTGGGACAGAACGTATCCCAGCATTTGGGCGAGGATATGTCGGCGAAGCCTAAGGCTGGAAAACCAGGAAAAGGAAAAAGCGAGCCGCCGAAACAGTCCAAATTAACGGACTTTCAGGTCTGTGACGCAGTAAACAAAACTCCATATATGGCGGAGGAGGCTGGCAACGGTGCGATTTCTGCGGGGAATGGCGCAGATGCGCTGATGGCTGCCATGAGTTCAATGAGAGCGGACTTTTCCTCTAGATTTGATGGGATTATGACAGCGCTGGAAGGAATAAGAAAGGAATTGGGTGACTGTGTAGAACGAACGGCGCAGATGGAGCTCCGTCTCGCTAGTGCTGAAGATGACGTCACCCGTCTTCAATTAAAGGTGCGCACTTTGGAAAAAAAAAATAAATCTCTGGAAGATAATATTTTGGATTTGGAATCTCGGTCGAGACAGAATAATTTGAGGCTGGTGGGTCTTCCAGAGGAATCAGAAGGTCGGGACGTATGTTCCTTTCTGGAAAAGTGGATTCCGGAGGTGCTGGGCAGCGAGGAGTTGCAATCAGCAGTGGTTCTGGAAAAAGCGCATCATATTGGCCCACGGAGAGATAAGGGACCGCCGAGGACCTTAATTATGAAGTTTCTTAGCAACAGAGACAGGATGAAGATCTTCAACGCTGCACGTGCTAAAGGAGAGATTAAACACCAGGACCAGCAGGTGCGGTTCTACCCAGATTTGGCCACAGGAATCCAGCAATTGAGGAAGCAGTTTGATCCCGTACGTAAGGAGCTGCGCAACCTTGGGATTCGTCATGGTGTAATCTATCCTGCGAGACTGCTGACCACGTATGAGGGCAGAACCCACATCTTCAAGACCCCAGAGGAGGCGCAGGAGTTCATCAAGAAGATCAAAGAAGAAGAAGAGACTGGTGGGAGCTAAGCATGAACAAAATATAAGGTAGAATAATTAAGCATTTGCACAGGCATCTGACTGACTTGAAGTAAATAGTAAGTTTACAAAATATAGATTGTATTATATATTAAAAAAACAAAACAAAAAAAAAAAAAAAAAAAAAAAAAAAACTATGATGTACAAAGTTGTTAAAAATTTTGGAGTTAAGTTGGAAAACTACAGAGGAGAGTTAATGTTACGTCATTAAAAGCAGTAGAGTTAGGGTGATTGGGAGGATGAAGAAGGAGTGGCTTAGGCTGTTCCCCGTGGGTGTGGAACGGTCGATGGCTATATCGGGAGACAGAATTTTTCTTTTGATTTTGGGGGGTTTGCCACAAGTGTGGGAAGGGGAAATTTGTTTGTGTGTAGTTTGTAGGATGAATGTTCAACCACTCATGTTTTTGCTTCTCTGTATGAGCATGTTTACACTGCAAGGTAATCCCAAACTCTCTATTGATCATGGACCAAAGTGTTAATCTTAATTTAACTTCATGGAATTGCAGAGGTCTACAAAATTTAAAAAAACTTAAACAAGTTATGAATAAAATAAAGGACATGGGTTCAAGAATTGTGTTTTTACAAGAAACTCATCTGATAGAGGAGGTTAAAAGAATTAGGAGTAGATGGCAGGGAAGTGTATTCACCTCTTCATTTTCATCCCGAGCCAGGGGAGTTATGACTCTCATACATAAATCAGTTCCTTTTCAAGTGAAAAATGTAATTGGAGACAAATTTGGAAGATATGTAATCATTCAAGGTTCTTTGCTATTAGAAAATATAAATCTTGTGAACTTATATGGTCCCAATATAGATGATCAGAAGTTCTTTGCTAATTTATTTCTCATCTTATCATCACTTACAGGGCAACATATAATAGCAGGGGATTTTAATTGTACATTGAATCCAGGTGTGGATAGATCAACAGGACTGGATTGTACGCACATTGGATGTAGGATGACTATTAATCATTTTATGAAAGAATTGAGATTGTTAGATATATGGAGAGAAATGAAACCACAAGTTAAAGCCTATTCTTGTTATTCCAGTACCTACAAGACATTCTCACGTATTGATTATTTTTTGATTTCCACAGAATTAAGGTCCAAGATTCAAAACTGCTTTTATGATAACATCGTGATCTCTGATCATGCACCCTGTTGTCTAATATATGTAGATAAAAAATTGACAAAGGAATCAGGTAGATGGCAATTTCAGCATAAATGGCTTCAGGATGAGGAATTTGTCAAGTATATAGAAAAACAGATAGACGAGTTCTTTGACATCAATACTACACAAACATCAGCATGTGTAAAGTGGGAGGCTTTCAAAGCTTTTATTAGGGGACATATTATTAGTTATACAGGATCAAAATCTAAGAAGACTCGAGAGGAGAGAGCTAAATTGGAACATAAAATAAAAAATCTTCAGGAAAAAGTGTATGCAGGAAGTGACCCAAGGTTGGAGAATGAATTACTGATTTTGAGAGCTGAATACGAAAAAAAATCAGCGAATAGAGCTGCCTCGAGTCTTCTAAGATTGAAACAATCTTTTTATGAACAAGGTGAAAAATCAGGAAAATTATTAGCATGGCAGATTAAACAATTGGAAATTAAAACACCAATTACCAGTATTATAAGTAATGGACAGGTAGTTATAGATCCTTTAGAAATTAATAGAGCCTTTAGAGATTACTATGAAAAATTATATGATACCAAAAATGAACCTGATTTAACAAAACTAAATGGGTTTTTGAACAAACTATCTATACCGTGTATTCCAAATGAAAACAGGGAGATATTGGAGTCTAAAATTAGTCAAGAAGAAGTTGGGCTAGCCATTGATAATATGAAATCAGGAAAAAGTGCAGGACCAGATGGTCTTCCAGTTGACCTTTATAAAAAATTTAAGAATAAATTAATAAAACCTTTTTTGGAAATGGTTTTAGAAGCATTTCAAAATAATAATTTACCATCATACATAAATAATGCCTTAATTATACTGCTGCCAAAACCAGGTAAGCCCTCTAATAAATGTGAAAATATGAGACCAATAAGCCTATTAAACGCCGACCTTAAGATAATCTGTAAAATTTTAGCAAGACGAATACAAGAAATTTTACCAAATATTATTAATCGAGATCAGAATGGCTTTATAAAGGGTAGACAAGGCTTCCATAATGTAAGAAGACTATTTAATATTATTTATTTTAATAAAGAAGCACCGGATACAGCTCTCCTATCATTGGACGCCGAAAAGGCCTTTGATAGAGTTGAATGGCCCTTTCTTTTTGAAGTCCTACAAAGGTTTGGACTTGGAAATAATTTCATAAAATGGGTTCAAATAATATACAATAATGCTACAGCAGAAATCCTAACAAATAACAATATTTCAAAACCAATAAAAATCAATAGAGGATGTCGACAAGGCTGTCCACTTTCACCTTTACTGTTTACTATGGCAATTGAACCTTTAGCGATAGCGATACGTTTACATTCACAAATATATGGAATTAAAGTTGGACCAACAGAACATAAAATCTCCCTGTACGCCGATGACATAATTTTGTTTATGTCGAATCTAAAAAAATCAATTCCAACCTTGTTGAATTTAATAAAGAATTTTGGGGAAATATCAGGATATAAAATAAATAAAACTAAATCTTCAATATTAATGCTAAATGAGACCCAGAGAAATTACCCAGCCCCTGAGGTAAATCAATTCAATGTTGTAAATCAGTTTAAATATTTAGGAATCCAAATTATGCCTAAGCTAGAATCAGTCGCCAGTGTCAACTATGAAGCCTTAATGTCAGATATCAATGAGTTAACTCAGAGATGGATGTCACTACCAATGTCGATGATCGGGAGAATCAATATACTTAAAAGTAATATTTTACCTAAAATACTTTATTTATTTCAATACATTCCCTTATCACCACCTTTAGATCTATTCTCAAGAATAAAAAAAAAGTTAGTGGAATTTATATGGAACAACAGGAGGGCTAGATTACGTTTGTCTTTATTATATTTACCATTTGATCGTGGAGGTCTGAAATGTCCAAATTTTATGTTGTATTATTGGTCGGCACAACTGAGGTCTATGACATATTATTTTTCATCAAATGATCTCCCTCACTGGACTGAAATGGAATCATACAATTTACCTTTACCTCTTCCCATATTCATATACTCAGATTCGGCAAAAAAATTACAAAAACAAGTTAAAAATCCATTTGTAAAGCATATGATCAAAATATGGTGTGAAGCTAAAAACTATTTAAAAGAACCACAGTTATTGTCACAATTTAGTCCAATATGGGGTAATCAATATTTTAAACCAGGAAGAGCGGACGCTGTATTTAAAGTATGGAATTTAAAAGGGATACAAAAGATTCAGGATTTATATTTGCCATGTGCAGACAACATAATGTCTTTTGAAGAGCTGAGGATCAAATTTAATCTCAATAGAACACATTTTTTTAAATATCTTCAACTTAGAAACTTTATTCGATCAAATCAAAATAAAGCTCTCACTCGACCTATTTATTCATCCTTGGAAAAAATGATGATGAAAGATAGTAAAAGAAAGGGTATTATTTCAGAGTTTTATAACTCATTGACACTATCTTCAAGTGAAAATTCACTGAAAAGATTAAACTACTGGAAAGAAGATCTGCAAATTGAAATTTCAGAGGAACAATGGGAATTGGCTTGTACAGAAGCTCAAACCAAATCAATAAATGCACGCCTTAAATTGATACATTTCAAATGGTTAATGCGGATGTATGTTACACCGGAGGAGTTAAATAGATATAACAAAAATATACCAGATACATGCACAAAATGCATGGAAAGTAAAGGAACCCTATTTCATTGTTTATGGGAATGTAGATTAATAAGAATGTTTTGGGAAGAGGTGAGGGTAACAATTGAAAAAATAATCTCAAAACAAATCATATTGAATCCTAAACTGTTTTTGTTGGGTCTGTACCCAGAAAAGCATAATTTTAATAAAAGTGAAAGAACATTCATAGACCTCAGTTTGCTTAATGCCAAAAAATGTATTGCACTATTATGGAAAAAGACTCATAGACCAGATGTGACTCAGTGGTTAAGACAGATGTTAACAAACCTTCCATTAGAAAGAATAACATATATACTAAAATCAAAGGAAATTGTGTTTGAGAATATATGGAGACCTTTTATTGATTATGTAAAAAATTTAAACATAACTCTTGAAGAAGAAGGTGAATGATGTGTGTGGACCTTGTAAATTCCAAACTGGTGAACATAATATGTATACTTATGTATTGGATTGTCTAGACTAAACAGAGGAGCATTGTTGAAGACTTGATTTTGTTGGTGGTTGTTGGTGTTTTTAGTGCATTTTTTTTTTGTAGTACTTTAGTGTTAGTGTTTGATTGTTTGTATCATGTTTGTTAAAAAAAAAAAAAGGTTCAATAAAGATATTGTGGAAAAAAAAAAGAAATCCACGGAGCTGCTCCTCCATAAGCTTCCCTTCCAGCGCCTGGTGAGGGAGATCGCTCAGGACTTCAAGACCGACCTGCGCTTCCAGAGCTCCGCCGTCATGGCTCTGCAGGAGGCCAGCAAGGCCTACCTGGTGGGTCTCTTCGAGGACAGAATCAGAATCAGAATCAGAATCAGAATCAGATTTATTGCCATTGTTCATGTAGTACACAAACTAGGAATTTGTCTCGGTGCAATGCTGCAACATTAAACATGATAAAATAAAAGAAATAAACTATACATGCAATAAAGTGTAGAATAAGAATGAGTAATTCTAGTCAGCAGTTTAAATATATTAGCGAGCAGCAGATAATGTGGAGAACCATATAGTGCAGTCGGTAATGCAGGAAGAAAACAGTGATGATTGACATGAGTCTGGTTGAGCTGCTGTACATAGTGCATGAGAGTCAATAAGTCACTTAGTGTTCAGCAGTCTGATGGCAGAGGGGAAGAAGCTGTTCATGTGATGGGAGGTTTTAGTCTGGATGGACCGAAGTCTTCTACCTGAGGGGAATCAGAATCAGAATCAGAATCAGAATCAGGTTTATTGCCATTGTTCATGTAGTACACAAACTAGGAATTTGTCTCGGTACAATGCTGCAACATTAAACATGATAAGATAAGAGAAATAAACTATACATGTAATAAAGTGTAGGATAAGATTAAGTGATACTGGTCAACAGTTAAAATATATATTAGCCAGCAGCAGATACTGTGGAGAACTATATAGTGCAGTCGGTAATGCAGGAAGAAAACAGTGATGATTGACATGAGTCTGGTTGAGCTGCTGTACATGGTGCACGAGAGTCACTTAGTGTTCAGCAGTCTAATGGCAGAGGGGAAGAAGCTGTTCATGTGACGGGAGGTTTTAGTCTGGATGGACCGAAGTCTTCTACCAGAGGGGAGGGGGGCAAACAGTACATGACCAGGGTGTGAGGGATCGGCTATGATCCGGCCAGCACGCCTCCGGGTCCTGGAGATGTACAGATCCTGGAGAGATGGGAGCTTGCAGCCGATCACCTTCTCAGCAGTGCGCACGACGTGCTGCAGCCTTAGTCTGTCCCTGGCAGTGGCTCCTGCGTACCACACGGTTATGGAGGTGGTGAGGATGGACTCGATGATGGCTGTGTAGAACTGCACTAACATCTTGGTGGGTAGCTTGAGCTTCCTCAGCTGCCGCAGGAAGAACATCCTCTGCTGGGCTTTTTTGATGAGTGAGCTGATGGTCAGCTCCCATTTGAGGTCCCTGGTGATGGTAGTGCCTAGGAAGCGGAAGGAATCAGCAGTGGTGATGGGAGAGCCTGAGAGGGTGAGGGGGGGCAGAGGAGTAGTGACTTTCCTGAAGTCTACAATCATCTCCACTGTCTTCAGAGCGTTCAGCTGCAGGTTGTTATTGCTGCACCAGGACGCCAGCTGGGCCACCTCTCTCCTGTAGGCGGACTCGTCGCCGTTGGAGATGAGCCCGATGAGGGTGGTGTCGTCCGCAAACTTGATCAACTTGACAGACTGGTGGCTGGAGGTGCAGGAGTTGGTGTAAAGGGAGAAGAGTAGGGGGGAAAGTACACAGCCCTGGGGTGATCCGGTGCTGATGCTAGTATAGTCTGAGACAGTCTTTCCCAGCCGCACATGCTGCCTCCGGTCCGTCAGGAAGTCGATGATCCACCTGCAGAGGGAGTCAGGCACGTTGAGCAGGGACAGCTTGTCCCGGAGCAGAGCGGGGCGGATGGTGTTGAATGCGGAGCTGAAGTCCACAAACAGGATCCTGGCGTAGGTTCCCGGGGAGTCCAGGTGCTGCAGGATGGAGTGGAGGGCCAGGTTGACTGCATCGTCTACAGACCTGTTGGCTCGGTAGGCAAACTGCAGCGGGTCCAGGAGAGGGGTGGTGATGGACTTGAGGTGGGACAGGACCAGGCGCTCAAAGGACTTCATGACTACAGAGGTGAGCGCTACAGGTCTGTAGTCATTAAGTCCAGTGATCCGTGGCTTCTTGGGGACAGGGATGATGGTGGAGGATTTGAGGCAGGACGGCACGTGGCATAACTTAAGGGAGGTGTTAAAAATGTCTGTGAATACAGGAGCCAGCTGTTTCGCACAGAGTCTCAGGGTGGAGGGAGACACACCGTCTGGGCCGGGGGCCTTGCGCGGGTTCAGTCTGGAGAACTGTTTGAGCACATCCTGCTCACTGATGATAAGGGGAGGGGGGGAGGTGGGGGGGGGGTGCCTTAAATGAAGTAGGGAATGTGGAGGCTGTGGAGCTGGAGGGAGGGGGGGAGTTGGACACAGATGACGAGGTGTCAAAACGGGCATAGTGTTGGGACAGTCTCTGACAAAGGGCTTTGTCATCCTGACCTTTAGGAGCCTGAGGCCGATAGTTGGTGATCTGCCTCAGTCCTCTCCACACGGAAGCCGAATCATTAGCAGTGAACTGCTGCTGGAGTCTCTCTGAGTACACAGATTTAGCCCTCTTCAGCTCTCTGTTAAACCGGTATTTAACCTCCCTGTAGCAGTCCCTGTCTCCACTTTTCAGCGCTGCTTCCTTCTCCTTCCTGATCTGTCTGAGCTTAGCTGTGAACCAGGGTTTGTCATTAGAGTAACTCACCCTGGTGCGTGATGGAAGAATGTTCTCTTCACAAAAGTGGATATATGAGTTCACAGTGTCCGTGTACTCATCCAGATCATGCGTGGCTCCTTTAAGCATGCCCCAGTCAGATATTTCCATGCACGTTTCCAGCTTCTCCTCAGCATCACTGGTCCGTATCTTCGTAGTGCTCACAACAGGTTTAGTGAGCTTCAATCTCTGTCTGTATGTGGGAATGAGGTGAACCATCACGTGATCAGATAATCCCAGCGCAGCTCGAGGGACAGCGTGATATGCGTCTTTCACTGTGGTGTAACAGTGATCCAGTGTGTTTAATCCTCTGGTGGGGCATTTAATAAACTGTTTGTAGCGGGGGAGATCGTGGCTCAGATTGCACTGATTAAAGTCGCCAGCCACAATAATCAGCGAGTCTGGAAAACTCCGCTCTGTGTGTTGAATGTGATCCGCGAGCACGCGCTGAGCTTCGCGCGTGTCCGCGTCGGGAGGGGCGTACACAGCGATCAGTATAAAAGAAGCAAACTCCCGTGGGGAATAAAAAGGCTTGCAGTTGATAACAAGAAATTCCAAGGCAGGAGAACAGTGTTTGGAAATTTCCGTTACATCAGAGCACCAGCTACAGTTGATGTAGAAGCAGACACCGCCTCCTGTGGTCTTGCCGGAAAGCTCTGTGTCACGATCAGCACGGAAGAGCTGGAAGCCGTCGAGGCGCAGCGCGCTGTCCGGTATATTTTCCCGGAGCCAGGTCTCAGTAAAGCAGAGGACAGCTGAGGAGGCGAGGTCCTTAAAACGCATCAGCAGTCTCAGTTCATCCACCTTGTTAGAGAGAGAGTTGGTATTGGACAGAAATATGCCAGGCAGCGCCGTTCGCGAGCCTCTCCTGCGAAGTCGTACGAGAGCGCCCGCTCGTCTTCCTCTCTTCCGCCGTCTCACTTTCCGAGCCAAACAATAAACCAGATCGGCGGCAGGGGCTAGAAAAACTGGGAGGAGGTCCGTGGGGGTCAAAGTCCTGATATTTAAAAGTTCTTCACGGGTATAAGTGCAAGCAGACACACAATTGACAAACAAAAACAAACAAAGAGCGCAGCGAAGCACCATGTCGACCGCTGTGGGCGCCATCTTGGACAAGGAGGGGGGCAAACAGTACGTGACCAGGGTGTGAAGGATCGGCTATGATCTGGCCTGCACGCCTCCGGGTCCTGGAGATGTACAGATCCTGGAGAGATGGGAGCTTGCAGCCTATCACCTTCAGCTATATATATATATACGTATATACTGTATATATACACTACCGTTCAAAAGTTTGGGGTCACCCAGACAATTATTTTGTGTTTTCCATGAAAAGTCACACTTATTTACCACCATGAGTTGTAAAATGAATAGAAAATATAGTCAAGACATTGACAAGGTTAGAAATAATGATTTGTATTTGAAATAATTTTTTTCCTTCAAACTTTGCTTTCGTCAAAGAATCCTCCATTTGCAGCAATTACAGCATTGCAGACCTAACATGATTGCACAAGGGTTTTCTAATCATCCATTAGCCTTCTGACGCAATGAGCAAACACATTGTACCATTAGAACACCGGAGTGATAGTTGCTGGAAATGGGCCTCTATACACCTATGTAGATATTGCACCAAAAACCAGACATTTGCAGCTAGAATAGTCATTTACCACATTAGCAATGTATAGAGTGTATTTCTGATTAGTTTAAAGTTATCTTCATTGAAAAAAGCGCTTTTCTTTCAAAAATAAGGAAATTTCTAAGTGACCCCAAACTTTTGAACGGTAGTGTATATATATATATATATTTATAGTAATATGTACATATGTATACTAGCTGTTCTTGTTTTTTTTCTTGCCTTCTGATTGTTGCTCTGAGTGTTGCTATCCCTGTGCTGTTGCAATCCTGGAATTTCCCCACTGTGGGACTAATAAAGGCTTATCTTATCTTATATATATATATATATATATATATATATATATATATATATATATTCGTTAACTTTTGGCATTTTAAAGACAATACACTTAACAGCGTGTTTTGAGCATTTGAGCAGTTAGTTGTACGGACTAATCCACGGCAGTGACGATGGTCCGGCTGGCTGGCCTGTCCTCCAAGACAGTTCATCAGATGAGTGGCCTCCTCCAGCTGATCTTATACTTCTGCTCATGTCCACAGAGCCAAGAAATGTGTCTCCTCTTCACTCCAAATCTGTTTGGTTTTGGAATCCATCGCTTGCTCTGCTGTTTGGAAAGCAACATGGCGGTCAGTAATGTTTTGAAGCTGGTCAGTTAACCACGCCCATGGCTGTGGACGTAACCAACGTAAAGTGGTGCTGCCGCTGGCCCAGCTAGGAGTTGGGGCCACGATAGCCCACTTTTTGAGAGCCTGGGACTGGTGCTTCAGGCGATGGAAAACCAAAGAACTGGTGCCAATCAGGCTCTGGCTTCAGTTAAGCACTGGAACCGTTTTGGTGGAAAAGACCTAACAGAGACCATTACAATTAGTTTCTGAAGTCACCCTCTCCACTGACAGCCATACTATTATTTAACTTTTATTTTAACTGGAAGTCCCATTTAGATGCAACGATGTTACCCCATCAAAAACAGTTTTATTGAGTTTTATAACAACTGCATCACCAAGGGTTCTTCAAGCAGCAGGAAGTGGCCTAATGCATCAGTTTGTGTGAGAAGAAGGTCAACAGACTGAAAAAGTGCAGACAGGAGTGACAGAAGAGCTAGTAAACCCCGGCTGTGTCTGTGTGTAGTCTGTGCATGTCTGCAGAAGACACCATGTGCAGTCCTGCTGTTACTCACTGCATGGGGAGACCTCGGGGTGAATCAGCCGTACGTCTGACCCAGCCCCTATACAAACTAAACGTATCACGGTGAGGCCTGCCTTCACCCTCCTCCCCCTCCTCCCCTTCACAGCAGCTGGACTGCAGTACTGACTCCTAAAACACGCCTGCACGCACTGTCTGGGTGCTGGAGCGGGGTGAGTAATGATGCAGCGAGCGGCGGCGCTTCACCTTTGTCTGACCTATGCCGTGCCAGGGACCGCCAAGCCCGGAGGCTGGAGAGGCGCTGAGCTCAGCTTCACTCCTGTATCAGCAGCAGCGAGTGGAGGATGTAGAAAACATAATTACAGCTTAGGGGGAAAGCATTTACAGTAAAAGGCAGCGAGGAACAAAGAAAGTACTGGGTACACGGCAGAAGAGCTGCTACCCTCTGTTGGTCGAGATTTGGCGTTTGGGTCACCTCAGCACTTCCTTTCAGCCATGCAGTAACAACATTTCAAAATGCTTCTCTCTGCTAAAGAGGCAACAAATAAAGAGTGTGCACAGGCCCATCACCAGCTCCAAGTGTATAAACCTAGAACTGCACAGCACTCTGAGTTGGTTACAGAGAAGTTGTGCTAAATGTTTAAACAAGAAGTCACCAAATAAGAAGGAAAGGTGCTTTACAGGTGGGCTGCATCTGAGTTCTCTAGTGTGATATGTGGAGTATCAGTGCAACCAAATCAGATAAGGTCTACCTTTCACATTAGCCTGTTTTTTGTTTTTTTACTTTATTAGAAACATTATAATCTTCATGCTGTTAACAATATTTTAAACCAATTTAGCAGAAAAATCAATGTATTCTTGTATTTGATATGCCTGTCATTCCAAATGATCTGCTTGTTTGGTGAAAAAGTTGTGTTTGTAAATGAGACGCCAGCATGTAAGAGCCCATTATGTGGACATTTCTACTGACTTTGATGCTTCTTCTCTTTAGTGCATACTGCCACATCTCCAGGGTCTCTTCCACCTGCTCCCTACTCTCACTACAGATCACAATGTCGTCTGCAAACATCATGGCCCATGGAGACTCCTGCCTGACCTCGACTGTCAAACTGGTCAACACCATGGCAAACAAGAAGGGGCTCAGAGCTGATCCCTGATGTAACCCCACCCCCACCTTGAATCCATCCGTCACTCCTACAGCACACCTCGCCACAATCTCTCTGTCCCTATACATGTCCTGCACCACCCTCACATACTTCTGTACCACTCCATACAGTAACACAAAGACACAGTGCAATTCCTTCTGACCTTTATAGAGAATAGTGATCCAATTTGACAAGATCAACAGTCAAGTTAACGCCAGGAAGTACATCTGTAAGCTTGTTCCCATTGAGGAAAGCTCTTCTGTGGTTAGGGTAGTATCTCACTGGGCTGAGACACTTCGTAACTAGTTGGAGATTAAAAAACATGAGACAAATCTGAGAATTTGCAAAACTTTTCAGCTGGAATCACACTGTCTCACGAATGTTGTGCAAACTTCCTGTGTGTTTTTAGTCAAAGTTTTCCAGGCGTTTGCATACATGTCATGCAAGTGGTTCAAAACATTCTCGCAACATGCGCAAGACAAAATTTTGGGGTTTTTTTGCACTCGTGACAGTCCCATAATGACTTCCCAACACTGGAGATGAGGTCGTGACGGGTTTGAGACACCTATGATGACTGGAACTATTTTGAAAGAGAGCTGTCGCACAAATATTTTGAACATGTTCAAAATTTCTGCAAGATGAGAGCAAGACCCTATTACTCAGGAGAGGAAAATAAGAATGTTTAATAAGAATGTTTGGAGATATTTTGGAAACTTACTCAAGAATGCCATTCTCCAACTAGCCTCAAGCTGTCTCAGCCCAGTGAGATACTACCCTAAGACTGATTGATTCCAACTGCCTAGCCATGATACTGCTAAAAATTAGCCTTAGAAGCACAGCAAAAATCTAACAAAATAAGCCAGAATGACGAGAGATATATTATCAACTCTGGATTAATGAACCAGGTGGAAACAGGGATGTTGGGGTGATTGATATAGACCAATCAACGATACAAACCACAGTTGGTAAGCTAACACCATAGTAGCACTGTTAGGTTGAGTGTGCAGTGACTCTGTGGCATGTTTGCAGACAGCTCCAGCAGGAAATGGGTGGATTGGATCAATCAGTGTTACATCTGTAAAATGACTGGGCAGGAGGTGAGTCTTCATGCGTGTGTTGAGGCTGGGGTTACCTTTACGTAACAAACACGGAAGAGTTCCGCACCCTTCACAGACAGAACCAATGTAAAGAATGTGTGTTTTTTATTAAGAGAACTGGGTGTTTTGATGTTTTTTCTATATATATGTTTCAGAAGGTGAAAACTGACAAAAACACAATTTTTCAGTGAAAAATGATGTTTTTTTTTTAACAAAACATTCTATAGAGAACTGATGCTGGCTGAAAACCCAACCATAATGCTCTGGCTATCACAGTTTTCTCTCCATAAACAGACGCTTCCTTCACGTGTAATCGCTGTTTCTCTTCTGAAGAGGAATGAGGGTTGATACTGGCCTTACGAAGTAAGAACACATCCCTTGTGTGAGCCTGATGCCAGATAAAGGCTCCTCCATATCTTACTTTTTAATCCAGGGAGTAACTGTTCCTAAGACAGGCGACTATAAATAGCTCTGCTCCTCTGTACTTACAATTAGATCAAGATGAAGAGACACACAGTCAGTGAACTAATCACACAACAGTCTGTAGAGACAATGGGAACCACAGTTCTCCAGCCTGATCAGTACCCTCAGGTTATTTATCGTTTTTTTCAGTTTTGATTTGTCAGAGTTCACACCCAAAACAGTGCCGGTTGCTACCAAACACAGTGGGGTAACCAAGACTCTGATTTGCTGTAAGGAGAGCAAATCAAAACACTGACAGGGCCTAAGCTAGCAAACAATAGAGAAGAAAACATTCATTTTCACCCAGTCTGTCCATTCTTGCACTTGAGTTTTAAGAACGGTGCTGTCTGAAATAATGAGATGGAAGCGTCAGATGGGCGTCCTGTTGTTCTGAGGAATGGGAGGGTCGTTTAGAGGGAAACTCTTACAGTGACGACCTTCTTGTTTGAGGCAAAGAGGCACTCCAGGCTGATGTGTAAGCAGGAGCGGGCTTGTGTAGGGCAGGCTGCAGCCTTACACAGTCACACCCACACAAGGAGAAACAGATTGGACAGAACTGAAGGAAAGGGAGTTCTGCAGAAGAGTTGGGTAAAAAAGAATAAAGATACACCGGGAGGCATTCTTTTCTGTACAGATTTCACAATAACATATAGTGTGAAATGCAAATCCCATTTCCTTCATCTGATGTAAGCCAGTTTATGCTGAAATGTTTTTTTTTTTTATTAAAAGCAAACTCTTTTACTTTTTTAGTATTGTTGCTTTGCAACCTATAACATTAGCTGAAGTGTATTCCTTGGCTTAGTTTGGTTAGTGTGTCCCTTAGAAAAACTGTTGCACAACCAAGTCTTAGGTGACAGGGCATCCCTGCTTGGCAAAAAGTCATGAGTCATCACTGAAACAAACAGAACTCAAAACCTGAAACCAAGTGACTGAAGAGTTGTCTGTTCAAGCTTTTGTCTAATGTTTCCAAGTATTGCAGTAATGTGCTACTACAGTATTTGGTGATGAAGACATCACCGAGGATGCCTGTGTGATGAAAGCTCTCGCCTGAAATGACCATCATGCTGAGTATAACCTCAGCATTACAAAAACCTTGAGGATCACACCAGACTGAAAGTTCATCCAAGTGCAGCACACCAGCGTGCAGAATGACTGTACCACCTACTTTCAGTTTGCTTTCTTGCTGTTTCAAAATCTTGTAAACAAAATGATGAAAAAAGTGAATAGTTTTTCTCTGGGGATGATTCTTTGGTTCAACATTGTGTTCTGTGCTGAATGTTTAGTGTGTGGGACACGCCTTAAGAACAGCTGAAACCTACAAAAACCGGACAGAGCACACATACATAAAAGCAGCTTCCAGCAGCAGAGCTTAACACCTGCACAGATTTTACTCTACTGCTCCATTTGGTGTCCGGGCCAACAGGCAGCGGTGTCAGCAGTCATATATCAACAGAAGGTTTTGTCAACGACTGCCTCGGTTTGTGCCACAGAACAAGCAGGGATTAGAGTGCAGTGGAAAGTGGCTCCATTAGGAACAAAAATAAAGTCAGTGAATGAGGGAATCAAGGAGTGGCGCTCATGCAACTCTCAACCTCACCATGACTCGCTTGTTTAGCCAAATCAGATCTGATCCAACAGGTAAAGATCTGCATCCAAAGACAAGCACGTTAGGTTAATTGGTTGTTCTAAATTGTCCCTAGATATCTGTCTCCTATAGGCCCTTAGAATAGAGGGTTAGTGCTAGTGAAGCGCTTTGAGTGGTCTTTGAGACTAGAAAAAGCACTATATAAGTACAGGTCCTTATCCCTTATCCCTTAACTGAAGTCCAGGCATGCACATCTCTGCTAATCCTACTCATGTGCATGTGGGCAAAAGAAAGCTACATGGAGACGGGATGAGTTGATGGGAAGACTTTAATCAATCGTGACCTCTTGACTGATGTAGAGTTACTGGTTTGGAAATCTGATATTGCTGTGAAATGTGCCTGAAGCTATAAGGTGTTCAGTTACAGCAAGATGATCACACATGGAAGTAGCACTGACAGATCTTTGTGTGCACATGTGTAGGTGTGATTGTTTAACACCCACACAAAACTGAGGTGTATTTTCCAACCCGGCCTGTCCTGCAAGTCAGATCTCTTCATTGAGGAGCTGCCTTTGGTGTAACTAACCAGCCGTGAGTGGCCAAACAAACACAAGCTTTATCTAGATGTCTCCCGCTGATGAGTTCAACCATTTCTGTGATATGCTTTGAGTAAACAGTAGAAGTGTAACTCTTTAGGAAATGCAGCAGAGCAGATATAGATGATAGTTTTCTGTATGGCAACATTGGGTTCTATTGTGTCACAACAAGCCAGATGAGCCTATATTGGTGTTTAGATTCTACTGTTAAGCTGGAAGAACCAAAAAAAAAAACCCAAAACAAATTTCACCAAAAAGCATTTAGGGTGCTTTCACTGGCCCCTGTCTACACTGACTCATCTCTTACAGAGACACTCGAGGTTGTCCTGAGATTATTCACACTCTTGCGTAGTCACTCACCTTTAGTGTGAAGTTGCAGCCATCATTTGAGTTTTTCACAGAATTTTAAATCAGCCACATCTTCAACATCCACATTTTTTTTTCTCTCTCGGCGCCACACGAGTCGGCTGCCTTTTGCAACAGCGGCTCGATTCCGAGTCTTTTTCCCTTCCTCTCTCTTTTGATCCGTCTTTTTTTTTCACCCCACTTATATCACGGACACACAGATCGTCCTAAATGTCTCCTGAGCCGGTGGACGGAGCCACTGTCTATAGCAGGATACGATACAGCAGAGAACAGCTGCTAGCATTCAACCGCCACCCGGTCCCATTGGAAAAACTCGACATACCGAGAGAACTGAGGCGAAAACGCCGCGGCTGCCGGGCTGGAGTAAGGCGGAGGACAAAAAATATAAGGTACAGACCCTCCCTTCCATCTGTTGTCATGGGAAATGTACGGTCGATACTGGGAAAGTTAGATGAGCTAGCGGCTATCTCCCGTTATGATAGCACATACCGGGAGTGCTCTCTCCTTTTGTTTACTGAGACGTGGCTAACTGAACTAGCAGCAGATGCTAACATTGAGCTGGAGGGTTTTCACATGATACGAGCTGACCGAACACCAGAGAGTGGCAAGGCTAGGGGCGGTGGAGTGATAATGTATGTTAACAACAACTGGTGCAGACCGGGACATATCACTGTTAAACAACGACACTGCAGCAAAGACATTGAGTTGCTAGCTGTTAGCATGAGGCCTACATATCTCCCGAGAGAACACTCACACGTGATCTGCATTGTTGTTTATGCAAATCCGACGGCGAACGCTGGGACAGCACGTGACGTCATCCATTCAGTAACCAGCAGGCTGCAGACAGAACACCCAGATGCTCTTCTCCTCATCTCAGGCGATTTCAACCATGTTTCACTGTCTCCCATTCTACCCACGTTCACCCAGTATGTCACATGCCACACTAGAGACAATAAAACACTGGATTTATTCTACGCAAACACTAAGGAGGCGTACACCTCATCACAACTCCCCCCACTCGGGAGATCGGATCACAACTTGGTTCATCTCCGGCCGGTGTACAAACCCCTAGTGCACAGACAACCTCCGGCCATGCACACTGTGGAGTTATGGTCTGAGGAGACAATGGACACCCTAAAGGGCTGTTTTGAAGCCACCGCCTGGAAGCAGCTCTGCGATCCACATGGTGAGGACATCGATGGCCTCATTCACACCTTCACGGGCTACCTCAGCTTCTGTGTGGACAAATCCGTTCCCACCAAGACCATACGGCGTCACTCAAACAACAAACCCTGGATCAACCCTGAGATAAAAACACTTCTGAGAGAGAAGAAGAGGATCTTCAGGTCAGGGAACAGGGAGATGCTGAAGTCCGTACAGAGGGAGCTGAGGAGAAAGATCAGAGAAGGCAAGGACAGCTTCAGGAAGAAGATGGAGGACAAGCTGCAACAGAGCGACATCAGCGGGGTCTGGAGAAACCTCAAAACCATCTCGGGGCTCCAGAATACCTCCCCCCAGGCCACAGGGGGCAGGGAGTGGGCGAACAACCTGAATCTGTTTTTCAATAGATTTGACCAACCGCCCTCCCCCCTGACTGCACAACAACCACTGCTGCCTCTAAAGAAATCAAGTCCTGCTGCCCACTCCCCACTCCACCAACACCCCCCCACTCCCAACACACAGCCCCCCATCCTGACCCTGACCAGGACCCAGGTGAGGACGGAGCTGAGGAAGATCAAGGCGAGGAAGGCGCCGGGACCGGACGGCATCAGCGCAAAGCTCCTCAAGTCCTGTGCAGACCAGCTGTGTGGGATTGTGACGTATATCTTCAACATGAGCCTGAAACTGGGGAGGGTACCACAGCTGTGGAAAACATCTTGTGTGGTACCTGTACCAAAAACTTCCCACCCCAAAGACCTGAACAGCTACAGACCGGTGGCCTTGACGTCCCACTTGATGAAGACCCTGGAGAGACTGCTCCTTGCTCACCTCCGCCCCCTGGTGGAACCAGCGATGGATCCACTCCAGTTCGCCTACCAGCATGGCATTGGGGTGGAGGATGCGGTGATCTTCCTCCTTCACCGTTCTCTGTCCCACCTGGAGAAGCCCGGGAATATGGTGAGGATCATGTTCTTTGACTTCTCCAGTGCTTTCAACACCATCCAACCGATGATCCTGAAGGACAAGCTGCTGCGCGCAGGGGTGGACCAGCACCTGTCATCATGGATCCTGGACTACCTCACGAACCGGCCTCAGTTTGTGAGAACCCGGGACTGTGTTTCCGACACGATCATCAGTAGCACGGGGGCCCCCCAGGGAACGGTGCTGGCTCCCTTCCTGTTCACTCTTTATACTGCGGACTTCTCACACAACACAACACACTGCCATCTACAGAAGTTCTCTGATGACTCTGCGATCGTTGGCCTCATCTCCAATGGAGATGAAGCTGAGTACAGAGGGCTTATCCAGGACTTCGTGGACTGGTGCCATCGGAACTGCCTCCAGATCAACGCGAGGAAAACTAAGGAGCTGGTGGTGGACTGCCGCAGGCATGGGCAGCCCCTCACAGTACCAGTAAATATACAGGGAACAGACATCGAGATGGTGACATCCTATAAGTACCTGGGTATTCATCTGAACAATAAACTAGACTGGTCACACAATACTGATGCACTCTACAAGAACGGACAGCGCAGGCTGTTCCTGCTGAGGAGACTCAGGTCTTTTGGTGTACAAGGGGCGCTGCTGAAGTCATTCTATGACACGGTGGTGGCATCAGCCATCACTTTTGGAGTGGTCTGCTGGGGCAGTGGCATTACTGCAGCCGATAGGAAGAGACTGAACAAACTGATTAAGAAAGCTAGCTCTGTCCTGGGGCAGCGCCTTGATCCGATGGAGGAGATAGGAGAGAGAAGGACGGTGGCTAAACTGTCATCTCTGCTGGAGTCCGAGTTCCACCCTATGCAGGACATACTGAATGCACTGAGGAGCTCATTTAGCAGCAGACTACATCATCCCAGGTGCACAACCGAGAGGTTTCGTAGGTCCTTCCTACCAACGGCTGTCAGACTGTACAACCTAAGCAGGGCTGCTCGCAGAGATAGCAAAAGACGTAACAAACAAACAAACTAATAGTTTTTTGAATGCAAAAGATGCAATAGACTTACACAATGGTCCCCTCCGGCATACAACTAGGAACATACCGGTCGCTATGGAGGGTGAGAATATGTATGGGCACATAATCATACCATGTAGGATAACTAAGTAGACAGTTATGCTGTTTCATTCCATCTAGCAACAATGCTCTGCACTGTGTGTGTTTATATATTTGCATATTTATTCCATCTAGCTACAATGCTCAGCACTGGGTGTGTTTATATATTTATATATCTACATATTATTCCATCTAGCTACATTGCTCCGCACTGTGTGTGTTTATATACTTGCATATTTATTCCACCTAGCTGCAATGCTCCGTACTGTGGGTGTTTATATATTTACATATTTATTCCATCTAGCTACAATGCTCTGCACTGTGTTCATATATTCATATATTTATTCCATCCAGCTACAATGCTCTGCACTGTGTGTCTGTGTGTGTGTGTATATATATATATTTTATAGTAATACATACATATGTTTATTAGCTGCTCTTGCTTGCTTGTTTTTTTTCTTGCCTTCTGATTGTTGCTCTGAGTGTTGCTATCCCTGTGCTGTTGCAATCCTGGAATTTCCCCGTTGTGGGACTAATAAAGGCTTATCTTATCTTATCTGCCTAGGCTCGTGTTTAGGAGAATGCGCTCTTTCTGCTTTATTACCTTCATCCTGATGTCTTCCTTATTCAATCTGATAAAGCAACCAGCTGTGAGCCTAAGCCAGGAATCATCAACAACTTCTGTACACTAAATTCTGCCGTATTCCATGTTTGAGCATACTCTTACACGCAATAGACATCATCTTCTTCTTCTTCTGATTGTGATTTGTGGCTGGCACCCAGCATAAGACGAACTGCTGCCCCCAACTGGACTGGAATGTGGATTCACACAATCATCCAATTTTTGCCTCTGATTGGACTCTCTCCAGCTGCACTGATTGCCTCCTCCTGTGCTTCATTAATGTTCACCCTTTAAATAGTACGGCTGGCTGGCTGGCGCAGCTGTTGACACCGCCGAGGATGCAGTCCAAGGATGGATAACAGAGGTTCTCCCTGTGTGTGCGCGCGCTCATCTGCAGCCAGTGTCTGTCCTCTCCTTCTCCCTATGTGGGAACCAAGTAAGCCAAACTGAATTCTCCAACCAATATTACTTCTCACCTGTTTGTTTTCTTCTCTACCTGGACTGTTCCCAGAGGCAGACCTAGGAAACCTGTTGCCGGACTCATACTCACCGTGACGGATCACCACACCAACCTGAAATCCACTTCTGTCATCAGTAAGTCTCAACTAAAATTAAAAGTTATCCTCAGCTTAACTCCCCAGGCCCAGGCCAGCTCTCTTCTCCCCACAATCTACTTCCCTCTCATCTCCTCTCCAAGATGCCGACTGGTGCACATCTAATCCCTGCGGGCAGCAACACCAGTAGCAGTAAGGGTAGTATCTCACTGGGCTGAGACAGCTCACAGCTAGTTGGAGATAAATAAGAAAGAGACAAATACAAGAATTTGTGACAGTTTTCACTTGGAAGTCACACTGTCTCACAAATGTTGCAATAATGTTGCACAAACTCAGTTTTTGGTCAAAGTTCTCCGGGTGTTTGCATACATGTCATGCAAATGTTGCAGGACATTCTTGCAACATCCGTGAGAAAAAATTGAGGGTTTTTTCTGCTCACAACAGTCCAGGAATGGCTGCCCAACACTGGAGACAAGGTCAAGATGGGTTTAAGACACCTGAGATGACTCTGAGACTATGTTGAGAGAAATCTATTACACAATTTTTTTAAACATGTTCAAAGTTCCTGCGAGATGAGTGCGAGAGGAGCGTGAGACCATGTGACTCAAGAGGGAAATGAGAATCACAGAGAATGTTTGGAGACATTTTGGAAACTCCCCCGAGAATGCCATTCTCCAGCTAGTCTCAAGCTGTCTCAGCCCAGTGAGATACTACCCTAAGTTCAAGGTCATTCTGATTACCCCTGCTTGTTGAAACTCGCCATTCTCCCCTTTGTCGCTGCAGCACCAGCCACTAGCTCTTCTCTGCAGTTACAAATGAATACTTTTACATGTAACTGTCAGCTCTGTGTCTGCATACTGGATCCATTGCTATGTAAACATGTTAAATTCTCCCTTTGACTTGTTGCATTTTGTACATTTGCTAGTTTAAGATTCAGCAGCCTTGTTCACTACAAGGACATGTAACATTTTTTACGGCGCTAGAAACAACCATTGAGCACACTGTAAAGATGGTAAGCACTCAAAACTTAGATTTTACTGTCATAACAGGAACCATAATGGCATAAACACAACTTTTAACTTCGATTGTGGGATAGGAATTAACTTGGGGATAGAGCCGGGTTACAGCTTCAACAAATTATCAGCATTAAATCAATGAAGAACCAATTGTAACTGTGATATCCTACCGTGTAGCAATGATCACACTTGAGTTATTTCTTTGGCTAACTCTTGCCATTTATTCTGCAACACACACAACAACGACTGAACATGGATTCTGCGCGGGTTTTTTTTACACTCTTATTCTGATGTGTCCCCTTAGTAGTAGTGCTGAACAATACAGGTAGTTCCCCCTAGAGGCCTGTGCCAGTAATGTTTTCATTTAGACTTGCAGTCTACCACATCCCTCCCCTCTAGATTTAACTACTCTTAATTACACTAGACATCCTGGAACTCCCATTTAACCCTAAACTATCACAGTTACTTTTTAACTTCTTAAACACATGTGCCATACACATAATTTCTTTCTCTCTTTTTTTTTTTTTTTTTTCACATGTATAACACACATAACAGTCTAACTGGGGAATTGGTTTGACTACCGCATCCCAGTGAGGTTCCAGGACGCATTCTTGTCCTGTGGCTGGGGAACTCACTACTGACTAAGTATAGTCCTTCAAGTAGTCTGGAGCTTTCCTAGCTCGCTGAGATCTTCTCACGGCGGGTGAGCCAACTGCAGGTGAAGACTCAGACTGCTCCACTGTTTCGGCTGCTGCAGTGCTGCCCGTAGAATCTGCAGAGACGGGTACCTCAGGTATCACCTGAAGTGGTGGTTCGTTGATGCTCTCCTCAGAATGGTTGTCAGACAACACCTCTGGTGCCATCGGCAGGGGAATGGAGCTCCTACCACGAACTTGGTCGATGTGTCGCCTCACCACTTGTCCATGGCCTAATGTCACCTTGAATGACACAGGGCCTGTCTTTTCTGTTATTTCTCCTGGTACCCAGGCTGGTCCTGAGCCAAAGTTGCGGGTGTAGACCAAGTCTCTTTCTCTCAGTATTCTCTCTCTAGCATGCATGTCATGATAACCTTTTTGTTTCTCTTGTTTGTCATGCACTTTGTTTCTGAAGTCTGGATGTATTAAGTCAAATGTTGACCTCAACTTCCTTCCACACAACAGCTCAGCTGGTGACTTGCCAGTTGTAGATTGGGGTGTTATTCGATAGCTGAACAGAGCTCGCGACATTCGGGTTTCAATAGAGTCTCCTGCCATCTTTTTCATGAGTGACTTGAACGTCTGCACGGCCCTCTCGGCTAAGCCATTAGAAGAAGGATGGTATGGCGCAGTCGTGATGTGACGTATGCCATTCTTTTCAGAAAACTCTTGGAACTGTTCACTCGTAAAACATGTACCGTTATCTGATACTATGATTTCAGGTATGCCATGTTGGCTGAAACTCTTTCTAAGACTTTCAATGGTAACAGTAGAAGTAGAGCTACTCACAGAATATGCATCGATCCACTTTGATCAGGAACATTCTTCCCATCCATGGACCTGCGTAGTCAATGTGAATTCTTCTCCATGGTTTATCTGGAACTTCCCAGGGATGTAGTGGGGCTGCTGGAGGACTGTTCCTGTTCTCCTGGCATGCCGCACATGACTTCACAAGCGCCTCCACCTCCGCATCCATGTTGGGCCACCACATGTAGCTCCTCGCCAACGCTTTCATGTGAGTGATGCCAGGGTGTGCTTGGTGTAGTTGTTGCAGTAAGGCATTCCGACCAGGTGGTGGAACAACCACGCGTCCTCCCCACAGGATACAACCTTCCTGGGTGCTGAGCTCATCCTGTCGTCGGGCATAGGGAATGAACTCAGGACTGTTCATCTTCGGCCATCCTCGCAAGATGTATTCTCGCACTCTTGCTAGAACAGGGTCTTTGTCTGTCCACTTCTTTATTTGTTGTGCGTTCACCAGGGGCACGCCGATATCTTCAAACAATAGCACTCTCTCCTCCTCCTCAGGCGTGCTGTCTCTTCCTCCATCCAAGGGTAGCCTACTCATCGCGTCAGCATTCGTATGGTCCCGTCCGGCTTTGTAAACGATGGTGTACTCATACGCTGCTAATGTAACGGCCCATCTCTGAATTCTCTGAGATGTCATCTGGGGTATGGCTCTCATTTCACTGAACAGTGAAATTAGTGGCTTGTGGTCAGTCACTATGGCGAACTGTCTCCCGTACAGGTATTTGTGGAACTTTTTTACACCAAATACTACTGCAAGGCCCTCCTTGTCTAGCTGGGAGTAGTTTTTCTCAGCTGCACTAAGAGTTCTTGAGACGAACCCTATGGGTCTCTCTGAGCCATCCTCCATACGATGAGAGAGTACAGCTCCCACACCATAGGGTGATGCGTCACACGCCAGGATGAGTGGTTTGTTTGAATCATAGTGCACTAACACACTACAGGACTGAAGTAGCGCTTTGGACTCTTCAAACGCCTTCTGCTGCTTGACCCCCCATGACCATTTTTCTTCTTAAGTAAGGTATGTAGTGGTGCCAGCAGCGTGGAGAGCTTTGGGAGGAACCTATGGTAATAGTTCAACAAGCCCAGGTAGGCTTTTAACTCAGTAACATTTTGTGGCTCAGGCGCCTCCACAATGGCTTCCACTTTGTCTGTTAGAGGGTGTAGACCACTGGCGTTGATCTTGTGGCCTAGGAACACCACCTCTTTTCCCATGAACTCACACTTGCTTCTTTTCAACCTCAGACCGCTTTTCTCCAACCGTTGAAGCACTTCCTCCAGCGTTTTCAGATGTTCTTGTTCATTTGGTCCTGTACAAAGGATGTCATCCAAATAAATGGCAACATTCGGAATTCCACCTAGGATGCCCTCCATAGTTCTCTGGAATATAGCAGGACTGGAAGCTACTCCAAATGGTAAGCGTGTGTAGGTATATAAGCCTTTGTGTGTATTGATGGTTACATACTTTCTTGATTCTTCTTCCAGGACTACCTGTTGGTAAGCGTGACTCATGTCTAATTTCGTGAAGTGTCGGCCGCCATTCAGCTGTGCGAAGATGTCCTCCACTTTAGGAATTGGATACTGATCCACCCGTGATGCTCGATTGACAGTGAGTTTGTAATCTCCACATATTCTAATGGAGCCATCCGGCTTTCGCACTGGGACTATGGGCGCCGCCCATTCTGCAACCTGCACTGGCTCAATGATCTTGTCATCCAGCAGCCTCTGTAGCTCGCTTTCGACCAGTGGCTTGACTGCATAGGGCACCGGTCGGGGTTTGCAGAATCGTGGTTGGGCCTCCTTGTCCACATTAATCTTTGCAGTGACACCTTTTAGCTGTCCTAAGCCTTCTTTGAACACCTCAGCGTGTCTTTCGAGGATCTCCTCCAGCTGCAATTTGGGCTGAGATTCCACCTTATTCACCAACTGATCAATCATGGCCAGTTCTTGTAGCCAACTTCGCCCTAGTAGATTTGGTCCTTCGCTCCCAACTACTACTACAGGTAAGTCCTTTTCTTTGTTTTTGTGTTGCACCTTCACTTGTGCCATGCCTAGCACGTCTAGCTTCTCTCCTGTGTATGTTTTTAATTTTAATGAACAGGGATTTAATTCTGCTGTGTCTGTTTTCTTCCACAGTTGTGTATATTGCTGTTTACTTAATATGGTTACTCCACAGCCTATATCAACTTCAAATGTTACTTTCATTCCATTCACATTCATGGTACGCGTGATGGGCGCTACCTTGGTCAGCTCCTCTGACGTGTTGTAAATTGTGTGAAAACCCATGTCTTCTGTATCACTTTCTCCCTCCCCTCGGCCCCCGGCCCCCGGCCCCCGGCCCAGACGGCGTGTCTCCCTCCACCCTGAGACTCTGTGCGAAACAGCTGGCTCCTGTATTCACAGACATTTTTAACACCTCCCTTAAGTTATGCCACGTGCCGTCCTGCCTCAAATCCTCCACCATCATCCCTGTCCCCAAGAAGCCACGGATCACTGGACTTAATGACTACAGACCTGTAGCGCTCACCTCTGTAGTCATGAAGTCCTTTGAGCGCCTGGTCCTGTCCCACCTCAAGTCCATCACCACCCCTCTCCTGGACCCGCTGCAGTTTGCCTACCGAGCCAACAGGTCTGTAGACGATGCAGTCAACCTGGCCCTCCACTCCATCCTGCAGCACCTGGACTCCCCGGGAACCTACGCCAGGATCCTGTTTGTGGACTTCAGCTCCGCATTCAACACCATCCGCCCCGCTCTGCTCCGGGACAAGCTGTCCCTGCTCAACGTGCCTGACTCCCTCTGCAGGTGGATCATCGACTTCCTGACGGACCGGAGGCAGCATGTGCGGCTGGGAAAGACTGTCTCAGACTATACTAGCATCAGCACCGGATCACCCCAGGGCTGTGTACTTTCCCCCCTACTCTTCTCCCTTTACACCAACTCCTGCACCTCCAGCCACCAGTCTGTCAAGTTGATCAAGTTTGCGGACGACACCACCCTCATCGGGCTCATCTCCAACGGCGACGAGTCCGCCTACAGGAGAGAGGTGGCCCAGCTGGCGTCCTGGTGCAGCAATAACAACCTGCAGCTGAACGCTCTGAAGACAGTGGAGATGATTGTAGACTTCAGGAAAGTCACTACTCCTCTGCCCCCCCCTCACCCTCTCAGGCTCTCCCATCACCACTGCTGATTCCTTCCGCTTCCTAGGCACTACCATCACCAGGGACCTCAAATGGGAGCTGACCATCAGCTCACTCATCAAAAAAGCCCAGCAGAGGATGTTCTTCCTGCGGCAGCTGAGGAAGCTCAAGCTACCCACCAAGATGTTAGTGCAGTTCTACACAGCCATCATCGAGTCCATCCTCACCACCTCCATAACCGTGTGGTACGCAGGAGCCACTGCCAGGGACAGACTAAGGCTGCAGCGCGTCGTGCGCACTGCTGAGAAGGTGATCGGCTGCAAGCTCCCATCTCTCCAGGATCTGTACATCTCCAGGACCCGGAGGCGTGCTGGCCGGATCATAGCCGATCCCTCACACCCTGGTCATGTACTGTTTGCCCCCCTCCCCTCTGGTAGAAGACTTCGGTCCATCCAGACTAAAACCTCCCGTCACATGAACAGCTTCTTCCCCTCTGCCATTAGACTGCTGAACACTAAGTGACTCTCGTGCACCATGTACAGCAGCTCAACCAGACTCATGTCAATCATCACTGTTTTCTTCCTGCATTACCGACTGCACTATATAGTTCTCCACAGTATCTGCTGCCGGCTAATATATATTTTAACTGTTGACCAGTATCACTTAATCTTATCCTACACTTTATTACATGTATAGTTTATTTCTCTTATCTTATCATGTTTAATGTTGCAGCATTGTACCGAGACAAATTCCTAGTTTGTGTACTACATGAACAATGGCAATAAACCTGATTCTGATTCTGATTCTGATTCTCTAAGTTGATTCGCTCGCTGTTCCTTTCCTGGGCCCTTGTTTTCATTCTTTTGCCCTTTAACTGTTGCCTTCTGCACCTGTGCATTGCCCACCTTTGTTCTACATGCTTTCTTAATGTGCCCTCTCTTGCCACAATTATGACACAGCTCAGTGGCAAATTTGCACTCGGCGGCATTGTGCTGGCCTTTGCAGCGATAACAACTGGGGAATTTGTGCTGAGTTTTGTCAGTTGACACTTTGTGGACACCTACTTGGGTCTTAGGCACACGAGCATGCGTTGCTGTGACCTCTGTTAGCTTCCCTTGCATTTCTCTCACATCTTTAGATGCTGTTTCCATCGCTTGGCATAATTCCAAAGCCTTCGCAAAAGTGAGTTTTGTTTCAGATAAAAGTCGCCGTTGCATTCGGTCATCATTCACTCCACACACAAGTCTGTCCCTTAACATTTCTTCCAATGAGTCTTTGTAATCACAGTGCAGTGCTAATTTCCTCAATTCTGCCACATACTCTGCTATGGACTCAGTGTTCCTCCTTATGCGTGAATTAAATTTGAATCGTTGCACGATTTCACTCGGTTTGGGGCTGAAGTGCTTCTGAAGCTCAGCAGTAAGCTGGTCGTACGTTTTATCTTTCGGTAATGCAGGGCTTATTAAATTTCTCAACAAGCTGTAAGTAGTTGCACCAACTCCACTCAACAGTACAGCCTTCCGTTTGTCTGGCTCCTCAATATCATTAGCTTCGAAGAAAAAGTCCAACATTTCACTATATTCTTCCCATGACTGAGTCGAGTTATCAAAAGGGGTTACCGTTCCGATTACAGCCGCCATTGCTCGTCGTGGTGGGGAAACCTCGTTTTCCTCCTCTGAACTTGCACTCGAACTACTGGAGTCACTTGAGTTCGCCACACTTGCAATGTTCTCTGTTTCTCGCCGCTAATTTTTTTTTTTAATCCTCGTCGCCAATTGTGTGATATCCTACCGTGTAGCAATGATCACACTTGAGTTATTTCTTTGGCTAACTCTTGCCATTTATTCTGCAACACACACAACGACTGAACATGGATTCTGCGCGGGGGTTTTTTACACTCTTATTCTGATGTGTCCCCTTAGTAGTAGTGCTGAACAATACAGGTAGTTCCCCCTAGAGGCCTGTGCCAGTAATGTTTTCATTTAGACTTGCAGTCTACCACAGTAACAAACTAAAGCTAAACTTGTCAAACAACTTGATCTTGCCTTACCATTTGAGTTGAAGCTGAGTGAGAGAGATAATTTTTGATATGGAGAAGAGAAAATAGCTTGGCTCCTGCAATATTTTTTCCCTGCCAATGTTTGTTTTCCGAGCCGAGTAACCAGCCACACAAGGTTTTTGGCCGTATCACGTATATTTAACACTCCGGTTGAAGTACAAGCATATGCTGAAAATAACACCCTGTCTACAGTGAAGCATGGCGGTGGCTCAGTGATGCTCTGGGTATGCTTCACTTCCTCTGGCACTGGAAACCTGCAGTGTCTAGACTCTAGAGGGTAAGATGGATTCAATCAAGTATCAGGAAATCCTGGGAGAAAATGACATGGCATCTGTGAGGAGTATTGTCATGCTGAATAAATTATGTTAATCTGACTAGCTGTTTCGGACTCACCTGTGAATGTGATTTTAAGTCCTGCTTAGATAAATAGAGAGAGACAGAGAGAGAGAGAGAGAGAGAGATGTACTTTATAGATCCTAAACTAGAAAATTACAGTGTAACAGCAGCATGACAGGAGATGACCGAAATAACAGAAACACACACATCATTAAACTTACTCAGGAAGGAGCATCATTTCATGAGTGCATGAGTGGAAACCAATTAGCTCATAAATGCAATTAATAAGTTACTTGGAGAAGTTTTAAATTCAAGAATTCTTCGTAGTGTTTTTTTTTTTTTCTTCTACTCTTTAATATGGACATAACAAATTACATTAGTCCAATCACAAGGAGAGACCAGGTGTTTTGCATAGGTGTATATAGTACAAGTGCTAATTCTCAACACCAGTCCATAGGTGGCTTATATAGGTCATAAGTTAACCTATGCATACAAAATTTATGAGCTAATTAAAATTACAAATACATTACAAATTATAAATAGAGCAAGAGATCCATGATCACAACAAACATAATAATTCAGACTAGATATGTACACATTGCTGGTGGGACCTTAGCCAATCTTTAACGCCTCTGTTGAAGAGGTTGGCATTTGTCTCCAATTTTAAGTGAGTTGGCAGAGAGTTCCATAAGTTTGCCCCTTTTATGGAGAAAGCAGACTGACCAAATGAAGTTCTAGACATGGTGACAATGCAGTCACCACTGATGGAAGCTTGTGTGCTTGCTCTGCTAGAGCTCGAGCATCTAGCCACCAAACCAGAGAAAGGAGGTGAAACAAGATTGTATAGACATTTAAAAACCAGTCTGATATTACAGAAGATAATAAAATTTTCAAAAGTAAAAAGATTGTGCTTGACTAAAATACCACAGTGATGCCACCGCATTGGTTTGCGGTCCAAGATTTTTATAGCCTGTTTATATATTGCAGTTATGGGTTTTAGTGTAATTTGAGATGTTTGTGACCAAGATGTGATACAGTATGACAGATGTGAAAGAATCATCGCGTGCATACTGTATATGTATGAGCAGTTCTGAGTGACAAATCCCTTCTAATGAGACGGAAGCAATTTAAATTGGGTTTGACCTTCTTACAAATATAATGCACCTGCTTGTCGAATCGCAGGTTCCTGTCTAGAATGATCCCTAAATACTTGACCTCATTCACTTCAGTAAGCACCTCATTTCCAATTTTGACATCAAAAACATCATTCATGGGCCTGTTTCTAATAGAGATACACATAGCAACAGTTTTTTTTTTAACATTCAAGGTTAAATGCGACAACACAAGCCATTTAGAGATGTTCTGTAAAACCTGGGTCAGGTGCTCAGCTGCCATGCTAGCCGTTTTGGCAGACAGATTGCGGTGTCATCAGCATACTGTACATCTGGCATCTGGCACCTGGGCAACTATCGGGCAAGTCGTTGATGTATATTGTGAACAACAATGGCCCTAGTATAGATCCTTGTGGTACTCCCATGTTGTTGTTGAGCAACCCAGATTCCTCCCCATTGACCTGGACACATTGTTCTCTCCCCTCCAGGTATGACCTAAACCACTGTATTGCCTCAGTTGAAATCTTGAGGTCTTAACTTTGACAGTAGGACAGTGTGGTTTACCGTGTCAAAGGCCTTTTTTAGATCCAGAAACACGGTCCCCACAACATGCCCCTTAACCAATAAAGCCTTGACCTTCTCGATAAAATAACAGTTAGCTATTTCTGTGGAATACTTAGGTCTAAACCCAAATTGCTGTGGATAAAGTAATTGGTTGGACTCTAAATGTTCTATCAATTGAGCAGCAACAATCTTCTCCAGAATTTTTGAAACTACAGGCAATATGGCAATCGGCCTGTAGTTGCTTGCTAGGTCCTTGTCTCCCGACTTATAGACCGGGGTGATTACTGCTGTCTTCCAATTCTCTGGAAAGGTATTTGTTCTTATTGACAAGTTAACTAAGTGAGTAAT
The DNA here is from genome assembly GCA_020510985.1 of Pholidichthys leucotaenia. Taxonomy (NCBI): domain Eukaryota; kingdom Metazoa; phylum Chordata; class Actinopteri; order Cichliformes; family Pholidichthyidae; genus Pholidichthys; species Pholidichthys leucotaenia. The sequence goes on from CM035845.1 coordinate 8,519,581, forward strand.
AGGCTCCAACAGACTATTCTGGTGTTTCTTAATTAAGGCAGCATTTAAGTTCAATTCAATTCAACTTTATTTATATAGCGCCATTTCACAACAACAGTCATCTCATAGCACTATCAACTGTAGGGGGGACCCCCACAGTTGCAGAAAGACCCCAGCAATCAGGCGATCCCCTGTGAGCAAGCACTTGGCGACGGTGGAGAGGAAAAACTCCCTTTTAACAGGAAGAAACCTCCAGCAGAACCAGGCTCAGGGAGGGGCAGTCATCTGCTGCGACTGGCTGGGGGGTGAGGGGATAGAGAAGAAGAAAAGAACAGACATGTAGAGAGCAAACAGCACGATGGGGACTCAATCTATGGGAGAGAACAAACAAATGTTAATGACCAGCAAAAAAAAAATATTTCATAGAGAGTGAGGAAAGGAGTGAGGCCCAGTGCATTACTGGAGGTCCCCCGGCTGACTAAACCTATTAGCAGCATAACTAAGGGAGCGTTCAGAAACACATGATCCCTCCCTAATTGTAGGCTAGATCAAAAAGGTAGGTTTTAGCCCTATTCTTAAAAACAGAGATCGAGTCTGACTCCCGAATCCAGATTGGCAGCTGATTCCACAGGAGAGGAGCTTGATAACTGAAGGCTCTGCCTCCCATTGTACTTTTGGAGATTCTAGGTATTACAAGTAATCCTGCATTTTGAGAGCGTAGTGCTCTGTTAGGATAATACGGTAGTATCAGATCTTTTAAATAAAAAGGAGCCTGATTGTTTAGAGCTTTGTAAGTGAGAAGAAGGATTTTAAACTTAATTCTAAACTCTATGGGAAGCCAATGAAGGGAGGCCAGAACCGGAGAGATATGATCTCTCTTTCTAGTACCTGTTAAAACTCTTGCTGCAGCATTTTGGATCAGCTGAAGACTTTTTAAAGATGTTTTAGGACAGCCTGATAATAAAGAATTACAATAATCTAATCTCGAGCTAACAAAAGCGTGGATCAGCTTCTCAGCATCACTCTGAGACAAGATGCTCCTAATCTTGGCAATATTACGCAAATGATAGAAGGCAGTCTTAGAAACAAATTTAATATGTGAATTGAAGGACAAATCCTGATCAAAAATAACTCCAAGGTTCCTCACAGAGCTATTAAGAGAAAGAGTAACTGCGTCCAAACTGAAAGTTTGATTTGGAAAGGAATTTCTAAGGTTTTTTGGACCAACAAGAATGACTTCAGTCTTATCTGAATTTAATAGCAGGAAATTACAAGTCATCCAAGCTTTGATTTCCTTAAGACAGGCTTCTAACTTGGCTAATTGATTAGTATCATCTGGCTTCATTGACAGGTATAATTGTGTGTCATCTGCATAACAATGAAAATGTATACAGTGCTTTCTAATGTTGCCTAACGGAAGCATATATAAACTAAAAAGAGTAGGGCCTAGCACAGATCCCTGTGGAACTCCATGACTAAGCTTTGAGCTGAAAGAAAACTCATCATTTACATGAACAAACTGGAACCTATCAGATAAATAAGATCTAAACCACTGCAACGAAGTTCCATTAAGTCCAACATAGTGTTCTAATCTATCAAGTAGAACATTATGATCAATAGTATCAAAAGCTGCACTAAGATCTAAAAGGACAAGTACAGAAACTAGTCCATTATCAGATGCAATGAGGAGGTCATTAGTGACCTTCGCTAAGGCTGTTTCAGTACTATGATGGATTCTAAACCCAGATTGAAACTCTTCAAGTAAACCATTTCCCTGCAGGTGGTCAAATAATTGCGTAGCAACAACTCTTTCTAAGATTTTTGAAATGAAAGGGAGATTAGAGATTGGTCTATAGTTAGCTAAAGCTCCTGGATCTAGCGTTGCCTTTTTGAGTAAGGGTTTAATTACAGCCGTTTTAAAAGCCTGCGGTACATGGCCTAAAGTTAATGAAGAATTGATTATATGAAGAATAAAGCTACCAATAAGTGGGAAGACTTCTTTAAATAACCTGGTAGGAATAGGATCTAAAAGACAAGTTGAAGGTTTGGATGAGGAAACTACTTTGTCTAACTCACAAAGGTCGATTGGAGTAAACTCATCAAGACAGACATCAATAGAAGGAGTTGTAGTAGTTACAGTATTTAAGTTAACTGTGGGAAGAATCTGATTGATTTTATCTCTGATGGATGAAATTTTATTATTGAAAAAGTTCATAAAGTCTTGACTAGTAAGCTCTAAGGGGATGCTAGGATTGACAGAGTCCTGACTCTTTGTCAACCTGGCTACAGTACTGAAAAGAAACCTGGGATTATTCTTGTTCTCTTCTATTAATGCAGAGTAATAACTCGTTCTAGCTTTTCTAAGAGATTTTTTATAAATTAAAAGATGATTTCTCCAAGCTAAATAGATTTCATCTAAATTAGTAGAGCGCCATTTTCTTTCTAATTGACGAGTCTTCTGTTTTAAGCTACGAGTTTCTGTGTTGAACCAAGGAGTTAAAAATCTCTGATTAGACTTTTTCTTTTTTAAGGGGGCCACCAAGTCTAGAGCCTGATGCAGAGAAGCTGAAACACTATCCACCATGTTATCAATTACAGAAGGAGCAAGCTGTCTATAGCTTATTTCCGTTGTGTTGACACATGGCATAGAGGAAACAATCTGCATAAATTTGGAAACAGCATCATCTGAGAGGCATCTACTGTAATAATATTTTTCTTTAGGAGCCAAATAGTCAGAAATAGTAAAATCAAAGGTTAACAGACAATGGTCTGACAGTACAGGGTTATGAGGAGACACTACAAGATTTTCTATTTCTATGCCATATGTCAGAACAAGGTCCAATGTATGGTGGAGGTAATGAGTAGAATTTCCTACTTTCTGAGAAAACCCAATCGAGTCTAATATTGAATTAAAAGCCACATTAAGGCAGTCACTATCTACATCCACATGTATATTAAAGTCCCCTACTATAATTATTCTATCAGATTTCAACACTAAATCAGCTAAGAAATCAGCAAATTCGGATAAAAATTCTGAATAGGTTGATGAGGGACGATAAACAATGGCAAATAAAATTGGGTTTAACCTGAAATTGCTAAAGTGCCCAATACTGAGGACCAGGCCCTGAAAGGAATTATAACATGTTTTTTGCTTTACATTAACTAGTAATTTGGAATGGTAAATTGTTGCTACTCCTCCTCCACGACCAGAACTTCTGGGATTTTGACAGTTTAAATAACCAGAGGGGGTTGATTCATTTAAACCAACATAATCCTCTTGTCCTAACCAAGTCTCTGTAAGGGAAATTAAATCAATCTGATGATCAATTAACAGATCATGGACTAACAGAGACTTGGGAGTTAGAGACCTAATATTTAACAAACCACATTTAATTTTTAAATTATGAGGAGGAACAGAGGCCAAATCATTCAATTTAGAGGCGTCATGTTTAATTTGAGTTTTACCAATATTTTGCTTTATCACTTTGGGATGCTTATACATTATGGGCATGGGCAGCCCCTCACAGTACCAGTAAATATACAGGGAACAGACATCGAGATGGTGACATCCTATAAGTACCTGGGTATTCATCTGAACAATAAACTAGACTGGTCACACAATACTGATGCACTCTACAAGAAGGGACAGCGCAGGCTGTTCCTGCTGAGGAGACTCAGGTCTTTTGGTGTACAAGGGGCGCTGCTGAAGTCATTCTATGACACGGTGGTGGCATCAGCCATCACTTTTGGAGTGGTCTGCTGGGGCAGTGGCATTACTGCAGCCGATAGGAAGAGACTGAACAAAATGATTAAGAAAGCTAGCTCTGTCCTGGGGCAGCGCCTTGATCCGATGGAGGAGATAGGAGAGAGAAGGACGGTGGCTAAACTGTCATCTCTGCTGGAGTCCGAGTTCCACCCTATGCAGGACATACTGAATGCACTGAGGAGCTCATTTAGCAGCAGACTACATCATCCCAGGTGCACAACCGAGAGGTTTCGTAGGTCCTTCCTACCAACGGCTGTCAGACTGTACAACCTAAGCAGGGCTGCTCGCAGAGATAGCAAAAAGACATAACAAACTAATAGTTTTTTGAATGCAAAAGATGCAATAGACTTACACAATGGTCCCCTCCGGCATACAACTAGGAACTTACCGGTTGCTATGGAGGGTGAGAATATGTATGGGCACATAATCATACCATGTAGGATAACTAAGTAGACGGTTATGCTGTTTCATTCCATCTACCAACAATGCTCTGCACTGTGTGTGTTTATATATTTACATATTTATTCCATCTAGCTACAATGCTCAGCACTGGGTGTGTTTATATATTTATATATCTACATATTATTCCATCTAGCTACATTGCTCCGCACTGTGTGTGTTTATATACTTGCATATTTATTCCACCTAGCTGCAATGCTCCGTACTGTGGGTGTTTATATATTTACATATTTATTCCATCTAGCTACAATGCTCTGCACTGTGTGTTCATATATTCATATATTTATTCCATCCAGCTACAATGCTCTGCACTGTGTGTCTGTGTGTGTGTGTATATATATATATTTTATAGTAATACGTACATATGTATATTAGCTGCTCTTGCTTGCTTGTTTTTTTTTTGTTTTTTTTTCTTGCCTTCTGATTGTTGCTCTGAGTGTTGCTATCCCTGTGCTGTTGCAATCCTGGAATTTCCCCGTTGTGGGACTAATAAAGGCTTATCTTATCTTATCTTATCTTATCTTATTATATTTTTATTCACTTTGGAGGGAGCAGACAACGATTCTCTGATGGGGAAGACAGGGGCTAAGCTGAGGGGTGGCGGATGAAGAGGAGCTGCAGAGAGGCGTGTAAGACTGCGACTCTGCTTCCTGGTCCCAACTCTGAGTAGTCATGGTTTTGGAAATTTGGATAAAAAAGATGCCAGATTGTTAGATAAATGAGAAGCACCATCCAAAGTGGGATGAATGCTGTCTCGTCTCATAAGACCAGGTTTTCCCCAAAAAGAGCTCCAATTGTCAATGTAGCCCACGTCATTTTTAGGACACCACACAGACAGCCAGCGGTTCAAGGATGACGAGCGACTAAACATGTCATCACTGGTCAGATTGGGGAGGGGCCCAGAGAATACTACAGTGGCAGACATCGTTTTGGCAAAGTCACACACCGATTCTATATTAAGTTTCGTGACTTCCGACTGCCGGAGACGGATGTCATTAATGCCGGCGTGAATAACAATTGTGGAATATTTACAGTTACTTTTAGCCAGCATTTTCAAATTTGACTCGATGTCGCCTGCTCTGGCCCCAGGAATACATTGGACTATGACCGCTGGAGTCTCTAGGTTCACGTTTCTGACTACAGAGTCGCCAATGATCAGAGTTTTTTCCTCAGCGGGTGTGTCGCTGAGCGGGGAAAAACGATTAGAAACGTGAACAGGTTGGTGGTGTACCGGGGCTTTGCGACTAGACTTCCTTCTCACCGTCACCCACCCAGTCTCCTCGCTGCTGAGGAGAGCCGGGGAACCACTGATAGGGGGGCCTAAGCTAGCTAGCTCCGCTGCAGCTAATGGGCGTCCGTCGAGATTAACTGGCGCAGACGGTGTTTCAATGCAACGGAGCCGGGATTCCAAATCAGACAACCTCGCCTCGAGCGCCTCAAAAAGACAACATTTATTACATTTACCGTTATCACTAAAAGAGGCAGAGGTGTAGCTAAACATCTGACAGAAAGAGCACACCAGAGGAGAGGAAAGAGAGGTAGTAGCCATAGCTAGTGGCTAGAGAGCTGGAGAGCAAACCACACAGGCAGACAGCAAAACAGGAAGTGACGATACGTTACCACAAGGAAGTGACGATCCCCCACAAGGAAGTTATCAACATCCTTTGCCAGAGAGTTATTCATTTCCCCAATAATCTCTTTAACTGCACCACTGGATACCTCTTTAATGCGAAAACTGTTGTGAACATTAACATGTTCCTTAGAGGCTAGTTTGTTACTAGCTACATGTAAAGATAATGTTCAACAAAGAAAAGCAATCAGAGTCAATAAGATGGAGGGGGGAAATGTGCAGTGTTCAGTATTGGAAGGAAATAAGGCAATGATTGGAGTGATATCAGGCATTTCAACGGCTGTCTCAACTGATAAAATAATCAAAATCTTAACTGGAGCAAAAGTGACAGAGGTACGATGATTGAAAATTAATAGGAATGGCGAAAAATGTGATAGTCTGTCAGTAATGTTAAAATTTGATGAAAAAAGATTGCCAAGTAAGGTGTATATTGGCTACATGAGCTATGAAGTCAGACTTTACGTTCCTCCTCCACTCAGATGTTTCAAATATCAAAAGTTTGGTCATGTAGCAGCGATATGCAAAGGTAGACAACAATGTGCCAGATGCTCTGGTGAACATGAATATGGCAAGTGTGAAAGGGGAGCCAAATTAAAGTGGTGTAACTGCAGTGGTGAACATAGCTCTGCATATCGAGGCTGTGAAGCCAGCAAAAGAGCAGCAGAAATTAAGCAGATATGTCTTCCAGGGATTATGCAGAAGCTGCAAAAAAGGTGCCAGCTAAAAAAGTGGGAGTGGACTCTTAACAGAGAAAATTTACAGGCTTGCAGTGCATGCAGAATTAAGAAAGATATTCTGGTTTTGAAGGAAAATAATTTTGTCTTATTTGTGGTAGATGTGATAAACTGCACTGCACAGACTTCCAAGAAAACAGAAAAAATCAGAACCATTGTGAAAGCAGCAGAAAAAATATCTTGGCATTAAGGGGCTACAGTGGGAAGCAGCTGAGGATTTGTTAAGTGGGGGATCTTTAAGTTCAAAGACATCATGGGCTGGTGGATAAACCACCAATCAAGTCTAAAAGAGGAAGAAGAATAATGAGACGCAGATACGGACTACAGCTAGAAGAACAATGAGATTCTTCTTCTTTTGGATTTTGATTGGCGGTTGGCATCCAGCTTACAGGTGCATTACTGCCACGCTCTTCATGCTATATCATCACTATCTGGTCAGGAGCTGTTGTCCTTCTATCATCATTGCTGTGTCCAACTGAACCTCAACTCTATCTTCAGACATCACTCTTCTTTGTCTCCTCGTACTTTATATCATCACTTTACTCTATATCATCTTTACAGATCCACAGCCAAGATGTTGGCCACCCAGGCCGGTCTCATACAGGTGAGTCGCAGATACGTGATTAAAGAAAAAGAAGGTCACAAAGCTATGAGGAAAACATGAATGAATCTTTATTTGGGATAGATTAAAAGTAAAGATTAAAAAAGAAACAGAATAAGGGACTTCCGGTCTGGACGCCATGGTGATAGCAACTTAACGCTGAAGCTCCCAGACCCAATCCAAGGAAAACATCTTCAAAATCAGACTTAACGGATTTTTGGAAGAATAAAAATCAAAAGACAAAAACACCATGCCTAACCAAAAACAGAAGAAACTGACATTCCCCAGGTCAGGACGCGCAGCGGCCGCAGAATCTGAACCGGAGGACCTCCGTTCAGAAGACGAGGAGCTGGACCTAGCTAACAAAAAGGTTAGCTTGAAATCGCTATTTGATGAATTACGACGATTTCGGGACAAATTTCATGAATTCAGAGAGGAATTAAAAAGGACGAACAGCAGAATGGACCAGGCCGAAAACCGAATCTTGGAAGCTGAAGAAAGAATAAAAGTGCTTGAAGATTCTATGCTGGATTTACACAAAAAACAGTCAAGGCTGGAGGCTAAGCTAACCAACCAAGAAGGAAGACAGAGATGAGATAACATCAGAATTCACGGTCTGAAAGGAGCTGAAAGTTTCAACACAATGGCGGAATGCGTGGAATCCTTATTGAGAGAGAAGTTGGATATTCCACAAACCACTGATTTGAAGATAGAAAAGGCCCATCGTATATTAGCCGCAAAGCCAGCGGCAGAAGCGCCCCCACGTTCGGTGGTGGTAAGATTCTCCGATTTCAAAATAAAACAAGAGGTTGTAAGACGGGCTTGGCAGAAAAAAGGATTTATGCATCAAGAGAGAAGTCTTAGTGGTGTCATGCGCTGGCCCGCACAAGACGCATAGAGTCACCAGTGAGTTTTTCAGTGAGTTTATTACGGTGAGAAGTAAACAACACAAGATGCAGGGGCAATGACACATAAGTCTACACACTTCCGGAGGCGTAAGGCTAGACAGCTCTCTTACGAGTCCTTAGGAGGAGACGGTCATACACAGGCAAAGGCTGTTTAAGTAATGGCTACACAGGCTGCTGAGGCAAAGACACGCAGAGGTCTACTTTCACCGGAAGGGGTAAGGCTAACAGCTCACTTACTGGTGCCGGAGAAGCAACGGTCAACCACAAGCAGACAAGGTAGATGATAGTCCAAGGCATCCGTAGCTCAGACGTATAACGACTGACACTGCTGCGTCTTACCGTCGCTAGTGCTGGGCTTAAATGGCAAAACACTAACGACGGTAATGACACTCAGCTGGCCGACCGTTGACGGGCGGAAGCCCCACCGAGCACTTTCACAATAAGAGCCCGGTGAGGCCAGAATACAGCCCGCAGCTGTCAAGGCCGGCAGCGAGACATAACTTAGCCCGAGCGCGATCAGAACCGGCTCTCGGGTCATAACACGTGGAGCATGATTACGCCCCGGAGGTTCTTAAAAAGCGACGGGAATATAACGATGCCAAAAAGGTTCTACGGGAACAGAATCTACGCTTTCAGACGCCATTTCCTGCGAAGTTAAGGGTCTTTTACGGTGAAGAGTCATGTCTCTATAATTCAGCGGAAGAAGCAACAATTGACATGGCGAGAAGAGGGCTCCCGGTATCGGTGTTTAAACTCGCAGCGGATCTGAGCATGAGGATCAGAGCTCAAACGTGGTCCACTCAGACCTTCAAAATCCACGGGCCAGCAGCAGGAAACCCAGCCCCAGAGCTACAAAGATAAGCTTTCCAGTTCCAGGAAGGAATAGCAACCTTTTTTTTTTTTTTTTTTTTTCTTTTCAGTCATTCTGCACTTCCATCCCCCCTCCTACAAGGTAACGAACATTAAAGGAGATGCAGAATCAGCATGTGGTAAAACCTTTCATGGAGCAGTTATAGCATTAGAAACAAATGTCGTCTTAATTTAAAGGAAAAAAAAAATCTTGTTAAAATAGAAATGTAACAATGACCCACATGTTCTCCCTACACTAACAAATACTGTATTAGAGTGAATGTTTGCTGTGATGGGGGTGGGAGGGTGCACACAATCTCATAGGGTATAGGCATAAAAAAAAAAATCATTACAAATTCGGATTGGGATCTGAAATTCACGTTAAAAACATGGGACAACTTACAGGGGTAAGAGAGGGCCCTCAACACGTAACAGAGTTTGAGGAATTTCCCTCAGAGCCTACACTCCATCAGGGCTCTTACAGGGTCTTTAAAGAGACCCCAGCTCAGGAAGTTTTTTTGACAGTTTTTTTGTTTTAAAGTTTTGTACACTATGTTCTTAATGTCTTTTATGTTCTTAATGTTCTTTCAGTTTCTGAGAAGCAAAAAAGAGGGCCACCACACTGTTATACTAAATAAGAAAATACAATGGAGAAACAGGGTGTAACCAAAATAGCCTCATATAATGTAAAAGGGATCCTGAATCCAGTTAAAAGATCCAAGATTCTACGCAAAATGAAAAGACAAAGCAGAAATAATATTTTTACAAGAAACCCACCTAACAGACGTGGAACACACTAAACTCAATAGACAAGGGTTTAAAATGATCTCTTCATCTTCATATAAGTCAGGGAGGAGGAGGGGAGTAGCGACATTGATATCAACCAAAATTACATTTGAAAAAAAATCAGAACACAAAGATAAAGAAGGGAGGTACAGTTTGGTAATTGGGTGGCTAGAGGGAGAAGATATCACCCTGCTGAATGTATATGCACCACCAGGGGCTAAATGGAAATTTTATAAAAATGTATTCGACCTAATGATAACTAGAGCCCAAGGTTTAGTGATATGTGGTGGAGACTTCAATCTAAGACTGAATCCATATTGGGATGCAACAGGTAATTCTTCACATCAAAATAACACTCAAAGTAGGAAAACTCGGATGCTATTAAAAGAAATGGGAATCTGTGACGTATGGAGGGAATTCAACCCCCAATGTAAAAGATTATACTTTTTATTCAACGCCACATTCATCTTACTCAAGGATTGATTACTTTTTTATGTTTAATAGAGACATTGGAAGAGTAAAAACATGTAAAATAGGACTGATGGATCTCTCTGACCACAGTCCGGTCTATATGGACTTAAACATCCAAAAATACACAAATAATACATTTTCCTGGAGGTTGAATTCAAATGTCCTGAAAGGACCACTGAAAGATGAATTGGAATCAGATATTCTCAGATATTTGGAAGAAAACGATAATGGAGAAGTATCCCCTTTAATACTGTGGGATGCGTGCAAAGCTGTAATAAGGGGAAAAATTAATGCAAAACTGGCAACCCAAAAGAAACTGAGACAAGAGAAACTAATCGCACTAGAGTCAGAACTCAAGAACCTAGAAAAAGAACACAAAGACAACACTCATTCTAATGGCTCGCTCAAGATTAAAGAAATTAAAAATCAAATAAATGAGATCTACACAATAGAAATCCAGAAGAAACTTACATTTCTGAAACAAAAACACTATGAAGCAGGCAGTAAATCTGCAAAATTACTAGCCTATAAATTGAGGAAACAAAAAACAGAGCAATCTACAAAATCAGAGACCCAGTATCAAAGGAAATAAAATTCGGAATTCAGGATATTCTTAAAAGCTTCGAGAAATACTATAAGAACTTATACTCCCACAAAAAACATAAAAACGCATCCGAGACATTCCTAAACACATTAAACCTTCCCCAACTTACGGAATCACAAAATAAAACACTACTGTCAGAAATACAACCTAAAGAATTGGAAAAAGCAATTATGAAACTTAAAGCTAACAAATCCCCAGGAGCAGATGGCTAAACAGCAGAATGGTACAAAACCTTTAAACAGCAACTATCTCCTCTCCTCCTGAAAACATTTAACTATGTCCTCCACACAGGGGAAATCCCCCCCCCCTCCTGGAGAGAAGGGGTCATTGCAGTTATACCTAAACCTGAAAAGGATAAACTAGAATGCTCCAACTACAGACCAATCAGTGTATTAAATCAGGACTATAAGCTTTTTACCATTATCCTTGCCAAAAGGTTAGAAAACATACTGACAGACTTAATTCACTTAGACCAAACAGGTTTTATAAGACAAAGACAGACACAAGACAACATTTGACGCACTTTACACATAATCCATCATATAAAAAAATATAACTTAAATGCAGTCATATTGGGATTAGATGCTGAAAAAGCATTCAATTCGGTTGACTGGTCTTTCCTATATAGAATCTTATCCAGTTTCAATTTTCATAACAACTTCATTAGAACTATACAGGCATTATATAAAAAACCAACAGCTAAAATAAGGATTAACGGTAATTTATCATCTTTTGAGCTGGAAAGAGGATGTCGTCAAGGCTGCCCCCTGTCTCCACTGCTCTTTGCAATCTTCATAGAACCTCTGAGCCAATGGATAAGACAAAATCAAGAAATTCAAGGTATTACACTTGGTCAGAAGGAACATAAAATAGCACTCTTTGCTGATGACATTTTAATATACCTAGGGCAGCCAGACACTTCTCTACCAGAACTAATCTCAGTTTTTTCAGACTATGGAGATTTATCGGGGTACAAATTAAACATGCATAAAACCCAAGTTTTAACATTCAACTATGACCCAAATCATTATTCACTAAGTGAACTCAAAACTAACTGGGAGCTGGAATCTATGACATATCTGGGGGTCAATATCCCGAAACAACTCAACAAAATTATAACACTAAACTATGATCCACTGGTGACAAAAATAAAATCTGACCTAGCAAGATGGAATATGATACCATTCTTAGGTACTGCACAAAGAATTGAAGCAGTCAAAATGAATATACTTCCACGTCTTCTATACCTTTTCCAAACAATACCGGTAGAACCTCCCAAAAAAACATGGCAGGAGCTGGACAGAAGGATCTCAGGATTCATATGGCAGGGCAAGAGACCTAGAATCAGATATAGAACCTTACAGCTAAACAAAGACAAAGGTGGGCTCACGCTGCCAAATATCAGGGACTATTTTAAAGCTGCACAAATTAAAACTTTAATAGAGATATGTAACCCAGTCTACACTGCACAATGGAAGGAGATCGAATGCCAAATAACAAGTGACATCCCCCTACAGGCGATAATAGGGAACAATGCCTTACCTAAACTCTTGAATAACACTAACCCGTGGATAGAGACCCCGCTAAAAATTTGGTTTAAGATAGTCAGAGAGAATCAAGCTAAAGAGCCCTATCGACTTCTGCAATGGATTGCCTATGATCAAGACTTTACCCCCAATAAAACAGACACTAGATTTAAAGAGTGGAAAGAGAAAGGGCTGATAAAATATTACGATTTTTTTTAAGGGGCAAACTTTAAGAAGTTTTGGAGATTTGAAAAAACAAGGTCTAATAAATCAAGATCTTTACAGGTTCTTTCAGCTTAGACACCACATAAACAATATACTTAAAAAGGAAGATTTGGAAAGGGCCCAGTCAGGTGTTCTGAAGGTCTTCTTAATGGCATATAAAAGGATCCCAGGGATCAGATACATTTCTAAAATATACCAAGGTCTTCAAGACTTAAAAGGAGACAACACATCATATATAAAAGAGAGATGGGGAAAAAGAGGGGAATTTCACTTTACAATTGGAAATATGGGAAAAGCTAAATAAACAGCAATGGAAAAGTACCTCATCCCTGCAGTGGAGAGAATTTGGATGGAAAAATTTGGTAAGATTTTTCAGAACACCTGCACAAAACAAATTTACCCATAAGGGGTTGAACTGTTGGCGCTTGTGTGGTGAAAAGACTGCAAATCATTTTCATGTGTTTTGGTCATGCCCAGTTATCCACCAATATTGGACCAACGTACAGACAATATTGGGGAAAATATTCAAAATAACAGTTCCCTTTTCTTTTGTAGCTTTGTATTTGGGTTTACTACCGGACTCACTGGAAAGACGAGGAGATAAATACTTATTCAATGTTTTAATATTGGCAAGTAAAAAAGCTCTAACTAAAAAATGGATGCTGAAGGACTGTCCTACACCTGAAGATTGGATTAACGTGATTCAAGACATTTACTCGATGGAAAAGTTGACATTCGCACTGAGACAGGACATGGATGGGTTCATGAACTTTTGGCAACCCTGGATCGCATATGTGTCTTCCATTAGATCTAATCTTTGACAAATACCATTTCAATAATGGTCCCGCTCTTTGTTCCAATGCTACTCAGATGCTCTTTTACTTTTAATTACTTAATTTTCTGATTGTTTGTTTTTTGCTGTTCTGTTTGTTTGTTCGTTTTTTTTATTTTATTCTCTTTAGTTTCACTTTTTCTTTCACTTTAAAAAAAAAGGGGTGATGTAATAATTATCCTACCAATGTTGTCAAATAGCAAAAAATAAGGGAACATGTGATGAAAATGTAAACAATGCAATGCTGTAATGACCTGTATACCCTTTACAAAAACTTAAATTAAAAAAAAAAAAAAGAAACAAAATAATATAACAAAGGGGGGAAAAAAATCCAACAAGGTCAAATTAAACAATTACTCCTCTGACTATACAGTTCAACATACAGTAAGTTATCCAAAATGGGTGATGGCTGAAGCCGCAGTTTATATTGCCCATCCATCACATCACAAAGCTATGAAAAAAGGTCACAAAGCTATGAGGAATACATCAAGCTTTGAGGAAAACGTCACAAAGCTATAAGATAACCGCCAATCAAGTATAAGCATTTCTGCATCCCCGTAGAATGGAGGTGTAAGCAAGCACGTCACCACTGTAGCTAGGATCGTCTATGATCTTTAAGGTCTAGTAGCACTTGATTCACAATGTACAGTATGGTCGTGACACACAGACAGACAGACACAGACAGATAGACATCATGTAGACAAACGAAGCAGAGAATGGAATAAGCTAACACAGATACTGAACTAACTGGTCTCAGCGCACACACACACACACACACAAAACCATTTAAAAATCGTTTTAAGTCAGGCACTTTTTATTGCAACAATTATTTTTTTTTAAATCTGGACTTAATCTCTTCACTCAGTCAGATTAGGAGATTGGACTCCTTGACAAATGAAGCCAGCCCATTCCTACAAACTACATTTTAATAATAATAAAAAACTGCCAAAGTATAATAAATTATCTTAAATAGTTTGCACCCATATCATCTATGCAAGACCAGAAGTTAAAACAATCTCCACTTTGACCTTGACAGCAAAGATGACTGGACCAGTTACCTATACAGTATATATATACCAGGAACCTATATAAAGTAATATATTTCTGAGCAGGCTTGCTGAATACCTCAGTAAGCCACCGAGAGTCCAAGGATGGATAATTTTTTTCACACATAAGGAGTCGTTCAGAACTCCTTATAAGAACTCCTTATACAAAGATATAGAGTAATGATAATCAGGTCAATTCAGTTCAATTCAGTTTTATTTATACTGCGCCACATCACAACAGAAGCCATCTAGGGGCACCACAGTGCAGAAAAAACCACACAGTCTCAGAAAAACCCAGCAATCAGACAATCCCCTATGAGCAAGCACTAAGCGACAGTGGAGAGGAAAAACTCCCATTTGGCAGGAAGAAACCTCTAGCAGAACCAGGCTCAGGGAGGGGCAGTCATCTGCTGCAACTGGCTGGGGGTGAGGGGATAGGGAGGATGGAGAGGGCAGACATAAAGAACATAAGAGTAAGATGCCAAGTACATTATTGGAGGTCAACCAGCAGTATGGATCAAATAACAACAGAACAAAAGTGGGGTTAGGAGACACAAAATCCCTCCTTAAACGAAAGCTATATTAAAAAGGAAGGATTTTACCCTGTTCTTAAAAACAGAGACCGAGTCTGACTCCCGGACCCAGAGTGGTAACTGGTTCCAGAGAGAAGGAGCTTGGTAGCAGGTCAGTGGTGGTAATGCACCTGTGGGCTGGTTGCCAATCGCCAATCAAATCTAAAAGAAGAGGAAGAAGAAGAAGAAGAAGCATAATAGACAAGGGAATTACCCAGGGAAAGTAAAACTGCCTAGATAACTTTATATACATTGCAGATGATGACCCATATAGATACGTACATAAATTGTACTCACATTGTACTCAAATTGTGCAATACAGGACTATCAGCTGCAGGGTGAAATGTGAGGTACCACTTAGATTGTAAGGTGCAGTGTGGCAGCATAGTTATGACCAGAATTCAACATTAGAGTGAGTTATTGTACAGCAAAATGGCATGTGGTAGGAAAGATTTCCTGTGCCTGACCGTTCAGCAGCGAAGCTGTAGCAGTCTGCTGAAGAAAGTGCTCCAGTGTCTGTCCAGTGTGTGGTGGAGGGGGTGATCAGGATTGTCCATGATGGATAACAGTTTGTTCAGTGTCCTCTCCACCACAGTCTCAAATGTCTCTAGCCTGAGACCAATTACAGAGCCAGACCTCTTGATAATCTTGTCAAGTCCATTGGTGTCGCTGGCTCTGATACTGCTACCCCAACAGACGGCAGCAAAGAAGATGGCACTGGCAACAATGGCCTGGTAGAAAAGCTCCAGCATCTTGTTGCACACGTTGAAGGACCTCAGCTTCCTCAGAAAATAGTCTGCTCATGCCCTTCTTGTACACAGCATCAGTGTTAGATTTCCACTCCAGTCCGCTGCTGATCATGACACCCAGGTATTTGTAGTCCTCCACTACCTCCACATCCTACCCTCTAATCCACAGTGGCTGTGAAGGTGTAGTCTTCTTCCTGAAGTCAATCACCATCTCTCTGGTCTTGCTGATGTTCAGCCTCAGGTGATTCTGCTTGGTTCAGTCCACAAATCTGTCTACCAGTGCCCTGTACTAGTGATGGGTCCGGCAACACCGATGCGTCGGCGCATGCGTCGAGCTCATAGAGCGAAACCCTGTGTCGGTGCGTGTTGGTGCGTATCGCTTTAAGAAAGTCACGTGACCGATACAGTACCTGTACCTGCGTCGAAACACTGACGCGCCAGCGTTTATAAGGAAGCGCATCTGTCAACGGGATGCATTTGCCCAAAGACTCTCGTATATGTTGCGGACTGTT